>OY743179.1:4366396-4873033 GCA_963555705.1 Ligustrum vulgare
TCCTTAGCTGCAGCAACCAAAGTCAACTGTAATCGATGGGCAAAGCAATGTATATAGTATGCATACGGGCAATCTCTAAGAAATAACGCTTGAAGTCCATTCCATGCACCACGCATATTGTTAGCACCGTCATACCCTTGACCTCTCAATTTCTGAACTTGGAGGTTATGAAGGACAAAAACAGCATCTATCTCCTTCTTCAAAGTTAATGAAGTTGTGTCACTTACACTTTTAATTGCCAAAAAGCGTTCTTTCAGATCTCCATCATTAACCACAAACCTCAAAATAATAGTCATTTGCTCTCGATCAGATACATCATTTGCTTCATCAACAAGAATACAAAAATATCCATCCCCAACTTCTTCACGAATCATCTGTCGTATTCTTCTACCCATGATGTTCAAAATATCTTTTTGGATATCTGGAGCAATGTATTGGGCATTTTTAGGAGCATTCTCCAATACAAC
The DNA here is from genome assembly GCA_963555705.1 of Ligustrum vulgare. Lineage (NCBI taxonomy): Eukaryota > Viridiplantae > Streptophyta > Magnoliopsida > Lamiales > Oleaceae > Ligustrum > Ligustrum vulgare. The sequence continues at coordinate 4,366,864 of OY743179.1, forward strand.
TTTATCAATTTCCACATTCATTTCTGCAAAAGCCTTCACCAATTCAATGAAATTCCCACGGTTTGATGAAGATGCAGATTCATCGTGACCTCTAAAAGAACAATTTTGAAGTGCTAGCCAGTTACAAGACTTTATGGAAGTTTTCAAGCGCAAACAAGCCTTGTCATTTTCCTCTTATGTTTGGGCAAATATGACGTGCTCAATATGTTGAGAGAGCTTCATCAAATCCTCGATCTTTCTTACACATGTCATATGAGGTGATGACAATGTACAACCAATATGTGTAAGAAACGCACATTTTTCTCCTTAGTTCACCCTTTTCCAATTGTCAAACCTTTCATTTTCCAGCGATGAAATATTACTCATTGAAACATCATTCAGAAAAAGAAAGCAATAAAAACAATAAGCCTTATTTGATGTAGGCGAATACTCCAGCCAATTCCACTTTTGGAACCATTTTTTTTGAAACCGACGTTTTTGACTTCCAAAAGTTGTACCTGGATACTCCAACAAGATTGGTTGATAAGGCCCAACAATTAGATATTTTCGTCTTATCTCATCCCGTAAATTAGAAGGATATGCACATATCTTCATTCTCTTCGCGGGATCCCTTTCAATAGAAGCAAATGATTGTAAGTTTGGATTTGGAGATGATTGATTTTCATTATGCGGAGTGGATGTTGAAGGATTTAGCATAGAAGGAATCGAAGTTGCTTCATTAGATTGTTGTCCCTCGACATGACCCGAAGTGCTATCACTAGGCAGTCTAGGTTGATGATCCTTTTTTTTTTTTTTTTGAAAAATGAGGATATCAATAGTTTCGGTTTCTTGCTCAATTGGTGTCGTTCCATTTTGCAGCTAAGTTGCAACGAAGTTAATTAGTACTGAAACTAAAAATCACATTCTCAATTCAAAAATTAAAAATCAATATCACATTCTCAAATTATCTAATGATTATATTCATATTCTCAAATTAAAAATCTAAATATCACATTCTCAATTCAAAATCACAAATAATCAATATCAAATTAATGCCCAATTTCCAATAATATCATTATCTTCTTATTAAATGATGAATATATGATTATATCTAATATAACAGTAAAATTCTTAGTTTCTTACATTCAATTCATTTCACAGAGTCACAGACTCTCACAGTCACGGTCAAGGACTAAAATTAAATTGAATTTGAATTTTGAAATTGAAGCAGTCAGGCAGCCAGCAAAATTGCAAAAATCAGTAGAAGTTAACTAGAGAAGTGAAAAAGAAGAACTGAAGAAGAAGAGAAGAACTGAAGAATTCAAGAAGAGAAGAACTGAAGAATTCAAGAAGTGAAGAACCTAACCTGGGGTCTACTGGCGCCGGCACCACTGCGCCTGCAAGGGGAGGAGGTCGAGGCGTCGAGCCACGAGTGGACGAGGTCAAGTTGCTGGCTGCTGGTGCAAGGCTGCAAGCGTTCAGCGGTTCAGGCTTCAACGGACAGCAGTGCTGGACAGCTGGAGGCTGGAGCTGTGGAGCGGCGGATGGCGGAGCTTAAGGTCGAAGGAGGAGCAGTGGCGGAAGGTTTGATTTGGGGAAATGGTGCAGACTGCAGACGGAGCACGGGAGGCTGGGAGCGAAGCTGCGAAGTGGAGCTGTGGTCTGTGGAGGAAATGAGCCAGAGGAAAGGAAGAAAATGAAATGGACAGCGATGTAAATTTGTTGGGCTTGGACAGCTTCTGGGCATTTTTTATGATCCTTGTTTGGGTAAATTTCAAATGGGTCGAGCTGACTATTTATTTGGGCCGAACTATGAACTATTTTTTTTTTTAACAGAATCTGGTATAAAGAAGCACTGGGCTTCAGCCCAGTATGGACATGTGCTGGATCCACCCATGTGTGTGGTTGAGAATGAATATTAAAAAAAATTATTTTTGAAGACTCAATTATATTCGAATAAGTGATAAAATCTTATGTCTTGTGGATTAAATTCTCATTTATAAATTGAGATGTATAGATGAATTTTTGTATATAAAATTAATTATATTTGTAATATTCATTAAATAAAATTTAATTAAAATTGTATTTGATATTATTTATTTGTTACATTCATTAAAATATAGGATTGCATATAAGTTTGTTACACGTAAGTTTAACAAATTGCAACATTTAATTTAAGTTTGAGCAAATTTTTATTTTTTAAAATGTTTGGTAAATTTTGTTCGTAATGTATTTGGTTTTTCTCATGTAATGAAATGAAATATTTATTTAATATATTAAATATCAATTATTGTATTAACATAGTTAGTAAAAATTCTTATAGTGCTATACGGGGAGTCAATAATTTAATTCTGTAAATGTATATCAGCCTCTTTATTTCAATTTACGTTTTGAAAATTGTAAATATTCAATTTTTAGAAATCAAAAATTCGTAAGCTCGACTCCAGTTATCAAATAAAAATGGTAAAGTACAGAATAAATCACATGTCTATATCTTACTTCGTCTAAATAGATTAAGAAAACTAGAGAATGAACAATTAGCTATCAAAAGAAATATACAAGTAGCAATTTTATTTTTGGGTAATTATATGGACACCACTCTTTTTGTTAGTCACACCACATTATATATACACATTTAATAAAATATCAATTTTATAAATACACTACATTGCATTTTACAATATCATCCTTCCCTAACTCAAATGAAAAAGTCAATACACCACAATCACCCCGTCCATAAAGCTTTCCATTTTCATCCTCTTCCTCGAGGTACACATTTTCTAATTCTTCCATCTTCATCTCTCAACTAAGAATCGAGAGTAAGAAATGCGTATTCTACTATTTTCAGTGGGCTTAGCTTTCTAGTTCCTACATCGTCGATTTAGTGTTGGCATCAATTAATGCGATTGGATACTTTATTAATTTTCCTATCAAAATTATATTTTGGGTTTAGTGACAAATTTGAAATTGTGAATCAATCACGTTTCGTGATTCCATTTCTTACTGATTAGGTATGTGGCTATTTACTACCGTTTCAGTATTAGAAGTAAATTATTTACACGTTGTCGTTTTCCCTTCTTCTTTTTTTGTATCTTGCAATTGAATTGTGGTGACCAGAGCAATTAATAATGAAGATTCTTACACTTCCACCGAGAATTGAATCATACACTTGCGCCGATGCAATTGAAATATAGTAATAAGATACACAATTTAGACAATATAGGGTTTTGAATATTTGTGGTGTACATAAGAATGATAAATAAAAAAAAATTAATATAATAGGGTGGTTATTTTGGTCAATTTAATTGTGACTAATTTGGTAAATACGAAAATTGTGGTGTGAATAACAAAACAAGTGGTGTCCATATAATTACCCTTTATTTTTTATTTTTTTTGAGTATTTTTTATTATATATGAATACACAATTTATGTCGTACATTATACTTTTACAACTAATTTAATAAATAATTATCAATTATATCTTCCGTGCATCGTACATGTGCGGTTACTAGTAATTAAAAAAAAATAAAATTTGGTTTTACTAAAAAGAGTGCTGTCCATCGATAGAGGGATTACTCCCAGTGGCGGACGCAGAGCTATTATGTTAGTGGGGCACACGGATGGTACGGGGGTTCGGGGGCAGCGCCCCTGAAAATTTTTTTTTGGTAAGAAGAGAATGAAAAATGAAAATGTACTTGAAAATATTCAATCCCCAAACAAATAAATAATTATATTAACCTTGCACACTTATAATATAATTAGCATAAATCACACTGTCCCCAAACATTTTTTTTGTAAAAAGAGACCGAAAAATGAAAAAGTACTTGAAAATATTCAATCCCAAAACAAATAAATAATTATATTAACCTTGTACACTTATAATATAATTAACATAAATCACACCCCATACTGCTCATGGCTCCACTTTCATTGGTGCACTATTTTTATATAAAAAAAGAAATTATATGTAATGTATCATTTTCAAAATGCTGAGTCCTGAGTGCACTGCAAAGGTGCACTATTATATTTATATCTTAATATATCAAGTTTGAAGATTAAAACAAAAAAAGTTACCTATCAAAAAGAAAAAGAAAAAAAAAAAAAAAAATTTACTGGGGCATGTGCCCCAGGAGGTCCCACCATGGGTCCGCCCCTGATTACTCCATCCACGTATAAGCTTCCGTTTGATGTTTGATTTTTTATTTATAAACAAATAATTTGAGTTTTTTTTAGATAAAATATGTTATCGAAAAAATAGTTTCAAAAAATATAGTTCGTGATTATAAGTAATTTGAAAAGATGTGATATTTATTAATATGAAATTTTTCTACTAGTTGCTGTTATAACAAGTTTACGAAACCCACCCAATGACAAGACTTTCAATTTACCCGCCACTAGAAATTCAAATGTTTAAATGGAGGATATTTTTGTCAAATCAATATTTCAGCGGTTGGACTCTGAACCCAGAAAAGGTATCATTCTACGTGTCAGATTATTAAAAACGACTCATAATCTAACGCCACATTCGGCGTTTGCACATTTTACTCGCCCACCCTCATACGTCCAGCGTGTGTACAAATAACTTCACCGTGCATTAGTATTAACTGCGCGTGAAACTCACAAAAAGATAAGCGAGTTGGATTTGTTGTATTTAACAGCCCATAGCTTTTCGTGTTCTTTTCAACCCACTGGAAACCTCAATCCAACGGCCATTCTCCACGTATTTCCCAAAAACTCTCTACAATTGGATTTATTTACGAGGCTGCCATCGACTCCTTCTCCTACATAAGCCGTGCTTCAGTTTTGCATAGGTTTGCCCAAATAAAGACCCAAGAAACACCGTCTCTCTTGCTTTCATTTCTTTTTATCTTCATGGTACAATCAATGGAAACGAGAACCAGATCGCAGGGTACAACTCTGCATAGCAACTTTCAACGCTCCTTATCCCCCTCGGGTCGGTTCTGCTCCTCCTCAATCTCCACCTCATCGACCTCATATATGTCGACCCGGCCCGAATCGTTCCTGACACGTCCTTCTAGCCCGACTCGTGTCAATGTTTGCAGATCCGTTTCCCCTTCTCCCACCGTAAGGTTCTCTACCTCACACAGCCGCTCTCTTGCGTCTTCTCATAATCGGTATGAAAATCAGAATACCCGCACCCGGCATTTCAATTCGGGTCCGAAGAAGACGTGTATGTGTTCCCCAACGACGCACCCGGGGTCCTTCCGGTGCAGTTTACACAAGAACAATAGGATTCATGGGTACAATAATAATAATCAGTCATCGTTTCGGTCGAGTCACCAATTGAATATGCAGAGATCGGCAATGACGAATTCACTGGTGAGAATCGGAACTGTTGAAGGAGATTTAGTGAAGAGAGCTCTCGCGGCCTTGATTCGCCCCTCGTCACATCATCTGCGCCGCCGTGATGATTTCCAACCGCGGCCGAGCCGACTCTCGATCATGTCAAAAGCTCAATAGGAAATACTATAATCCGGCGTATGTTTTGTACAGCCCCCTTGACGCGGCTAATTGATAAGCCATGTTGGAACAGTGCGGTTGAGATGCGATTTTGCAGAAGTTAAAGATACTAGTAATAGAAACCCTAGCATGGAGTTATATTGTAGAAAACGGCCATCTGAATGAATGTTTTTACTTTCTTGATTTCTATTTTATTTTATTTTTTCATCAAAAACGGTAATCAGAATTACTCAATTAAAAATAACACGAAACTAATTGAATTAAATGCTAGTTTAATTCAAGAACAAATAGAAGGAAAACATAATTTTCGAGTTGATTTCATTTTCTATATGTTATTTATTTTGGATTGGGTTGTGATATTTGTATATGGTTTTTAAATTTTGCAGAGATTTGCTTGTGAAATCTGGCATTATGGTTTTTGAATTTGTGGATAATCTGCATCAGAGATTTACCGCATTCCGTTTCCAATCCAAAAGGTGATTTGATTCTTTACTACGATCAGATCCGAATTTTTGCCCTCTTTGACCTCTATAATCACTTCTTTAAAATTTAAATTGCATCTTTTGCAGGTACACCTGGAACTCTTGGGGTTGGGGAGGGTGAGGGGGTGGGGGGTTGGATCATGAAGAAAGGAGGTAACTGCCTCGAATTGTTAAAAATTCAAAATAAACTCGTTTATAAATCAATTTTAAAATTACACAATTTTTCTAATTATTTTTTTAACTACGCACATTTTCTTTCTTTAATTTCCAATCACTACTATTTATCTCAAAATTATAAATAAATCAGTGTTAGAGACTATTAGTAACAATGTTTTAAAAATCAACTCGAATATTGTCCAGAAAATGTGAAAAGATTCCAGGACTAAAGGGTCGAACAAATTCCCCATGGTCGAATTGGTGGTAAAAAATAAAACGAATTGTTGAGGTGAATCGGTTGGTTTAGATTTGAACTTGTTGGTTCTTAGTGTTGATGGGCCATTTCTTGACATGACATGTAAATCTTTCGGTTTTTTTGGTAACACTGTTTCATTTATATACTTGTTTATTTATGATTTTGAGGTAAAAAGTAATAGTTGAAAATTGGAGAGAGAAAATGTGTGTGATTAAAAAATGATTTGAGAAATTGTGTTGTTTATAAACATGTTTATAAACAGAAAAAAAAATTAGTTACCAAACGGAGGCTAAATTGATTAGAAAGTATAGCCTCTGTTTGTTAATTTTTTTTTTTTTTTGTTTAAAAATATGTTTTTTTGTATTTTCTAGGTAAAATATGTGGTTGAAAAGTGGAGAGAGAAAATGTATGTGATTAAAAAATTATTTAAAAATATGTATAATAAAAAACATGTTTAAAAACTAATTTGCCAATCAGAGGCATAAATATACATACGAAAAGCAGCATAAATTAGATGAACAAACCGTCACCTGTACAACAACAATTGTAAGAGTCGAACATGTGAATCTTGTTTCAGGGTTGTCAACACAATGGTATATGTGGATCAAACTTTTAACTAGGAATTAATTGAATTTTTAGTATTAAGGATCTGTTTGTCATATACAAAATTAAGGTGAGAGTTCGGACTTGATGTGAATATTTTAATCACGCTGAGTGGAGCGTATCAAATATGTAATTATTAGGGATAAGAAGTGGAGCGAGCCGTTCACCGGTTCTGCTCGTGTATTGTCGATGCAAACCAAGCAACGATCCCATATGTTGCTAGTAAATTGAGGCTAATCGTAATAATAAAATAGCAAGTCAAGCCCAAAAGGCGAGCTTGTGGGACAAGTCGAACTCAATTTTCTACAAGCAAGTCGGCTCACTCCACAGGAAAACATAAGCTCGTTTAACAGGCCAAGCATGGGGGTGGTGAGTTGAATGACTCTGCTTACAAAAAATTTGGAGGACCTAAGACGTTTTGAATCAGTCATGCCCTGTGATTGCCCGAAACTCGAGAATTTTATTTTATTTTTTTTTAAATGAGAAATTGAAAAATAAATTCAAAGAGGTCATGAAGAATTAAACCCTGGTGAGATTTAAGGACATGAGTTTACACAATCGCTATATCATTATGCTATTTGTTGATTAAAAAAAAAAAAGAGTTTGGGTCATTGACGGGGTGGCTGGTCGTGGGGTGAATCTACATTTTGCACTTGTCTATTGCCTTTGCTACTCAGCTTGATATATTTGAAGATGACGAAAAGGAAGTGTCATATATGTATCGAATGTGATGGGGGCAGAAATGGTGCTAGTTGATCATGTGCTCGACTCATCTATCTATATATAAAAATAAAGTCTTTACCAAATATAAACACACACACACTTTCCCTCCAAAATGTACTTACTAAATATGGAAATGTTTTGACAAAAACACAAGAATTAAAAAATAAATAAATAATGCTTGCATTTTGGAAAGTGTAATGATTACAAATTTGAAATACATTTTTGAGCACTACATACATTTGATCCAAAAAAAAAAAAAGCACTGTTAAATTATATAAAAAATAATGATAGTTAAAAATTTTTGTTCGAAAATAAAGAATGTGATATTTTCGAGTTAAAAATTAGTGATTGAAAAGTTAAGAAAAAAGTACGTGTGATTAATAGTATGTTTGGTAGTGGTAAAATTTCCACACTTTTTCCTCAAATTTATTTTCAACAACACATCTATCTATATATAAAAACAAAGTCTTTACCAAAAATAAACACACACACATTTTCCCTCCAAAATGTACTTACTAAATTTGGAAATGTTTTGACAAAAACACAAGAATTAAAAAATAAATAAAAAATACTTGCATTTTGGAAAGTGTAATGATTACAAATTTGAAATACATTTTTGAGCACAACATACATTTGTTCAAAAAAAAAAAAAGCACTGTTAAATTATATAAAAAATAATGATAGTTAAAAATTTTTGTTCGAAAATAAAGAATGTGATGTTTTCGAGGTAAAAATTAGTTATTGAAAAGTGGAGAAAAAAATACGTGTGATTAAGAGTATGTTTGGTAGTGGTAAAATTTTCACACTTTTCCTCAAATTTATTTTCAACAACACATCTATCTATATATAAAAACAAAGTCTTTACCAAAAATAAACACACACACACTTTCCCTCCAAAATGTACTTACTAAATTTGGAAATGTTTTGACAAAAACACAAGAATTAAAAAATAAATAAAAAATGCTTGCATTTTGGAAAGTGTAATGATTACAAATTTGAAATACATTTTTGAGCACTACATACATTTATTCCCAAAAAAAAGCACTGTTAAATTATATAAAAAATAATGATAGTTAAAAATTTTTGTTCGAAAATAAAGAATGTGATGTTTTCGAGGTAAAAATTATTTTGACTACTTATTTTTGCAAATAAATTTTTATTGATTAAATTCAAATTTATTGACTATTTCTTTTTTAATCATTGTGAATGATGTTTTTAAATGAAAATTAAAAAGTACATTAAATACAAAAGGCAGATGTAAAAGTCATGAGAAATATACTAATATATTTCACATGCATCAATATAAGTGCACATAATGTTATATCAAATGTGATATACTATTAAAAAACTACTAAATTTATATTTTCAATGAAGTTATTAATAATACATTAAAATTATTGAAATCAATAGTAATTTATTATGTAATATATAAATATACGTTTACTATTCAAAGAATTTTTTATGTTATTTTTTTAAATCCTAATAATTATTGCAATAGAAAATATTTTTTTATGCATTTATATGTGTTGACTATGTATAAATACTAAAATTTTACGAATACTTATTGAAATAAATATTGCGATTAATAACTTCCGTGCATCGCTCGGGTGAAATACTAGTCCTATTTAATACCACTATATATATAACCACGACGACACGAAAGGGTGGTCATACAAGAAATGATTCTAGTGGGACAAAAATGATGGTGGTTGATCATGTATGATGAGTATAAATTTTATTCATATTTGAGTCTTCACAAGCCTCAAGCTCGAGCTCTTTGATAAAACATAATCTCCTAAGCAAACGTGTAACCCCAAGAACTATCATGAACCCGAGGAGACTCTCAAGCCCGACCACATAAATATCACCATATATTATATTTTCTATCCCCGAGGAAGACCTCAACCTCGACCACCATAAACTCGAGGATGACCTCGAGTCCGAACACATGAATATTATCTCATATTACGTCTTGATACCCTGAGGAGGAACTCAACCCCGACAATCATTTATACCCCGAGTATATCCTTTGTCCTCATCTTCAGCACTTGAATATTTAACCACGTCATATCTTGGTACCCCTGAGCAACATATGAACCTCGAGGCCGAGCACTTAAACATTATACCATACACCATATTGGGAACCCCGAGGACATGAACAACCCCGATGAGAGTATAACCCCGATCACACTCAAAATGCCCATGATAAAAACATTGCCCCGACAACTCATAATACCCCCGAGAATAGAATACCCCAAGTACATATATCTCACCAAAAAGGTGCATGATGTGCTCGGGGTACACGATGCTCGGGTCACGCCTCTCATTGATCGGGCATGACTTGGTCTGACACGTGGAGTATACAACCTCCTAATTCAAATAGTTCATCTTCCAATAAAACCCTATCTGGGACTTATAATCTTATGACTTATCCCTAATAATTATGAAGATGATTCTCAAAAGGACACATGCCTAGTTTCAAGCACTTTAGTCCTACAAGGATTCAATTACATACATCTATAAATACTCGTCTTTCAATCACAATTTAGGTACACAATTATCTTTACAATTTATAGCCTCTTGCATAAATTTTCTCATTCCTCTCTACTGACTTAAGCATCGGAGGGGCGACGATGACACACCTCCTCGCCTTTATTGCAGGTATTCGGAGATCCAATTCGTGCTAGTTTATTGTTTAAGCTCGGAATATTTCAGGTCCGATTTTTAGCATCATCAATGTGCATGAGTCCATGTTTCATGGGAGGGGAACATCCATGGCTTCTACTTTGAACCAAGGGGAGATTCTCTTTTATCAGATTAAAAAGATGATGGTGGTTGATCATGTGCATGAGTCCATGTTTCATGGGAGGGGAACATCCATGGCTTCTACTTTAAACCAAGGGGAGATGCTCTTTCTAATTTACTCATAATCTGACAGCTTGTCTCGATTATTAGATTACTTCGTACTATTTTATTTTCAATATCCTTTGTTATACTTTATAGATTGGATGACAGATGATAATGTGACAATTTTATATTGTTAATTTTGATCATTAAGCAATGGGTAAAAAAAATGATTTTTTACCGAATATTCAATTTGTAAGTCTTGTCAATAGATAAAGATGTACACATAACATTATTTTCTATTATCTATTATAAATATATGTATCATGTACATCCCACGTAGCTGCACGCCCCATGTGACGAGATGTGATTCGAGTTGTCAACCCCGAATGTACAAATGAGTTATTCATATTATAATTGTTGATTTTGAAAATAATGTGATAGATAAAAATGAATCTTTGCAAGTGTTCATTCAATAAGTATGTCCGCAAATAAATATATATAACATAACATTGTTATGTTATAATACACACACATAAATTTTCAAGTCATCGAATCGGGAATCTCGATTGTGAGGGTATGGGGCCCACCTGAATTGTGAGACAATCAAGATTCCTTGATTCGGGGGTGTGTGTATATATATATATATATAGTCTCGATCATCTGTCCAAGATGGACAAGTGTTGATGTATCTATCATGAGTGTGATGTTGACACGTGTTCAAAAATTTTAAAACACTGGATATGTGTCAACATTATATCCATGGTGGGCACATTAACACCTGCCTACAATGAATAGGTGATCATTTCCGTATACGTATATGTGTGTGTAACTATCAACTGAGGCATGAGAAATAAACAGGACACACAAGAACCTTGGAACAACAGAATTTATTACTGATCATCATTCATTGGGGGGTTCAAACTTCAAAGTCATAAACCCTAAGTTATGCCAAGGAAGAGCATTATTTACATTTCTTTCATGTCATGAACAATCCAGTTTTGTACCTTTACCCCCATGAACTTCGAGACTAGCATATATACATTTCAATAGATGCGACGCTTAGATTCATCTAAATATTCACTAAAAATCTTCCAATAGGCTCTACTCGGGCCTAAAATTCACCAGACTCGGGAGGTCAGTTGACTGAAGCTTCTTTATGTCACTGGCAGTCACCTTGCAGGACTCCAATGTCAATGACATCAAATTCTTGAGCTGTTTCAGATTCTGCAGCCCTGCACTTGTTACCCGAGAATTTGAGATGTTTAAAGAGACCAGTTGCGTTAATCCTGCATTTATACGTGCAGATTCATCAGTATCGTTCATTTTACCAATATAGTAAGTAGGAGAGATCCTTTACCCTCTCGAGCACTCAGATTGGATGTTACATTCACGATACTCCAGTCTTAAGAATAAGGATTCGGTATATCCAGAAAATGCCAGTTGACACATTCAGTGTTAAGACCAACAGAAATAAATTATAGCAATATGTTCAAGATGGCTCACTCCTCACTGGTAATTTTACCAGATCTAGTGGCGTGTTAGGTGACGTGAAATAGGCAACACTTGACAAGTTATTAAGGAAGAAAAAGAAGCTAAAATCTTGTCCATAGAATGTAACAAACATAAACTAGAAGAACACTCCATGTTTGAATTGAAATTGAGATAATGATGCAAGTTCTTCCCTTACAGATTCATATCTAAAAGAAGTTGATAATAAGTTCTTTCAAAATTGACTACCTGTCCGCTCAGAACATGGAGTGTGAATCAAACCCATATTTGAATTACATGGAATGCGAATCAAAATCATATTTGAATTGAAATAGAGATATTGATGCCAGTTCTTCCCTTCTGAATCTCAAAGAGAAGGAAGAAGGGAGACCACAAAATAATGAGTTTGAAACAGAAAATATAGAAATTTTATTCACGAACATACCAGAGATTGATTCCAAACTCTTATTCGTGAGGTGGTGGTTTTGGGATAAATTGAGAAGCGTTAATGATGTAAGATCTTTGATATTTTTCACGCCAGCGTCAGTTAATCCTCCACCACAAATTTCAAGGGACTGCAAGTTCTTGAAAGCTGAAAATGGACAAAACAAAAAGAAAGTTAGCTGGATATCTCATTAGTACACATCTTCTCTTTGTTTCCCGGGCCTCTAGTGAGTTACAGACAGAGTTCAAAAAGGCCAAATCTTTGATGAAAGTTCAAATATATCGAAAACAATATGGAGCTGGACATACACAAAAGCGAGCTTTTCTTAACTCTACTTAATTTCCCATATCCACACTCCGTTTGGAGAATTTAGAGTCTTGACGTCAAGGGCATGTTTGATATGCATTACTTGATAGACTGGACAGTAAAATGACTAAATTCGCCGTAAATTCAAACAGATCAATTGGAACCTTAAATGCTGTAAATGGTGGATTCAACAATGCACTAACTAATGAAAATAACGAATTTGAATTAAGTATCAGAGATGGTTTCTAAGCATACATCGTAGATAATTTGTTCCAGAATCAGTAATGCGAGCTCCAAAGAGATCCAAGTGAGTTAATCCAGTCAAACCTGCAGAATAAGAGAATCTGCAAGTTATGAAGAGATAATGGATTATTATAACTTTGTACACATTTTCACCTAACATAGCCAATCTCAATTAAAACGTTCAGCTAATGGCCCTAGAGCGACATCATGAAAGAGAACCACGGACCATATCAACCATACAACAAACAGGAGATAAGAATCAAAATATGCAGCTAAGGGGCATAGTTTTCTTCATATAAATTCAATGTGGATGCTGACGAATTTTTATTGATTCTTTCGGCTTTAAGGAAATTATTGTTGTCAAAAAGTATGATCTTTTATCAAGCTAGTTATAGCATTGATTGACCCCTGATCGTATTCTGAGTTTGCATGCTGAAAAACGTTGATATTTACTAATTGAACTCCTTTTCGTTTGTTAATTTATTAATATCAGATTCATTTACAATACTGGATATGAAATAATATCAAGAATCCAGTTACAATGTGAACCAACCTACGGAGTGAAAATTGACAGAGAACATATAAATCATTGATAAGCGTGAACCACTTCACCTTACAAAAAAAAATGCATTCATTGAATACCTGGTCTAAAACCTAAAAGTAAAACAATCTCCTTATCTAAAGCCTTCTCCCCAAGACATATATACCATGGATATGAACCACGCCCCTTGGTTCCTTCTTGAACCTCTAAGGCAATCAAGAGAATTTTTTAAGCCAAGGAACAACTAAACTAAGTGAGCTAGACTATTAAAGAATCATGAAGCACTAAGTTCTAAGCAAAAACTTTCCAAGAAATGCTAAAAACTACTTGGAATTGGAAAGAGTAACATTGATGATTAGAAAACTAGCAAACAATAAGAGAATAACTCATTGGAAGTGGATTATTGAGGTTAAAAATATCAATAAAAAAATATACAGATTTTTTGCCAATCAAAAGCGCATGCTACAGCTGAAAGATTCTAACCTGTAAGAGCTGCAAGGCCAGCATCAGTAATTTGACGCATATCCAAGTTGAGGGATTTCAGAGACGATAACCCAGACAACTTTCTCAAACCACCGTCACTGACAACAGTGAAGGAAAGATTCAAACTCTCCAAATTAACTAGACCTACAAAGAAAACAGACAGTGTCAGATCAAGTTGAATCCAAATAAGACCAGCTTTGCAAAAGGCGTTCTTGGCTTGGGGCGTGTCACAGGGCTGATAAAACATCTATGTTTCATTTCCATGTGATAAACACTCTGCATCTTATTCCATTTGGGAAACGCACCATCTTGAACCTTTAGTTGTAAGCATAGGGAACAGAGGATGCAAAAATAACTTTGCAACAGAGGAAATGTAAAATTATTGGAATACTTATCCAAAGAAATTGCATCAACCTTGAATTTTTAAGCTTCAAACAATGTTAAAGAACATGATATCTAAATTGCCATTGAAGGGAACAAGAAACAGGCACATGACGTAAAGTGACCATTCAGTAGTAATATTCTTTATACTGTCAGTATAAAGCTAATGTCTAACCAGAGAGATGACGCAATCCACTGCTTCCTACTTCAGTATCAGACAATTCCAAGCATTTGAGACGATGAAGACCTGAACCTCAGACACCAGAAGAAAAGAAAAAGTCAGCAAACATCAACGTACAGAAGCAGGTCCTTAATTTTCTTTCCAAAAACAGTACAATAAAACTACGTTATTGAATTAACCTGCAAGATTAACCATGCCTTCGTCGCTGATTCTACAAGAATCCAGGTTTAAGCTCTCTATATTTATTAAATCTGAAGCCATAAAAATGCTCATACATGTAAGAATCAATCACTATTGAAATATTTTACTCTTGATATAAAGGATAACACTCGCGGTAGTATGATAAACCAAGTGCCCTAATAAGAGTTTTCTACCAAGATGGCCTTTAGATGGAGTTAGAAGAAGAAAATGTAACCAGGTTAAATAACGAGTGTTCCATAAAAAATTCTCTCACAAACCATATTGGAAACGATGGAGCTGACTTTAGTATGCTACCAAGAGGCTTGTGCTTAGGTTCTAATGTGCTCCCCAAGAGGCTTGGACTTAAATTACTATTTGAACTCTTCAAGAAATAGGTGGATTTACTCCTGTACAGAAATCATCTTTTTTCTAAAGTGGTTAAACCTTTCAACTATATATAAGACTACAATGCCCAGTACAAAATCAAATAAGGCCTGTCAACAACCACAGCGCCACCTGCAACCCCCAGCCCCTCTCACATTGATGGAGGTCTGACTGGTGTTTGGAGATGTATAGGACTAGCGTGTTGGCATGTTAATTATTGACATTTCCCTAGATTTCTCAACTCATAATTTTATCTTCTGTAGATTTCTTCATTACAACTGCAGGGTAACTGATTACTATTTCATCAATGTAATTTACCAAATAAAATATCATGGAAATTAGAGAATGGTAAGAGTTCTTCGATTTCATTACTTTTTCTACCATGGTCTTCCTTTCTTTCTGTCAGGTTTAAGGGGAAGGTGTTTGATTTTCCCACACCATTTCAATACGAAAAGGAAGGAACCTCACCCTTCAGGTAAACCAAAATGGCGTCAGAGATATCATTAAATCCTAGATTCAACACTTTCAGACTTTGAAGCTCTGCATGAAACAGAAAATGCAAAATGTAAACTTCCACTGTGTTGATGCTCCATGGCTAAATATTATACAGGAACTTTGTTCTTGATGAATGGGGCTTCAGTTCATACGAAAGAATGTGTATATCATCACTATATATTTGGATAAGACTCACTTGAAAACTTGTCGCTTCCATCATCAGTCAATTTACATCTGCTCAGGTTCAGATACATCAAGGCACCAAGAGCTGCATAAACAAATAAAATAGAAAACAAAGTAAGTGAAGAAATTCGCACGATTATTAATGACATGCAGCTTCCTAAATCAGTTGATAGTTTTAGTGTCATTTAAAATCGGTTTAGATAAATCCATTTCTTTATCGTCTAGATGATCCACCATAATAATACAACATATGTAATAGAAGATCAACAATCATGAGATGAACCTGAAAGAGACTCCAAGCAAGCAGCAGTAACATGGCAACCATCCATGTTCAGAAGAACGAGTTTGTGCAAAGCTGCAATACAGTCAACCCCAAAAAAAAATGTTTATTAGTCCACATGTCGAGATATCAAAAGCATGAATTTGTAGAACACTGAACAAAACTTGCAAAAAACAACTTTATAAGTTGACTTTAAGGTCTACCACATTTGTATAACTGAAATTTCCTCACTTCCCATTAAGCTAAGATTTCTTTCATAAAATTTAAACATTAAATGATATAAAGGTAGCTTTAAATAACCTGAATCTCACAAAGCCAAACTTATTCAAGCGTGTATACTGCAATATCTAAAGCATTTGAACTGAAATAATATATTAGCCCTGAAAAGGATTACCTTTCAGATAGCTGATGCCGTAATCTGTAACCTTGCTGGATGCCATTTGTAATGATTTTAAATTTGTAAGCCCTGTCAAACAAAAATGGACTGCCAATGAATAAAAGCACACGTATTTTATCATTTTTATTACAATCTCATTACCGAATTCAATAGCTCATTGTAATTTCAGTGCTCCAGACCCCCCAACCCCCAGATGGAGATAGACTGATTGTTCCATCTTTGCACGCATTTATCTCAGAAATTAATATCAATCATGGCTAGGACTAATGTAAGAATATCTACAACATTTTTCTTTTTGGAGGTCCAAAGTAATGCAATCTAAAACAGAAGCAGAACCCGTACCACCTAGTACACGTTGTAATAATGTTTCCAACAATGCTCTTTTAACTTTAGAGGAAGAAATAGTTCTTTAGGAAAAAAGAAGCGTCAAGTGCTGACGAATCCAATATTCCTAATAATAAAGGTAGGGTGTCACAATTTTTTAGTATACATTTCCATTCATTATTGAAAAGTTGAAGGGGTCACTAAATAGAAAAGGAAGAGAGGAGTTACCTGAGAGATGCTTCATATCAGCATCAGTGATGCAGCTGCAACAATTGATGTTAAGAGATTCAAGCTTCACTAAGCCTGTCAAACATGAAATAAGATATTAAAAATGAAAATTGCTCTTTATACAGACTACAGTCATTGTATTATAGCATGTTATTGAACTGAGAATAAACATTTAAAAGTAATTTTGACAAATCAACTGGATATCTTCTGTTTAATTAAGTCACCATGTTCCAAATTTCCCCTTCTCTCGTGTTCATCGAATTGAATTTTTCCTCATGTGCAAGTAGAAAACCAGGGCATATGTTTATTTTAAATGGTTTCTCAAGAGCCATCATGTTAAGTAGTCCAGATCCAGATCGAAAATATCATCAGCAGTCTCAAGACTTTTTTAACGTATAACTGAAGAAAATGAGCAACATCTTTAGTTAGCGGTAAAATTCTAATGTGCACAGGAACATAGCACTAAATATGTGAAATAACTAATAAGTAAATAGCTTCTAAGCACAAGTGTTGCACAGTGCGTTTCATTCAGATATTACTTTGCATTTCTTGTTTGATGAAAAAAACTTCTTTCTTTTATATTTCCAAGGTAGAATTTTTTTCCATACTATATCCATTTTTCCTAATCCCTGAAGCGCCATTTAGATTGTGTAAGATTGTCATATTTGTTAACCAACTCTATATGTCCCATCCTAACAATTGTTTTTAAAAATGTAACATCTTGATATCTACCCACAACTTGACATTTGTGAATGAGCTGCTGCCAACAAACGTGTCTGATAAGTGACAAGGAAGAAAATGTTGCATCCAACCCCATGCACAGAAGACTCTTTTCCAAGCTATCTCCCACGGACTTTAAAGCATGTCTTGGATGTGTTTATAAGCAGTTTAAATTAAAATAGATAGAAGAGGCGGATAAGTGGGTACACTACACTGGGTCATACTTGTGGTCTATTGAAGTGTGTGGATAAAAAGTGGCTTTAGTATATATAAACAGTTGTAAACATGAACCAAACATAGGCTAAGATACATTAAACATGCAAGATTTCACTAACTTATTTGGTAAAAGGAAATTTTCATTTCTCCTGAAGAGCTTACATGGAAAGAACCTACCATTAAGGTGAACAAGCCCTCCATGGATCTTTGGACATCTCTCCAAGTCCAACTTTACCAAGTTAACTAGACCAGATAAAGAACTCATTCCTTGAGCGGTGATGAAGTTGTTTCTTCTGAAACATAATGTTGTAAGGTTTGATAAACCTGGAAGGTAGAATAAACCACATGCATCAGGCAGTAGGTTTGAGGGTGTGAATATATAATAAAACAAGTTATAGATAATGCTTCAACTAATGATATCATAGAAACTTGAAGGCATGCAACAGAATTTGAAGATAAAAATAATTGATAATTTAAAATGTAGAACATACTCCTGTTACTAAATCTAACAGCCTAGCAGTAATCGAAGTCATTCAAATAAACACCCTTTAAAAAATGAAGATTAGAGTAATCCCGTGTCATGACAACGAGGAATTAAATTAAAACTTATCACAGGGAAAACAAATTATCTGAGTATAGTGGACTACCCACCAGAATATAGCGGCACAGCCCTAAATACCTCTATATAATTTTGTTCACGGCACTAAAAGTCTCCCCTCCCAATCTAAGTGAAGGTGGATACTTCAGCTATCATTTTTCTCTACTCACATGACTATAGTCTCACTTTGATGTTCTCTCTTCTCCCTAGGAAGAGCATATTTCCCCAGCTGATATGAATCTAATTTTTCCTGAGCTGACATGAATACTTTCCGATTTTTCTTTCTATAGCACACGAGAGCATGCATACAGCATACCTGGTGTCAGTTACACAAATCAAAAGCATGCATTCCCACCCAACCACGACGCACTGATGCATATATAAAGACACAAATGGAAAGGAAAATGAATTTTTTAGCTTTATTTTTCTTGACTAGATAGCACATCATTGTAGGTGAAGAAGAAGATTCTACCACTGATCTGTTCCAAGCCATGGTCCGAAATCAGGTCACAATAATTTAAATTCAAGGCTTCAAGGTTCTTGCAATCTTTGAGATGAAACAATCCAGAATCAGTGACATCGGAACCAGAAAGATCAACAGAAAGCAAAGATGAACCCTGTGAAGATATGACATCCATCCAACTGTCATTACATCCTGGATATTCTCCAAAATTTAGATCCTGCAAAAACCAAAAGCCATTATGCCAGAAACAATTTAAATTACTTAGTATACGCAAGCTATCCACGTAAGAGAGATACCTGAAGAGCACAATCTCGAAAAGCTTCTAGTACAGATTCAGTTAGACACTGGGAATAAACAAGCTCATCGAAAATCTGCTGACTTAGATCCCTTGGCAACATAGAGAAGTTACTGTATTTGTTTATGTCCTTCAACAAAATAACCAAGAATGTCCGGTCGAGAATTAGAAAAAGTGATACATTTCCCCTTCAGAAAACCTATATTTAAACAGACAATCAGAGCAAGAGAGTAGAACGTACCTCACGAATCTTATAAATACACAATTCCATGAGAGACGGACATCTTTGATTTCCTTGACAGACATCTATAGATGCCCTAGAAATTGAGGTCCCCAACCATTTTGAACTTCCACTTTTACAATATCTTCCAGAAACTCTTCCATTTAGGTTATCCTCATTATCCTGTTGGTCTCGCTTCCTGGAACATGCTCCCCCCATTCAGTAATATGTTGCAATCTACTTACGTCAGCGAAGCTGCAGAGAACAAGTAGAGTGATCCATATAATTCACCAATGAGAGAGACACATGCTCAACAGCATCCTGCAAAACTAAAAGAACCAATATCACAGGATTTAGGTATGATGTTCTAAATGTTGAAAACATAATTTAAATAAAAAAGATTGTCCCCTCTCTTTTTTAGACAAGGTGCTTCAGTATGATATAACAGCAAGTATAAAATGTCATTAGTTCAACTCATTGAAATCTATTTATGAAAGTTTGCATATTTCAGGATTTGAAAAAAAAAATAAAAAAAAAGCTTGCACGTGAGTGGACATATTGAAGACTCAATTTAAATAAAAAACGAGTCTATTCTCCAAAAACTCAATCTTTTAGAGGAAATGATTCGACAATACAAATCCATTTATGCATTTAAACTAAAAATTTCCTCTAAGGCTATCAAGATAGCATTTTTGTTTTATAATATTATTCAACACTACTATTGCTTTGAATTTGATACAGGAGTCAAAATGCCACATTCAGAACTAATGAATAAAGCATTATATAACACAAATAATAGCAATTACATATGCATCATTATAACAAGCTCATGTAATTATGCATATTCTTATTACATGTCATGGAAATATGTCATTCAGGATTTGAGATACAAGGATGCACTTATGCATGGATATCTATTAATCGAACTATCAAGCTAACTTGCATAATCTTGTATAATCCGTGTCGTGACAACGCTTGCATAATCCGTGTCGTGACTTACAACACTTGCATAATCCTTGCCATGAATTACAACACTTGCATAATCCGTGTCGTGACACTTGATTAGCTAACTTACACATCAGATCAAATGTTATTAATGACACGAGCTATTACATGCGTATTTGGTAAACGATACTAGATAGGATTCAACTATATAATGAACATGATTTAAACTTCTTTTTTGCGTTAATATTGTCTGGTGATAACAATCCTCCAAGCCTGTGGGCATCAATCGTCCAACCTGAGTTTCCATTGGTAACAGAGAAGCCTTTTCCATCCCCAATATAAAGACAAATGGCAATTTACAATTCAATGGTACTTTCAATAAAACTCAAATACAGTAAGTATAGTCAACAATCAAAATATCAAATAGAAAATAGAAAATAGCCCAATTATTCACTATATATTCCTGATCATCTTACTTGAAAGAAAGAAATTTTTATAACACATTTGTTGGGTTGAGTTGCAAAAAACTGAAATTGAAAATAAAAAATAAAAAAATGTAAATATGAACCTGCGAGTTTGCGTAAACCTGTTCCCCAAAAGGTAAAACCTCCTTGAGTTGAACTTAAAGCCATTAATATATTTCCAGCAAGTGATCAAATAATTACCCAAAAAAAGAAATTCTTTAGAAGAGAAGGATACGAAACCAAAAGATTAAAGAAGAAAATAAGCCTTCCACACATAAAGATATAATTCTTCAAGGGACATAGTATATATAAAAAAATAAAAATATCAGACCTCGCTTCCACCGTGATCATCTGAACCATCAAACTTTAGGTGTGTGTTTTGGAAAGAAAGTGGAGCGGCAGAAAAATGAAGATAGATGAAGCGTGCAAGGAGTGAAGTAGTTCAAGTGGGACCCTGATTCCGAGCCAGACTCTTAACCAAGGGATGCGAGCTACGTAACGCGATTATTATTATTTTTATTTTATTTTATTTTTATCAAAAATATTTCTACGTAATAATGCGATTATAGGTTCGGAACTGCTTTGTAAAAAATGATGATGGATAAGGTCATAAGGAAGAGTGTATGTGGGTCCCATAATTGTTTACAAAAGATAAACATTTTTTTTTATTTTAATAAAAGACTGTGACAACGTTTATTCATTTTTTTTTTTAAATTCAATCATTCACTTTTTAAAAATAAAAAATAAAAAAATCAATCATTTCTATTGATAAAAAATTTCCACCGTCATTTTTTATTTTTTTAAAAAATAAATTAACGAATTGTTGACAAACTGAGTACCAAAACAAGGGCTAATTTTTTGCTCTGTACTTTGCTTTATCCGTTTGACGTAAGGCCCACATTTGGAAGATTTTACAGGCTTATTGTCTTACTATATACGTGTTTGGCACGTGATCGTCCAACAATGTTTTAAATTTTTTATATTTAAAAAATTTATATTTATTAATTATTAATAATTACAAAGTTAAATTAATAATTATAATAAATATATAATAACATGCTATATTATTTTATCAGATATTACAATGAAAAAATTAACAATTTATTTATATTGATAGAAATACAAATACAATTAATAGAGAAGATTTTGAAATATGACAATACTAAAAAAAAAAATGAATCTTGTGAGTACCTTCTAACGAATGACATTTGATTGACTAACTCGTGATATGAAATTTTATGGGTTCGGTGAAGTATTAATAAGAATTTTTAAGGTTGTATTTACGAAATATAAAATTAATAATTGTTAATTTTATTGTGATTACCTCGAGAATGCATGAAATTTAAGATATAGCTTCGTGGATAATGCCCATTTTACACTAAGGCTGCGTTTGATTCGCTATATTTTCCACGTGATTTTCTAACTTTGCACTGTTTGGTTGCCTAAGTTTTCCATGGAATTCATTTTTCTACTTGCCTCGAAATTCGGTATTTTCCTTGTTTTGGATGAATTCGTTTTCCAAAGGGGGAGGAGGTTTTATTTTTCATAGAAAAGCTTATACCATTTTTTTTATTGTTAATTGATTTATTTTTTTCCCAAAAATTAACATTATTATTACTAAGTACAAACTTTTTAAAAAATGAAATAAAAAATAAAAAATATTATAATAGCTAAATTTTACTTTATTTTCCATGGAAAATAATGTCAATCAAACAACAAAAGTTGGAAAATTCTCCACTTTTTCTAACTAGAAAATTAAACCAATCAAACACATTAAACTTTCAATTCCCAGAAATTTAATTCCCTAGAATTTAATTCTTTGGAATTCATTTTCTTTCCACCCAAATTCCACCATCGCTATCAAAAACAGTCAAGTACCTCTAAAATTCCAAACATAATCAACTCTTTGGTTGTCCTAAAAGAATTTTATTAACATCATAGAAATCCGTGTTTTGGGCTCAAAATTCTTCTCAAAAGAGATAACATCAATCCCTTTGAGTTCATCAATCAAATAAGATTGCGGATGAGAACATGTCCATATATGCCCTGACTTTAAACTTCTTATATCAATTTCATCAATTGTTTAGCCAACGTACAATATAGGATATCTTTGCCCCAGAACTTGAGTATTTTGGCTTCCCATTTAACACATTTATATATTTCTATACTTGGAACTTGGAACTTTTACTTGGAGTATCTGGACTTTTTCGTCAAAGTGTGATAACAAATTCTTCCACCTTTAAATTGCTCATCTGAAATGCACAAAATATTATGTTTCCTCTAAATAAAAGTAAAATTTTCCTTTCTCACGTCTTTAAAAACCTCAAATTTTACAAATATAAAATAAAGGTACAAACTATTAAAGATAATGAAAAATCATTCTGCAAGATCGGGTGAAATAAATGAAGACTCTTGCAAATTTTCGATAACAGTAAATAGTATTAAAGTAGGTAGAAGCTTTTGATTTCCTGTTTTACCCTTAGATATTTAGTTATCCACCTAATATACCCTTATCCCTTAATTAATAACATTAAATATGAATTATTATTTATAATATTATTATATAATTTCATAATATTTATTTAGTATTGATTTAATATATTATCTAACAATTTATAAAATATAATTTTATATTATTATATTTTTCATTTATTTATTTAGTGTGTGTGTGTGTGTGTGTGTGTGTTAAACTTGTAGATGAGGAGAAAACTTTTATTTTTCCATTTTGCCCTCAATTTTTTATGTTTATGGTCAATGACACCTTCAGCGTTCAATTATTATTATTATTATTATTATTATTATTATTATTATTATTATTTAATTTTATAATTTATTATCATCTTATATTATTTGAGGCTTGTCTTAAATCCATAAATGTATAAAGAACGTTCGTTCACATTTCTTTCATGAAATTGATATATATCATTTGTTTGATGGTGATTAAAATCAAATTTTTAGTATATTTCGATAAAACTTGATAAGATATTGTAGGTCCCCTGAAATATGTGGTTGATATATATTTATTATTGACTTTAACTTCATTTTAAAATTATATTTTAATTTATACCAAACATAAAAATAATGGTCTAAACTCATAATAGTCATGAAAGAAAGAATAGTATAATGGCAAGAATAAATGCTAAAAATTACTTTTCAATAACAATCGTGGTGATACAAGAGGTTTCATTTGATATTAATTCACGTTAGAACTTATTTTAGTTTAGTTTGTATTTATTCATTCATAATTATGATTATTTTATTTATTTATTTATTTTGTCTAATTTAAAAATTAAAGTCTATTGCATTTTTACCAAGTAAAATATAACAATTTAGTTACTATTAATTTTTATTTTACAAAAATATGCTGACTTTTTTTTTACAAGTGGCATGTTAAAAAATTGATATCAAAATTTTCAGTCTTAAAGCAAAATCAATTATTTAAGCTTACAAAGAGTTGGATTGTCCAACATATACATAGAAGTTTTCAAAAGGCTTTGTACTTGTTCAACTTCACTTCTGCATGATTGTAATGTGTAGACTTTAATTGGGCAAATCTAATCAGAAATTTATCATTTTCAATAGAAACTAAAAAAACTCAATCGACTCCGAGTTTCACGGGGCACCTTTGCTACGGTCCTTGACATCTAGTCTTGAAGGTTTCCACCACCTGCGCACATCTCTCTACAGAGAGAGATTTGAAGCACGCCAAGATTTAAACATTTTGATTCTCATCTTCATCTGCTTTTACTATTACTTTTCTCACACACTAAAGCAATCAAACAAAATAATAAATTAACAAAATATGCAAATGGAAAATAAGGAAAGTATCGAATTACATACCTACATGAAGAGATTTCCTAATAATATATCGTCGTTCCTATGCATGGAATGAAAATAATGGAATGAGAATATGAATGGTTTAAAATGTGATAAATTATTTATTTAGGTAAACTAATTGATTAAAATTTGATAAATAAAATTTTAAAGAAAATGGACATTAATGAACATTAAGGATGATTAAGGAATTTAAGAGATTTGTAGGGTTAATATAGTTCAAAAAAGTTTCTCCTTTAAGGACCTTTTAGAAGTAGTATAGAATAGATTATTATCTTTGGCAAGTTGTTAGTGAAATTTGCAGTGGAGGTACCCTGCTTATGGAATTTCTGCAATTAAAACTTCAAACTTTCAATTATTGGTATTTAACCCTACACCTTCTACTTTTTTTCTAATTGATCACAAGTCCACAAACATGAGTCGATCAAACTGAAATATTGGCAAAAAATTATGTGAAGTCTCTACGTGAGTTCATCGAGGCACCCAAGTAGAGATCCTACCTCCTTCATTTTTACAATAATCACCACGTCTATATAAAAACCTTTTACTAAGATTAGAAAAATAGTCTCTCTGACTAAGTTGAATATGTCATAGTTTGCGTGTTTTGAGATTTGAATTCGAAAGTTTCAAATGTACAGAGAATTTATATATATCGTGTTAAAACTTAGCTCCCCATGCCAGGATATTTTGAAAAACATATATCTACATGCTTATATATGCAATTGAGAAGGAGACGAAGAACAATCAAGCAAACCCTTTAATTTCTTGGATTTAAGGCAAAGTAGACCTTTTCTTTTTCATCTACACCTTCAAAATATTTCTTGAAACGAGTCTATTGACCAATTGATGTGATTGGTCAAACATTTGGTAAATAAAATAGAGATGGCAAAAAAACCTGATCAGCTCCACCGATTCGTCGAACCGATCCGAAAAAATCTCGATCTGATCAATGGGGTGTGTCGAGGCCGATCGGCACCGATACACCTGTTTAAATTATTATCTTAAGGTTAAAATGTATAATTATGTTATAATTATAAAATTGTAATTAATAAACTTAAAATCATAATTATATAAGAATTTAAATATTGATAAAATTACAATTTAAAAAATTTAAAACTATATTTGAATTAAATAAATAAATATTGCAAAATATAGTGAATACATGTTTATTTTTTTAATGCTTATAATTTTACTCATATTTTTTATAATTATACTATTATTTTGAAATTGAAAAAAATATGCATTATGGGTGTCAAATCGAAGATCTCAACAAAAACTTTTATACTAAGTCACAAGTGAGAGCCAACTTTAAATACATCATCTCTAAAATCACATCAAATATTAAATGTAAGGATATGAATATGTTTGATTGCCTTAATTTGGCTAGAAAATGTCATATCATGAAAAACATTTTCCACGTTTTGTATTGTTTGATATTTGATTGAAAAATTTGTCTTAGAAAATATTTTTTATGGTACAACCAATTGAAGCATACTTTAACCATTTACTTTGAAAATATTTTCTTACTTATTTGGTGAGAAAACATTTTCCACCCTAGAAATCAAACACAGTTTAAAAGTTTTATTTTGATAGATGTGATAAAAAAATGAAATCGATATTTTGCAGATGTTGATTTGGAATCTATAGCCTTCAATCCATTATATGATACACTTATACTTAAATATATATACATTTATCTTCCCAAAAGCTTTTGAGATATGTTTATTACTTTTTATATATCGTTATAATTTTGTAAATACTTGGTGCCGTGTCGCAATGCACCAAAATAATAAATGAATATCTTACTCGCAATTTATCAGATTTGATTATAATAGCGGAAGTAATAGTCGATCCCACGAGGAACGGGAACTAAAATAGTGCTATATCAATTGGAATAGATTGGGGGTTTTCGAATTCAAATATTGTAAATAACGTGAAAATAAAATAAAGACGTAAATTGGATAGAATTTAAATCAATTATGGACAAACCCTAGTTCTCAGGTTCAGTTGTATTTCATCACAATGTTATCACTTTCCAAGCAACGCAAGTTCAATTTCTTCTTTAATTTATCACCCGTAAATAATTAGTAAGCTCAAACTATTCCTATTCTCCCTTAGTTGCATTTAATTAGAATAAGCTCTCTAATCAAACATTAGCCATTGAATAACCTAAAACAAACTCTTTAGATTTAAGACAACAACTATATAATGGTTGAGAAGAATTAGGGTAAATTAGGTTATCAATCACACAAGCTCGTGACAATTAACCTAAGTTGGAATTATTTATGAAAATTATTAAATTTCCACTTGCTACTATGATTTGAACAACAAGACGATTACGGATCCAATCATTCAAAATAGCAAATCTCAATACAACAAATTAAATGATAAGACCTTAATCAAATAAGGAATTGCATTGATTGAATTAAAAATGCATAAGAATCCAACAAATCAGAGTAAAGAATTTAGAACTTTGTTACTAGTTTGGAAAAATGATAAACAAAAGAATTAAAATACAACGTCCCCTTTGAACTAGGTAGAGAACTTAGCCGCTTAAAGCCATGAGGAATTCTGGAATTTTCTTTCTTGATTCACCTTCTCGAATTGCTTAATTCCTCTTTAATTCTTCAAGCAGGCCGCTCATCTTTTAACAATTATTTCATGTTTTTCTTGTCATGAAATTCCCTTTTTATAGCCTCAGTTTCGTGCTTTGGGCTCAAGAAATCCCAAAATTATGGAAATATTTAAAATATGGAAATTTTTGACTGGGAAGTTATGGCCGTGACATTTATTTTATAGCCGTGAATGAGTTTCTGCATATTTCTCAAAATTTGAAGTTACGGCCGTGACATTCTCCTTTACGGTTGTAACCGTGTTTCTGCAATTTTTTCCTTTAGAAGGTTACAGCCGTGACATACCCATTCACGGCCGTAATTGTGTCTCTGCATATTTCTTAACATGATTAACACTCTTACGGCCGTAACACGTGTTACCTTACGGCCGTGACTTTATTTGCACCTAAGTCCCCAAACTTCAGTTTTGAGTGCATTTTGGTCCTTTTTTCTTTTTTTCTCTTCTTTTATGATCATATACAATATAAAACATAAAATGCATTAATAATACTTAGATAGAATCACATTATGACATATTCAAGGATATAAGTGTATAAAATAAACGTTAATATAACACTTATCAATACTTTTTATTAATTCCTATTAATTGAGATTATATTTAGTTTAATTATTAATTACTTTGATTAAATACAGTTCAAATAAATTATTAGGGACTTTAAAAAGTCATTGACAACATATAACATATATAACTATTTAACAAATTAAACTGCTAAATATTTTGACTATTTGATCTTTACGTGCTTATACCTATTTTTTTTTTTTTTTTACTTACAAGTATGAAAAGTAATTGATATTAAATGTAAGTAACCCCGTCTGATCCAAGATTGCCTTTCAAATTTAATTGAAGATAATTTTCTCTAATTTTCTCATATGCAATAAAAATCAATAAAAGTTAAGGTCAATCGCTTTCTAATTTTTTTTCTAATAAAATAATTTTTAGCCACGATCAACTATATGTTGTTATTTCAAGAGTTACAAATCGCAACGGTTTAAATTTTTTGATCCGCAACAAGAATGATAATCACAGTAATTCAATGACAAATGTTGTATATAAGGAAATATTCCATAATTTGTAATCGCGTATCTGTTTTTCATTCCATTTTCTAAAAATTTCTTAAAAATAACATTCATTTTCTTCGTGAAGTCCTTTTAAATATCTACATATTTTTCCTCCAACATGAACATAAATATATTCATTCTTAGGCCTGAGCATTTTAACCGGAACCGAACCTCGCTAATCGAAATTGATCCAAAAATGGAGGTTCTAGTCCAATTCCAAAAAATATATATTAGGAACCGGAACAAAAAACTGAAAATCAACTGGGTCCGGATAGGTTCTTGGTTCTTGAAATAGAACTATAGGTACCAGAATGGAACCGATATTTTTATAATTTTTTTATTTTTTACAATTTATACACAAAACAAAAAAATACATAACTTAAAAATATAATTTAAGTAGTAATTTTTCTAAAACTCTAGACTATAAAACTAAAAAATCAAGACTTGTTCATACTCTTTTACCTCTAGTCTCACATTAGTTATTGCATTTCATGGATTAGTTTAATAGTATTTGCAATTTGAGCTTTCTATTAAACAAAAGCTCAAGTTGAGTTGTAATTTAAGTTGATGAATTAAAATTTCCATTTTTTACAATTCAGACTTTTATTTTCATGCATTGTTTACAAACTTAAGTGATTTTTTAAATTTTTTTATAATTACTATTAAATTTGATATATTCATAGTTTGGATTATAGTGTACCTTTTTTTTTATCTCGAGATCATTATTCTCTGTTTAAAGTATAATTAGTCTTCATTATTAAGTCAAGTAATTGAGTTTCTTAACTGAATTTTCCCCCTTGCACAAATATTGTCGAATAGTAATGTGTTTAGTATACATATCGAAAAGGCTTATAGGAACATATTTATTTAATATGTACATAAAGAAAATATTATGGGTATAACCGAACCCGAACCATAACTGAAGGTTCGGGTTTGAGTTTGGTTCCAATGATTACAAGGACTCGAATGATTCCAATTTTGAAATACCCGAAGTATAATAGGTGGTTCCGGGTATTGAAATACCCGAACCGACCCACCTGACCCCCAAACCTATTCATACTTATAAAATATTAACATTATTATTGCAAAAAATAAAAAAATCGTGCATCTCATGGGTAAAAATACTAATATTTCGAAAATCGAAATTCAAACTCTTACATTCATTAAACTGTTGGGTTGCCGACTAATTTTTCGTTTAAATTGTTATAAATTTTTTGACATAATTATCATCACTTAATCAAATTTATTAAGTTCACGCTTGAATTTGATTAAAATCTGATTTTAATTTCAAATAAAATCAAGAATTAATTTTATGCTGCATTCGGCGGCTAGTTTAAATATCAATTTAAATTACACAATTTCTCAAATTACTTTTTAACCACACACATTTTCTCTCTTCAATTTTTAGCCACATATTTTATCTCGAAAATAATAAAAAATCTTCTCTCACCTATTTAATTAGCCTCCAAACAGTGCATTAATTACACATTTTATAGGACTCACAACTTTTCAACTACACGTCTCATCAACTTTTATTAAAATCTACTAAAGATTTGATTTTATACCAAATAGGGACTAAACTATTTTGAATTATTAATAAATAAATATTTTTTAAAAAAAATTATAGAATGAATATTCAGCCAACAATTCCTTTATTCTTATTGAATTGAAAAAAAATAAATTAAGTTGTACCATAACTTTATCGAGTTTGAGCAGACACATTGGGTCCTTTCCTTATTTGACAATCATTTTTTTGGAAAATCATTTTTCTACATACTCATTTAATCACACATTCACTAGAAAAACTTAAGTGGGGCAGTTCGACCTACCCCGAACTTGACGGGTACCCGACCCGAATGGAGCAAAAAAAATCCTTCCCGTGGGTCAATGGGACGGGTTTTGACCGCTTCGACTAGAACCCAACCCTGAATAATTAATTAAAAAAAATTATAGGGAAAAATACCGAAAAATAAAACAAAATATATTGGGGAAAAAAAGGGTCAACGCTCTCGACTCTCCCGAAATTCATGGGACATGACACGAGTCGAGGTACCCTACTCGAACTTGCCATGTTGCCTCACTAGTGCGACCCCCACTCACATGTTGTCACCTCATTGTCGGGCTCGCGCCCCACCAATGGGATAGAAACAACTCGACAATCGAGGTAATGACCTCCACGTCGAGGTGACATCACCTCATTGAGGTGGTCGCACCACATGTAATGGCTCCACCCAAGTATTTTTCTATATTCACAAAATGAAATATTCTTTACATAAAATTAAAATTTTTCTATATTATTTTTTAACTTGTGTTTTCTTCTAAAAATCGCTATACAAATTTATTTATTTTTTCAAATAAAAGTTATTTTCAAAATTTAGAATTTATACCCAAGGGTATTCACTTGTGTTAAATAATGTGTCACATTTTACACCAATTTTTGTTTTGCAAATCCAGATTTCATCTTTAAAATTTTACTAAAATTACTCGAAGACCAATTTTCGGACAGGAAAGGCCAAATTTATGGCGTGAAAGAACAGAACCCTAAAATTTGTCTTGTTCCCTCGTATACCAGGAATACCTAAAACACTGAAAATAGTCACTGCCTCCCCTCTCGAACCCTCTCCCCAAGTGCCAAGTCCCACTTCAGTTTCCTTTCCCACCATTACTGTTTTACAGATTTTTATTTTAATTTTTTAAAAAAAGGCGAACAGAGGGAAAAAGAATGGAGGTGGAGAAACTGTACTCTGCTAGTGCTGTTTTGCAGAGGATGATGGGCTCTGTGGTTCTTGGAGCAGTTTTAGCTGTTCGGAACTCTTTTGTTTTGCTTCTTTTCTTGGTACATTCTGAGGCCCTTTACTCTCTAGTATTTTTTTATTCTGCCAATAGATAATAGAAGAGTCGTTCTTGATATTGGATTTTTCTTTCTTGAGTTTTGGGTTTATTTCACATGTTTGCTAATTGAAGGCTTTGCTTCTGATTATTGTTCGTAATCTTGGATCTTACTTTAGCCCTTTTTTCTGTCTGTTTAGAATGCTGTTTTTGATAGGTGTGCGATTGGTAAGCGAAGTAGAATCTATATCTATTTATATCTTTTGTGAATATCATCTTGCCCAGGGTCATAGATTAGAAAATCTATGCTGCATTTAAAATCAAATTACTGTTTGATTTAGTTAATTCCTTTTCCTTGTATAGCTTTGTGAATTTTGGCAGCATGGCTTTGTATGTATAAATCTCCCATTCTGATATGCCAAATGTATGAGATATGGATGAAGATTGAATTGTGTATTTACTTATTCGAGTGACTTTGGGGTTCCACTGGTTCCAAAGGCCAAAAACCGGAGTAGTTGGCCTATTATTTCTAGATATAGATACAAGAATGGCTTGTGGGAAATCTTCTTTGACATGTTTGAAAGGAGTCGATCTTACTTAGGATACGAATCATTAAAAAGCGCATAGTTGGAACTACCCTCCTTAGTATGTTGGTCCTTTTTTGAAATCTTTTAAAAATTAATTAGCTTGTGATGAAAAACCAAAAGGGAGTTTTCTTCACCAAAACTTACATATTACTTAAGAACTAGGCGTGTAAATGGTAAGAGTTGGAAGTATTTATTTGTTTCTTTATTCTTTTCAAGTAGAGTGATGTTCAGGTGCTTTGGCACTGAAAGGTAGTATTCACTCAATTTTGAGGGAAGATTTGATTCAGATTCTGCCGTTTCCGTTGTTTGTTTGGCATCTTCCTCAGACTGAAATTACTCAAAAGCGACTCTCTATTGGGCTCATGGTTGCAATCTTTATACCCTTGCGCTAAGATTATAATGGAAACTTGCTGCTTACATATTGGCCTGCAATAGTTTATCGATGTGCTTTAATAAGCTTTCCTTTTTCTTTTTCTCAGAGCGGTGCTCTGCCTTGTGATACTGATGTGTTTCCACATCCGTCGGAGATGGAGAAGAGGTATGGGGCTTGTTCTTTTTGAGTCGTAATTTCATTTTACATTATTTTTCGGGAAACAATGAAAGAAAAAAGCATTTTTCACTGGATTGTCCGATTAAACTGCAGATTCCTTTTTGACAACATAAAGAAAGATGCAGTGTCTGAGGAAAGCAAGAATTTGGGTGAATGTGTTGATGATGAGGATGATGAGGACAATGATGACGATGACGACGACGACGACGATGTTGATGGCAATGATGATGATGAGGATGATAGCTCTGGAGAAGGAAGTGATACGGATGACGGTGATGCGGATTCTGATAATGAGGTTCAGGCTAATGGAGATGGAGGCAGTGATGAAGAGGAGGATGACGACGAAGATGACGAGAGCGGGGATGATGATGACAGTGACGACGAGGAAGATTGACGGCCACCAAAGAAGAAAAAGTGAAACATTTTATTAACTTCATTTTTCAGTTGGTTGTTGGAACTACATTTTTATGGGGTTTTACATGTAGCCAAGAGGATTTGTTTTGGTTTTTATTATGAAAACAAACATTTGATTATTTGGTGATTGTGTAACCTTTGGAATCTTAAACATTTGTTTTTGTTTATTAACAGCCACGTGTCAACTTCATTGGACATTTTTTTAAAAGTCAACAATTTCGACTAATTAATGATTCTCGTTCATCATTTTTTACTTTTCAATCATATGTTGTCATGGATTGATGTTATTTAACTTGAGGATTTCTCATCACCCTTACTTAAGATCAGTTATTTTAGTGAAGCTCATATTTTTGTGGCGAGTTCGAATCTTTTCTTCAAGTAGCATTGGCCCTTGCGGGCTCTGATGTGTTTGCATTGGCCTTTTGATTAGCTAAGTTTGACCTAATGATGCATATGTTGAATAACAGAATATTAAGAAGAATGAGGTGGAGAATAGAAGAATTCAGGAGAAGAGACGATAATTTTTGAGGAAATCACACTGAACCAGCTTTCTCTAAAAGTTCTCGTAGAAGCTCTTTTAAAGAAATTTATCAAACAAGTCAAAGCAGTTCTTGACTCCAGAAAACAGCATTGGACTTTTAAAAGTCATCCCAAACATGATGAGTCGAGTAATAAACAATTTCACACTAAATTTATGATGAAAAAATGGTGAAGATGTACAACAAAACAGTGATGTGATTGACAACATTCTTCAAAATTCGAATTCAAATGTTCTTCACACAAAAAATTAATAGGGTTACAGAGAATTACAGAAACTATTTGCCTGGAAAATTTGAACTTAACTCTCCTATGACAAGAACGCCAATTCACACCACTTCACTTATCATTACAATTATCAACTTGGTCAAAAATAAAATCTCAGTTACAGGCTAGCTTAAGACCATAGTAAAGAGTGGTGAGATAACATTCTTTCTCTTAATTTTTCATGGCATTCATCTCTCAGATCTTAAAAAGCAGACCACCATGAGTGGCAAAGAAGGGAGCAAACACAAGAGACTCGACTGCCATGAGCTTGATAAGAATGTTGAGTGATGGACCTGAAGTGTCCTTGAGAGGATCGCCAATGGTGTCACCGATAACAGCTGCTTTGTGAGGTTCAGATCCCTTTGGCCCAAGAGTCCTTGCATGCTCGGAAGCGCCAGCCTAATACAATATATATATATATACATACATACATCAGAAAAGAACAAACTTTCACCACTTAGCTTGTGTTAGGTAAAATTTGTTTATAAATTTTGTTTATAAATAAACACATGACATCTCATTGGACAATTTTTTTTTTTTTTTTGAAAAGTGAAATAATTTCGATGGGTCAAAGATTTCAGCACACATTTTTTACTTTTCAAAAAAATGGACCAATGAAATATTGTTACGATATTATTTATAAACAACCATTTATAAATGGTTTATCAAACGGTTAAACCACATGTTATTACCTCAATGTACTTCTTGGCATTGTCCCATGCACCGCCAGTGTTCGATGCAGATATTGCTATCTGTAGGCGTATAGCACAGGAACGCAAAGAGAAAAATCATGATGGGAAAAAAAAAAATTGGCGTACGAAAAACCCATAACTATTGTTTTTAAAATATCCATTTGTGAACAGAATGGAAACTTGTACCTGTACACCAGAAACAAGAGAACCAGCAAGAACTCCGGACAGGGTCTCGACTCCAAAGAAGATTCCGACAATGAGAGGTGTAAGCATAACAAGGGCACCAGGGGGAATCATCTCCTTGATGGAGGCATCAGTTGAGATCTTCACACAGGTGGCATAATCGGGCTTGGTGAGACCCTCCATCAGACCAGGAATAGTGTTGAACTGCCTACGAACTTCCTCAACCATTTTCAAAGCTGCACTGCCTACACTCTTCATTGTCATGGCGGAGAACCAGTAGGGAAGCATTGCCCCAACAATCAACCCGATGAAAACCTTAGGGGTCAAAACATTAACAGAAGATATTTCTGCCCGACTCACGAAGGCACCAAACAGTGCTAAAGACACAAGTGCAGCAGATCCAATGGCAAATCCCTGGAAACAGTCAAGGATTACAACTCGAGACAAATAGCTAGCATGTGCAAATAAAAAATACGCCATGAAGTAACAAAGAACAAAGCTTGGACAGAAGGTAACAATCTAAACACAATTGTGAGGTAATAGACATAATTAATGATGCCAACTGTTTCACGTTTACATGGAGGATATAAGTGCACAATGCACCTTTGAACTTTGATTAATCTGGCTGCTGATTATAAACACGGAATATGAGGACAAGAATAAAGAAATAAAACATGCAAATACCTTTCCAATAGCAGCAGTTGTATTCCCAGCAGCATCAAGTGCATCAGTTCTCTCACGAATCCGGTGGCTCATTCCAGCCATCTCAGCAATTCCTCCAGCATTGTCACTAATGGGACCGTAAGCATCAATAGCCAACCCAGTGGCAATTGTGCTAAGCATTCCAAGGGCTGCCACTGCTATACCATACATGGCAGCGAAGGTGAAACTAACAAAAATACTAATAGCAATGGCAAAAATAGGAATGATGACTGATTTGTATCCCAGTGCAAGGCCAAATATGACATTGGTTGCAGCACCAGTTCTGCAGGAATCAGCAACATCTTGCACGGGGCTGGAGGGAAAAAATGAAAAGGATGGAAGAAATCAGATACTAACAATAATACTGATGCTATAAAAAGAATGTAAGGATCAAGTGACACAGTTGCGTGAAGACAAAAAAAAAAAATAGTTAGTTTCACCTGTAAGCGTTGCTGGTATAATACTCAGTCACGAATCCAATAATAAGTCCAGCCCAAAGCCCAACGCATACACACAAGAACAGCTGCCTGTAAAGCCACTTATACATTAATGGTGCTTCTGCTGAATGAAATGAATGCAAAAGTGATGGAGCACGAGAGGCGAGAGAACATGATACAAGACAAGAAGACAGCCTTTCTGGACAGTTGGGAACGTTAGACGTGGGGCGGCGGAGGTAATAACTTCAAATGTGCATAGAATACAATGTCAGAATCGCTATTATGACCACCTTTTGGAAAGTTCTCGACGAGCCAGACAAGACTCACCGCTCCGCCGTGATGTATGATAAATTTTGGCCATTTGAGATCGTTACTATGTTAAACTGCATTTTTCTATCTTTAAGAGCTATTTTTATGTTTTTCGTTTGTTTATTTGTTTGGTCGACCAAGCCCATTAATGGCTTGTTGACCCAGTAGTGTTTACTATTTAAATTGTTTACATTCAATTGTAGGTTTTTTGGTTGATTTTCGAATAAAAGACTTTGTTCCTTTCGAATTGCAATCCGTTTGTTAATTGCTTGTGCGAGATTGTAGATGTCAATAAGCAATGGAGGAACACAGCCACATTATGTAAACAGATAACAAGTACGGAAAATATTATATATATGCAGATAAAATATTAATTATGCTTAACAAATCAAAGCTTACCAGTTCTTCACAACCTTTTGAGCTCCGAAATTGAAATTTGTGAAGGATGATGGCAGGCTAGTCCAGGTAACAATTGCGATTCCCAGAGTCATAAGAACAGTGGAGATAATAAGCTGATTTTTCAATGCTGGTTCAATTTCCTTCACTGCCTTGATTTCAAAAAAGTCAGTAGCAAAAAGGGTGGTAATTAAGCAAACAAGGATTCCCATGGAACTAATAAGCAGTGGATAACACATTGCAGTGAAGTCGTGAGTCAATCCGAAGGAGGAGATGGAAGCCACCACAAGAGCAGCACATGATGATTCTGCATATGAACCAAATAGATCAGATCCCATTCCAGCAATATCCCCAACATTATCACCAACATTGTCAGCAATCACCTGCAGCAGACAAAAATTAAATCCATTACAACAAATTCCCTGGCCAAAGAACATGACTTCAGGGAAGCGTGGTGTCTTACAGCTGGATTCCTGGGGTCATCTTCTGGAATGTTCCTTTCAACCTTCCCGACTAGATCAGCACCAACATCAGCAGCCTTAGTGTAAATACCTCCTCCTACTCTCCCAAAAAGAGCCATGGAAGATCCACCAAGACCATAGCCAGTTATATCCTCAAAAAGGCCTTCCCAGTCATCACCATAGTACAGCTTGAAGAGATTGATAGTAATGTATAGCACCAAAAGGCCATTTGCAGCAAGGAGAAAACCCATGACTGCGCCAGATCTAAATGCAGTAATGAAAGCTTTCCCGACACCCTTTCTAGCTTCCAGTGTAGTTCTTGCATTTGCATATGTAGCAATTTTCATCCCAAGAAAACCAGAAAGGACCGAAGTGATAGCACCAAGCACAAAGGATATGGTGCTGAAGATAGCAGTTGCAAGATCTGGCTTGCACAATTTTTCCTTATCATAGGTGCAGGGCTGGCTCCTTGTGCTGAAACCCTCCACAGAGCCCAGGAACAAAAATATGAGAATTGCAAAAGCAACCATGAAAATACCAACATATTGATACTCCGTAAATAAAAAAGATGTTGCACCTGTTACAACCAGAATTGTAGATCAGCAAAACATATATATATAGTTAGCAAATAGAAGATAAAACCAATGTAAATTATGTGAGTATTACGTGTCTGCATTTATGACACCAAAAAAAAAAGAAAAACTCCGTTTAGAGCAAACTTAATAAACAGCTACATAGAAAAATAACCTTTTCTTATCACTCACAATGTTGTTAAAGCGGGTATTGAAACAGGTGGGTCAATAGCAAGCCGGTCCAGGTGTGAAGTTCGGCCACTTTGCAAGCCACGGGTCAAAATAAAGTCAAAGCGCCAAGTTTTAAGCGAAACCATCGCCCGGATAGAATGTGAGCATGGTATCATTAAAGCGTAGGAGGGAAATTGGAATTGAACATGGTTCTTAGAGCATTCAATGAAGACCTCTTTCCATCCTCTGGATAAAAATGTGAGCACGGTATCATAATTGCGTAGGCAGGGAATCGAACATGCGTTCTTAGAGCTTCCAATGAAGAATTCTTTCCATGCACTGCAGCACTGGCATTGATTTTCTTAAGCAATATAATTTCCCATACTCAAAAAACAAAATTTTAGGTTGCGTTCTGTTTGTATTTTATTTTGTATTTCCATTTTTGAAAATATTTTATGTTTCCTGTTTTTATTTTTGTTTTCAAATTTGCTGTTAACGCGTTTGGTTTATTATTTATGAAAACTGCTTTTGAAAATGAAAAGCTGAAAAACACGTTCTGTTTGAAATTTTGCAGAATATTATTTAAACTATTTTTAATTGATTTTCTTGCAGAATACTACTAGCTCAAACTCAAATTTTCTTTCACAACACACTAAAAACATGGTTACCTGCAACACACTAATGTGAGCACTAAGAGTCTATATTAACACAGTTTGGTCAAGTTTGAGATTTGAGGAAGCTCCGTGGTTCTATTAAAATACAGAAAATGCAAGTTCTTTTAAAAATCATTAGAGTCCATTTATCAATGCATTTTTTGGAATATAACAAGAATTTCTACTTAATTTTTTTTATAATGTTGATATTGAATTCAATAAAACTTTATTTTAAGCTTAGTTCTAAGTTAGAATAATTCTCAAAAAAAAAAAGTCAATTTTATTTTAAGCTTAGTTCCAAATTAGGATAATTCTTAAAAAAAAAAAAAAAAAATTCAAATGCGTTACATTTTTTGTTGAAATACACTTAAAACGCCCAAAATGAGGTTTTGGGCGTTTTGCGTTTTGTGTACAATTTTTTTTTTTTTTTTTTTTTTCAAAATGCGTTTTCGAAAATGGTAAAGAGAACGCGTTTTTAGTGTTTTCGAAAATAAAAATAAAAAACGACCTCAAAACAGTAAAGAGAGCAGGGCCTGTATTTGATTTTGTTAAGTATATATATAATGAATTAGATTTTTAACTTATATTTAATTTTTATTTATAAAAAATAATTGAGCCACTTTTTATCTACAGATTTCAAAGGACACACAACTACTAATGATTTGTTCACCATTCATTTTTTTTTCTAGTTTAAACTTTTTATAAATATACTTCCCGAACATGTTTTAAATAAACAAAATTTCTTAGTGTCTCACAAAGAAGAAATTCAAAGATTGCAAAACAATAAATAAAAATTTACAAATTTAGTTTTAAAAAAAAAATCTGTTTCCTCACTTAACGTAATAATGAAACATGTTAATTAACATTAATAACATGTTTTAATAAATCAAATATTTAAATTGATATTTAAAATTCCAATTATTTTTATACGTCATCTCAAGTAACATATCATTAACATTTATAAATCAATTTATAAACAACAATTTCTTAAACCACTTCTTAACCACACATTTTACCTAAAAACATAAATAAACCAAAAAAAATGGCGACTAAGGTAGCCAAACAAATTTCCAATTAAAAAATATAATATAAATTTGTGTTTATTGAGATATTGCTCGAACAGTGAGGCAATGACTCAATTCTAAGGTCAACTCAATGGCAAAATTGGGCATAATACCTATGGTCACACAAAAACTTCAGTGCCAAATTTGTAGAAAACTCAAAGCATGTCTAAGCTTAAAAATAATTTTTTTAAAGCATTCCTAGAAGTACAAAAATTACTAAGAGCATGTCTAGAAAGGCAGCTTGAATAATAAATAGATGGAAACGAGTCATTGATATGTGATTAGTAGCTGTGGCCTGTAAGTCTTCTAAACGTGTGAATAAAAAGTTATTTAATGTCAATACAATATATAAACATGAGCCAATCATCTTTATAATAATAATAATAATATATATAAAAGTTAAGTAGTTTCTAAAAATAATTTCTCACTCATTTTTTGTTTCTATAAATAGTAAGTTTCCATAAAATTACTCATTTTGTTCATTTATTAATTTATTTAAACATTTTGTTTGTTTATTTATTTATTCATTCATTTTGTTCATTTATTTATGTTTAATACTATAGGGTTAAATAATAAAATTATGAAAAATAAATATTACTGTCTTTAACAATTAGTTTAACTCATTTTTATCAAAATAAAAATAAAGGCATGTTAGCTTATCTATATCTATATCTATATTCTATATATATATATATATATAAACAAAGTTTTTGCCAAAAATAACACACACTTTCCCGTCAAAATGTACTTGCTAAATTTGAATAGGTTTTGCCTAAAACACAATAATTAAGGGTGCATTCAGTTAGATTTAATTTGGCAAATTAATTAGCTAAAAGACAAAAAAGACAACAAATTAAATTTAAACAATTTTCCAAATCACTTTTTAACCATTCATATTTTCTCTCCCCAATTACACAATTTCTCTAACCAATTTTTAACCTTACATCTTACCTAGAAAACACCAATAAATCCAACACAAAATTTAATTTGGCACAAAATCCAACCGATAAGGGCTAAAAAATATAAACAAAAAATGATTGCATTTTGGAAGGTGTTATGATTGCAAATTTGAATTACACTTTTGAGCACTGTTAAATTATAAACACAGCCACTAGCGTAGAAGGGTTTATCTTAAGGTTGGATGCAGAGATCTGCGTGTATGCGGAATTTATTGGTCTAAAAGACTTTCACAGTCTTGTTTATAATATCCTATCTCTATTCTATATTGCTCTAAATAAAATGGATAAAATTCACTGTCTATTTTAATAGTCTTTGTTTCTAAAGTTTTTTCAAGTTCTTTGATTTTAAATTGTAAATCAAAATTTCTTTTACTAGTTCTGTTAATATAATTCTTAATAGGATAAAAAGTACTACTATATCCTTGAATGTCTATAACTGTGTCTAAAATTTTATAGTCTTCTTCTAAAGTTTTGTCTATGACAAAATTTTGGGTCTGGTGTACTGATAATAAATATTCAAAATCTGAAATAATTTTTGGAAATTCTTTTTCTATGTTTATCTCGTTTGAAGTGTGTGATGATGAAGGGTTCATAAATTTCTTTTGTTTTTTCAAATCATACTTTTATCCTACTAGGTACTTTCCTTAGTTTCCTGTATTTCTTTAATAATATTCTAACAAATCTCCTTTTTTTTCACCACCTAAGACATATCAACTTGAACCTGACATTTTCCTATAAGGTTACCACTGGCACTCCCTTACAAGATTCCTAAGTTAACTTATCCCTTTCCCTAGTATCTAAGGATCACAACAGGCTCACTCCGGCCAACAATCTTATCTCTCTGGGTCACTCAGGGTTAACTTAAAAACAGTATGGCTTCTAAAGATCAAGTTATGCTTTTATGATATGCATAGAATGAAATGATTTAAATCATCAAAATTTACATCATATGAACTGCTGGAAAAAACATAAATACAAAAATGTAAAATAAATATAAACTTTTTTGGAGATTCATTAAAACATTATAAAGATAATACAACTAAGGGTTTCCCTTTCGGAAAATCCCTTAAAGGATAAAATAAAACTTGGAAGAAACAAGTACCTTAGAGGTATTCACAGTTTTTCTATACAGGGGTTCCTATTTTGGATTGAGAATTTTTCTGATAAAGAAGGTTTATCGGGCTAGAGAGCAAGGAGATCACAGGCTGAAAACTCTTGCCTTCTCTGCTGAAAACCAACTCCTTATAAAGAGAAATTCTTGGGAGCAAAAGAAAATTCTATCCTAAACGAATCTTATCTTTTTACAGCTGTCATTGCTTTTTTAAAGTTGTCTCATGCTTTTTTGACACGCGTTTCTCCGAGCAACTCTGGTCAAAAAAAGTAGTTGGACAATTTTATCGAAAGCATCTTCTTTTCTAAAAGCTTTTGTCGGCAGCATCTTTTTCTGAAAAGTCTGTTGGCAGTTTCTTTCCTGTCTGAAGCATCTTCTTAAAAGTTCTTTGTTTTATAGAGTCGGCAGCATCTTATGTATTTAAATTGTGTTCTGTTGTTGATGAAAAAGACATTCCACTATCTGAATTATTGAATGCTTCTCCTTCTTGGCCTTCGTGACTATTTCCTTGACTAGATTCATTGTCTTCTGGTTCTGGCATGATCTGTGGATATTCTGAAATTTCTTTTTCTTTTTCTGTTCTATTTTGTGAATAAATTTTTTCAAAAATTTTTTCAATTGCCTCACTCATTTTTTCTTCAAGATCTTTTTCTTTTTTCTTTTTAATCAAAAATTTTTTCTTTCTTTTTGATGTCTCTTCTTTGCTGGATGGAGTCTTTTGAAGTTTTGTATCTGAGAAAGTAATTGATTAATTGAAATAATATCGTATTTTGGGTCTTGGGCTTCTTGGACAATTTCTTTTCCTTTGGTATTCTGACTAAAAGATTCTTCTTGGGTATTTTGTATTGGACTGAAATTCTGGACTGGGCTAGAAAATGGTTCTTGGGATTCATGAGAGTATTTGACAAGATAGTCAAATTTTCCACTGGGTTGGCCCAATGTGTCCCAAATTTCTTTGGTTTGAAGGGGAAATTGCTGGGTCTTTTCAAAAAATAAATGGGCTTGTGTACTAGGGAAATCAACAGTTCCCTGAGTCTGTTGGACTTTTGGCAAGTCCATAGCCATCAACGGATTTGAAAAGTCTTTACCAGCTACCGTTTGAGCTGGACTAGCTACTGACTTCTTGGGCTCAGTAGTACCTTTCCCTAAACTAATCTTCAGGCTGATTATTTCTTTCTCCATTTCTGTGATTTTCTTTTGTAAAAGGGTTCTTTCTGAAGTAAGGTTCTGGTTGGCTTCATTAATGACTCTGAAATTGTTCTTCATGCACTCACAATGATTACAAAAAATGTTCTCTTCTCTGCTCGGGGAAAAATCAAGAGGCGGGTCTTGGTAATTTTTGAGAGAAGGGGAAATGAAGAAGTTAATACCTATGAGCTGTCTTGCTGAGTCTAGAGCTTCTTTCAAATTTTTAAATCCTTTGTAAAGAGGGTCTTTAAAATTACTAATGCTTTCTAAAACTTCTAACCATGTATGAAAAACGCCTAGCTTATGACCTTTTATGACTACATAAAACTTGAACTTTGTTCTGTTCTGATTAAAGTGTTCGACAATACATTCATGCATGCAAGAAAGTACTTCTGGTCTTTTGGATTCTTGTTATATGAAATCCATAAATTGTCTAAAATGCATTTCTCTTCTTTTGAAATTGAGACGTGCGCAAGTGCTTTGAAAGAAATGTTACTGTTAGGAAAACAGGTAAGTTCTTGGTTACCAAATCTAATTCGTTCTGAGTAATTTGGTCTGTTCTGAGTAGATGGAGTCTGTAATGATGCATAGGAATTTCCCGGAGGAATTCCTGGTCTTGGAGGCGGTCTAGACATCTGTAGAAAACAAGATCATGATGAGTTTATCTCAAAAATTTCTTTATTTTCTACCATTCTACTAAGGATGTCTGCTGCTTTATTATCTACTGTAATCCAGACTTCCTAATGACTATCAGAGATTTTTCAGAAAAAATTAAAATAGGTATACAGACTAAAGGATATGAAGAGACTAATAGTGGAGACAATCTTTTGATACATGTAGGATTCCTAGGAAGATGCTCAATTAATTCCCAGACAAAATACAAAGTATATATGGATAAAGTAGTAGGACTAATGAGTAGTA
Source organism: Ligustrum vulgare (assembly GCA_963555705.1). NCBI lineage: Eukaryota > Viridiplantae > Streptophyta > Magnoliopsida > Lamiales > Oleaceae > Ligustrum > Ligustrum vulgare. Next base: position 4,410,380 of record OY743179.1, read on the forward strand.
AAGGAATAAATATGGTTAAGCCTAAAGAATTTTCAGCAGAACAATTAGCTGGACTAGAATGGGATATGGATGAGTTTTTAGAAGAAGAAGAAAAGCCAATAGCACCTAGAGAATCTTTAACCTATAAAGACGCACATGGTAGAACAAGCCTAAGATTTACTGATTACCAATATGTACCAAAGACTTCTGATGAAGAACAACAAGAACCACACCAAGAGAATGTTCACATAGAACTAATAGGAGAAGATATTGATAAAATAATTTATCCAAAAGAATTAGGTATTATTTTAAATAAAGAAGAACTCCTAGAATTAGAAGATCAAATGTATATTTTAAAACAGATAAAAAAAAATGAGTATTTGTATTATGATTTAGAACAGAATATTAGAGTAGGAATTATTAATGAAGAAAATGATAATAATACAGAAGTTACAGATTATAGTTATACAAAAGAACTCATGGAAGATACAATTAGATACAGAACATTTGATGAAACCCCTTTTGATAAGACTGTTAAACATGAGATTTTAACTTATGGAGATGGTTTTCCTCCCAGAGGAGCCTATAATACATATAATGAACCACCACATAATAGTAAATACATAGCAAGAGGAAGTGAGAGACCTTTAGAACAAAAAATAGAATTTCAGACAGCCTCTAAAGCACAAATACTAAACATTACTGCACATGATCCACAGACATGGACAAATGTCATAGATGTTTGGAAGAATACTATAATAGGACATTATATTAGAAACATACAAGACATGGAACCCTTAGATATGTATAGATATTTAGAAACATTTTTAGGAGAAAGTACAAAGGCAATGTGGGAAGCCTATAAGATAGAAAGAAAAGAAGAATATGATCAATTAGTACAATTAGGAAGTAACCCTTATAATTTTGTTAATAAAGTACAAATTCTAATCACAAGAGCAGACCCTAATTCAGGACATATGAGTATACAAAGAAAAGCAATGAGAGACTTAGAACAGCTTAACTTATATAAATGGACTAAAGGTAAGTATGTAAAAAGATTTTTAAATGAATATTATTATCAGACCTCAATTTCAGGAAATACATTTAACCAAGAAATAGGAAATAAGTTATTTCATAAGTTACCAGGACCATTATGATTAGAAATTACAGAATCATGGAATAATCTAGCATCTGTAAAAGAATTTCCAGAAAAAAACTGGAGTATAGGACAGAGAATACAACATGTAATAAGATGCCTAGAAGGTAAATGCGTAGAATTACAAATCCAAAAGTAATTAAAAAAGACAGATTATAAATTCTGTAAAGACATTTTTACACCTCAGACATATGGAGCTTCAACATCTAAACCTTATAAGAAAAAATATAAGAAGAATTTTAGAAAACCAATTAAGAAAAGATACTTCTTAAGAAAATCAAATAAGAGAAAACCTTACTTAGATGAAAAAAGACACGTTAGAAAATTTAAGCCAGACAGAACTTATAAAAATAAACTAAATTGCTTTGTTTGTAATAGCAATGAACATTTAGCAAGAACATGTCCTAAAAGAATAAACAATTATGATAAGAAAAGTACTCTCATAGAATGTACTAATGAAGATTTAATACAACTAGATGAATACATTTCAGACAAAGAATCTATTTATAGTATTATATCAATAGAAGATCAGACTAATATAGAAGAAGAACAATCTGATTATGAAATCTTAGATGAATTTACTAAATTCAAAATAAATGAAGAATCAGAATCAGAACAAGAAACTGAATTCATAGAAACATCTTTAGACTCATGTAAACATAAATGGCAGAAGAACATAGGAATGGATAATATAGCATGTTTTATTTGTAAATGGTACCCAGCAAGAAAACTTTGAGCAACATGTTTAGAATGTTATAAAGAAGCATGTATAAGATGTTTAGAAGAAAACATGATTTTAGAAAAAGAAGAAACAAATATTGAATTAGAAAGAAATAAAATAGAAATTTCTGAAATCAGAATTCTTAGAAAAAGAATTGAAAGTTTAGAAGAAATGCAGAAGCTAATGATTAAAAGAATTGAAATTTTAGAATCAAATAGAAAAGATAAGCAAATCATGATAGAAGAACCAGATTTAGAATGCTCACAAATAAATTATGTTCAAGTAGTTTGTAATTCAGAAAAACTTAAAACAATCAAAGTAAAATGTCAGATCAGAATAGGAAATTATATAATAAAATGCTTAGGATTAATAGACTCAGGAAGTAGTAATTGTATAATAAATAAAAAATTAATTCCAGATCAATATGTTATAGAATCCAAAAATCCAATCAATGCACAACAAATGGATGGAGGATTATATACATATACAGAATTATTAAGACCAAATAGTAAAATAAGCTTTGAAACAAATTGTGGCCTTAGTACAGAATATACATTACCAAGAGACTCAACATGGGTTAGATCCCTCAATTTAAAAGAAACAGATTTTATTATAGGTCTTAGTTTTTTATTAAAAGACAATGGTAGTGTTACAATTACAAAAAATTTTATACATTTCCAAAAACATACATTATTCACACCAGCCCAGACAATACATTATCCATCAGAGTACGCTGAGAAGCGTGGTGGAAGCCCTAAAGAAAAAATTTGCCCCTGTAATAAAGAAAAAGAATGCCAGCTTTTAGAAAACTTAGAAGAAAGTGATGAAGAATTAGAAGATATTGAAATAGATTATCAATTTATTGATAATGAAAAAATTTATGATATGTTGGTTACAGAACAAGATATAGAAAATTTGATAAATAGATTAGAAAAAATGGAAATTTTAGGAGAAAATGTTTTAAAATATTGGGAAAAATATAAGATTTTTTGTGAAATAAAAATTAAAAATCCAGAATATATCATAAGAACTAAGAACATAGAAGCAACTAATTTGGATTTAGAAGATTTTAAAATGCATATCGAAGAACTAATGAAATTAGGAGTTATTAGGAGATCAGATAACCCTCATAGATCAGCAGCCTTTATAGTAAGAAAACACTCAGAAATAGTTAGAGGAAAAAGCAGAATTGTTATTAATTATAAAAGACTTAATGATAATACAATAGATGATGCATACAAAATTTCAGATAAGACAGTTTTAATCAATAAGATCCAAGAATGTAAAATTTTTAGTAAGTTTGATTTAAAGTCAGGATTTTGGCAAGTTAAAATGCACCCAGATAGTATTAGATGGACAACATTCACATGTCCAGAAGGACATTATGAATGGTTAGTCATGCCATTTGGATTAAAAAATGCACCTAGTATTTTTCAGAGAAAAATGGAAGATATTTTTAATAGACATAGCAAGTTAATTATAGCATACATAGATGACATTCTTGTTTTTAGTAAAAATAGAAGAGAACATAGAGGACACCTACAAATTGTGTTTTCAGAATTTATCAAACATGGATTAATCATAAGTAAGAAAAAGATGATTTTGTTTAAAGAATATATAGATTTTTTAGGAGTCAATATAGGCCAATGAAAGATAAAGTTACAATCCCATATAGCTCAGAAAGCATTAGAATTTCCAGACAAGCTAGAGGATCTAAAACAAATCCAAAAATTTTTAGGATTAGTAAATTATGCAAGACCATTTATAAAAGATTTAGGAAAAATTGCAGGACCCTTATATTCCAATACCTCTCCAACAGGACAAAGACACTTTAATCAAGAAGACATAAAACTTGTACAAGAAATCAAAGATAGAATAAAAAATTTACCAAAACTAGCAATGCCCTTAGATACAGATTTTCTGATCATAGAAACAGACGGAAGCATATTAGGATGGAGAGCCATTCTATTATGTAAACCAAATAGATATGCAGATAAAAACACAGAAAGAATTTGTAGATATAATAGTGGTAACTACAAAGAAAAAGGAAACATGAGTAGCATAGATGCAGAACTTTTAGCTGTTAATTATGCCTTAGACAGTTTTGAACTTTTTATTATTTCAAAGAAAGAAATCATAATTAGAACAGACTGTGTTGCTATTGTCTCTTTTTATAATAAATTAAAATTAGATTCCAAGAAAACTAGCAGAAGAAGATGGTTGAATTTTGTTGATAGAATTACTAATACAGGAATAAACATAGAATTTGAACATATTAAAGGAGTAGATAATAAAGCAGCAGACATCCTTAGTAGAATGGTAGAAAATAAAGAAATTTTTGAGATAAACTCATCATGATCTTGTTTTCTACAGATGTCTAGACCGCCTCCAAGACCAGGAATTCCTCCGGGAAATTCCTATGCATCATTACAGACTCCATCTACTCAGAACAGACCAAATTACTCAGAACGAATTAGATTTGGTAACCAAGAACTTACCTGTTTTCCTAACAGTAACATTTCTTTCAAAGCACTTGCGCACGTCTCAATTTCAAAAGAAGAGAAATGCATTTTAGACAATTTATGGATTTCATATAACAAGAATCCAAAAGACCAGAAGTACTTTCTTGCATGCATGAATGTATTGTCAGAACACTTTAATCAGAACAGAACAAAGTTCAAGTTTTATGTAGTCATAAAAGGTCATGAGCTAGGCGTTTTTCATACATGGTTAGAAGTTTTAGAAAGCATTAGTAATTTTAAAGACCCTCTTTACAAAGGATTTACAAATTTGAAAGAAGCTCTAGACTCAGCAAGACAGCTCATAGGTATTAACTTCTTCATTTCCCCTTCTCTCAAAAATTACCAAGACCCGCCTCTTGATTTTTCCCCGAGCAGAGAAGAGAACATTTTTTGTAATCATTGTGAGTGCATGAAGAACAATTTCAGAGTCATTAATGAAGCCAACCAGAACCTTACTTCAGAAAGAACCCTTTTACAAAAGAAAATCACAGAAATGGAGAAAGAAATAATCAGCCTGAAGATTAGTTTAGGGAAAGGTACTACTGAGCCCAAGAAGTCAGTAGCTAGTCCAGCTCAAACGGTAGCTGGTAAAGACTTTTCAAATCCGTTGATGGCTATGGACTTGCCAAAAGTCCAACAGACTCAGGGAACTGTTGATTTCCCTAGTACACAAGCCCATTTATTTTTTGAAAAGATCCAGCAATTTTCCCTTCAAACCAAAGAAATTTGGGACACATTGGGCCAACCCAGTGGAAAATTTGACTATCTTGTCAAATACTCTCATGAATCCCAAGAACCATTTTCTAGCCCAGTCCAGAATTTCAGCCCAATACAAAATACCCAAGAAGAATCTTTTAGTCAGAATACCAAAGGAAAATAAATTGTCCAAGAAGCCCAAGACCCAGAAGACGATATTATTTCAATTAATCAATTACTTTCTCAGATACAAAACTTCAAAAGACTCCATCCAGCAAAGAAGAGACATCAAAAAGAAAGAAAAAATTTTTGATTAAAAAGAAAAAAGAAAAAGATCTTGAAGAAAAAATGAGTGAGGCAATTGAAAAATTTTTTGAAAAAATTTATTCACAAAATAGAACAGAAAAAGAAAAAGAAATTTCAGAATATCCACAGATCATGCCAGAACCAGAAGACAATGAATCTAGTCAAGGAAATAGTCACGAAGGCCAAGAAGGAGAAGCATTCAATAATTCAGATAGTGGAATGTCTTTTTCATCAACAGCAGAACACAATTTAAATACATAAGATGCTGCCGACGCTATAAAACAAAGAACTTTTAAGAAGATGCTTCAGACAGGAAAGAAACTGCCAACAGACTTTTCAGAAAAAGATGCTGCCGACAAAAGCTTTTAGAAAAGAAGATGCTTTTGATAAAATTGTCCAACTACTTTTTTGACCAGAGTTGCTCGGAGAAACGCGTGTCAAAAAAGCATGAGACAACTTTAAAAAAGCAATGACAGCTGTAAAAAGATAAGATTCGTTTAGGATAGAATTTTCTTTTGCTCCCAAGAATTTCTCTTTATAAGGAGTTGGTTTTCAGCAGAGAAGGCAAGAGTTTTCAGCCTGTGATCTCCTTGCTCTCTAGCCCGATAAACCTTCCTTATCAGAAAAATTCTCAATCCAAAATAGGAACCCCTGTATAGAAAAACTGTGAATACCTCTAAGGTACTTGTTTCTTCCAAGTTTTATTTTATCCTTTAAGGGATTTTCCGAAAGGGAAACCCTTAGTTGTATTATCTTTATAATGTTTTAATGAATCTCCAAAAAAGTTTATATTTATTTTACATTTTTGTATTTATGTTTTTTCCAGCAGTTCATATGATGTAAATTTTGATGATTTAAATCATTTCATTCTATGCATATCATAAAAGCATAACTTGATCTTTAGAAGCCATACTGTTTTTAAGTTAACCCTGAGTGACCCAGAGAGATAGGATTGTTGGCCGGAGTGAGCCTGTTGTGATCCTTAGATACTAGGGAAAGTGATAAGTTAACTTAGGAATCTTGTAAGGGAGTGTCAGTGGTAACCTTATAGGAAAAGGTCAGGTTCAAGTTGATATGTCTTAGGTGGTGAAAAAAAAGGAGATTTGTTAGAATATTATTAAAGAAATACAGGAAACTAAGGAAAGTACCTAGTAGGATAAAAGTATGATTTGAAAAAATAAAAGAAATTTATGAACCCTTCATCATCACACACTTCAAACGAGATAAACATAAAAAAAGAATTTCCAAAAATTATTTCAGATTTTGAATATTTATTATCAGTACACCAGACCCAAAATTTTGTCATAGACAAAACTTTAGAAGAAGACTATAAAATTTTTGACACAGTTATAGACATTCAAGGATATAGTAGTACTTTTTATCCTTTTAAGAATTATATTAACAGAACTAGTAAAAGAAGTTTTGATTTACAATTTAAAATCAAAGAACTTGAAAAAATTTTAGAAACAAAGACTATTAAAATAGACAGTGAAAAAAAGCCTTGTTTAAAAATATTTTGTCAAACAAAGATGTCTCTTTCCAATTCCAAAAAAGGACATTTTAGATTTATTTTTTTTTAACAATTTTTTTTTTTTTGAAAGGTTTTATCAAAAACACAAGAATCTATATCTATATTATATATATATATAAACAAAATCTTTGTCAAAAATATAACACACACACACACACACATACACTTTTCCGCAAAAATGTACTTGCTAAATTTGAAAATGTTTTGTCTAAACACAAGAATTAAAAAATATAAATAAAAAATAATTGCATTTTGAAAAGTGTAAATGTGTAACGATTACAAATTTGAATTACACTTTTGAGCACTACATGCATTTGTTTCAAAAAAAAAAAAAAAAAACCCCCCGTTTTGAGCACTGTTAAATTATATAAAAAAATAATGGTAGTTAAAATATAATATCTAAAAATAAAAAATGTAATATTTTCGAGGTAAAAATTAGTAATTGAAAAGTATAGAGAAAAAATATGTGTGATTAAAAAGTAGTTTAAAAGAGTGTTGCTTAAAAATATTTTGTCAAACAGAGATACTTCATTCCAATTCCAAAAAAGAACAATTTAAAATAATTTTTTTTTTTTTTTTTAACAAAATTGTTTTTTTGGAAATGTTTTGTCAAAAACACAAGTAAAAAAAAATAAAAAATGATAGCATCTTTTAAAGTGTAATGATTGCAAATTTGAATTATACTTTTGAGCACTACACATATTTGTTCTCCAAAAAAGAAAAAAAAATCGTTTTCAGCACTGTTAAATTATATAAAAATAATGATAGTTAAAATTTTTTGTTTAAAAACAAAAAATGCGATATTTTGGTGGTAAAAATGAGTGATTGAAAAGCGGAGAGAAAAAATATTTGTGATTAAAAAGTGGTTAAAAGCGTGTTGTTTAAAAATATTTTGTCAAACAGAGATGATTCGTTTCAATTGAAAAAAGGACAATTTTTTTTTTTTTAACAATTCTTTTTAATATTACTATTAATCTTATTATGTGTCCTAACTTCATTTATTTATTTATTTATTGTGAAAATGTGAAAAATTACATTAAAAGCATCATAAGTCTAATTTAAAAAATAAATAGATAATTCTCGATTGTTATAAAAAAATATTCGAGATCCGTAATTTAGAAATTTTGTTATATTAATTTTAAAAAAATATATTATTCAAAAATATTATGCTTAATCATAGTGTAACTAATTTAGTAAAGTAACATTAAATTATTTCTAAATATATAAAATTATATTATAAAATGTGTTGAAAAACATTTAAATATCCCAAAAATATTTTAATTTAAAGAACTTAAAAACATTCCTTATATTGTGTATTTTTTTTTTCCAATTAGATTATATATAAAATAAAAAATTAAATGACTAATCCAGAAATTTTCTTTTAAATCGAATAATTTCATACTTGATTGAATATAATTTTCCATCATATGTAATGACAATTAACAAGAGTTAGAAGTAATCACTCTCGCATGTTGGAATGTATTTGAAAAATCTTATGGGTAACTATATTCAGTATTAAAATTACATTTAAGCACGTGTTCGATAAACTTGCAAAAATGGTTTATAAACCATTTTATAAATCGCACAATTTCTCATACCACTTTTTTAACTATACGCATTATTGTATTATTTTGAAGTCGAAAAATAGGTAATATAGGCGTCAAATCGAATATCTCAACAAGAAATTTAATACAAGTTAACAAGTTAGAGCAAACTGTAAAAATATTGTCCATAAAATCGTCCAAAAGATCAAATGTTAAAGTTTTACTTTATATTTTTTACTTCATTTTAAATTATATCATTTAAGTTATATAATACTTCGTATTCAAAAAACCTGAAATGGTTCGACCTAAAAGAGGCAACAAGTCAATGGTCAAAAAATTGAATCGGGTTGAACCGGAGTTAGTTCGATTTTAATTAAAAATAATAATAATTATTTCAAATATCAGAATTTTTTCTAAAAAAAAAATTATTTTACAAATAAAATGAAATGTACTCATTAGGAGTAAAATTAAATAAAAAAATATAACAAAAATATTCTTTACTAATTCAAAGTAAATATAGATTTATGGTTGTTAATTTATTTCAAAATAATTTTATATATATATAAAAAAGATAAAAATAACTTATTTAAAAAAGAAAGTTTAACAAACAAACAAATAGTAAATAAAACTATTTTTTTTTAAAGAAACAAACAATTTTAAAAAGAAAAGAAAAGAAAAATCTTATGATGATCATAATTTCTTATTTTTTATTAGTTTTGTAAATGTTGTATTTTCTTTTTTGATTATTATTTTTTTTAAATTTTGAATTCGATAATATTTTGTATTAAAATGTTATTGTATTATATTTTTATTTTATATATGATTGTATGATTAATATATATTCATAAATTTTGATCGAAATCACTATCACAACTATATTCTCGTGCATTGCACGAGTGAAAATACTAGTAGGCTTATAAAAGTAACTCTTATTAACTTATATATTATATATATCCTTTTTCTAAAATATATTTTTTCAAAAGTTCCGTTTGCTAACACTGTAATTGTTTATAAATTAGTTTATTTATGATTTTGAGATAAAATGTGTGGTTGAAAAGTGGAAAAAGAAAATTTAAATGGTTAAAAAATGATTTGAAAAATTGTGTGGTTTATAAATCGGTTTATAAACCGTTTACCAAACGGTTGCTAAACTTTTTGAAGTTAGCCAAAAATACTCTCATAGTCATAACTATAATAACTTCAATTTCTAAAAAATTATTTACATGAAATATAACCCCCTTGTCACTTAAAAGTAAAGAAGAGATGCACACTTTGTAATCCAAATTTTGTGGGATTGAGGATGGAATTGAATAGCTAATGGCTAATGCACTTGCGGTTAAGACCAGTCGTGCATCTACTACCTAATGCAATTGACCGACCCACCATCTCTTTCCTCCAATGATGCCTTATACGATTCCCACCGACAGTAATGAAGGATATATTTTTTAACGCAATTATTAGAATTTATAAATAATACAATTTCTCAAATCACTCTTTAACAACGTATATTTTTTTATCTCTACTTACATTATTTATCTAAAAAAAATATAAATAAACAAATTTATAATTACAATAACACTGATAAAGAACAGTCACGATATAATAAGGCTAAATAACAGATGCTACAAAAAGTAACACCATGTGTCATCCATCACGTGCAGCCTCTTCAATTAGACATTTGTTATATGACAATAATTAGCCTTTGTTTGCTCATTTTGTTTATAAACAAACATGCTGAGTTTCTTGAGTTAAAAATGTAAGGTTAAAAGTGATTTTGAAAGCTATATGTGGTTAAAAACCGTAAAACCGGCCGCCGACAAAATCCTAAATATGGCATAGGGTAGAGATTAAAAATATTTCATTTCTCGCTCAGTTTACTAATTTATTTTATTTAGAAATGATTTAAATTTAAATACGTGAAAGATAACAAAAGTAGTAATAATAATAATAATAAATATAAAATAGAAGTTTGGTGGAACAACAAGGCGGAATAGGAATTTCTCCATTCTCTCTATAAATAAAAATAAAAATTAGAGAAAGGAGTAAATTACAACAGCTAAAGCAAAAGTAACCAAAAAATAATTAAATTTTTTACTTCTTAAACACAGCTTAATTCAGCTAAAAGAGCATTAATTGAGTTTCTCACTTTCTCTAACAAATATAAGATTATATTATTTTCAAATTATATATATATCTACTTCAAATCTGTACAAAACACACACGTATGCATACGTTTTTTTATATAGAAAATAAACTTAAAATCAGATCTGAATAAATAGGAGTCAGTATAAATTCTAACCCTCAGAGATGGCGTTTTGAATGTCGGCGCACTTAGCGACGACGTTTTGGTCATTAATGCCTTCCTCTTCCTCAATCAAAGAATCATTGTAACCATTCTTTCCGTTGTGGCTACTCAGAGACGTCGAGTCGTGTTCCGGCGAGACCTTAACACGCGAGACAAGGAACCACTGCACGAGCGAGAATACTATACCAATAACTGCGCACACCGGGATCACGATCTCCGTTCCCAGATCTGACAGCAGCGTCGACCCCATTTTCGGAGGGAAATGTTAAATAAAAAGAAAATAATAAAAGAAAATTGAAGTGAGTCAAAATTTTGGTGAGAAACTGAGTCGCGGGTTTATGGAGAGTTTGGGAAGTGCCAGTTGAACGAACATTTATAATACTCGTAGGTAGGAATCCCAGGATTAGGTGGGTGGGATTCTACGGTGTAATAGGACCTACGAAAGGTCAAGTAGACCTTCAATTTTTTAACGTCATCTTGTTTGATGGGTATTTGGTAAAAGTATTTTTAAACATGTTTTTAAAAGGGGTAATTGGAGTAAAACGTTCATATCTTTAGACTTTCTTGCGAAATTCATTCTTATCTTTGGTTTCGTGACAATTTTATCCTCACCTTCACCTTTTTTTTAAATACACGCCTCTACCATTAGAAAATATCTTAATTGACAAAAAAATCATCCATTGACTATTTTGATGAAGTGCAAAAGAGTCTTTTTCACATTATTTAACTTAAAATTTTAGTGCCAAAAAACAAAAAATAACAATAAAATAAAATAAAATTCCCTCCACTTTCTTCTTTAGTCCTAGTCTCTAGACTAGATTTACAGACAACGGTCTATAGAAGACGATAGTGTGACTTAGCTTAAAAGCAAGCTTAAATCACGAGGTCGTTTTCTGCCGTTGCCGTTTGAAACCACACCTTAATCTTCCTCCATCATGTCCACGTTTCACACGCTTCCTTGTAATCACTCCCACCACTCTGCTAAATTATTTGCATATATGTATATATCAAAAATTACTCCCATTCCAATTCTTGCTTTGCTCTTAGGTGCCACCACTTTATCCCTTTCCATGAATTTGAGACCCAAATTTTTGGTCCCTGCGAAAACCCTTGAGAGCAATTACATGCCGCTTCATCAATTTGGCAAAATATCCATTTGAAGTTACTTCTTCAAAATTTTAAAACTTCAAATTCGTGACCTTGGCGTGTGAAATTGAGCGTGAAATGGTGAAAAGAGAAAATATTTTGCTTTGGATTTTTGTCGGGCATGTGTCTTCCATCATAGAATAGAATGAGCAAAAAAAAAAAAAAAAATCAATTTTTTTAGTTTTACTGGAACTCTGCTTAGAAATAAAATGGAGTTCGACACCAAATAAAGTAATAAACTAAACTCGTCAATGACCCAAAATCAAGCAAATCAGGTTCACAACCTTGTAGAATCCTTGAAATACAGTTGAGTCTAAACCTAAAGAAGAGTATGAACAGTAGCTTCTGTCTCCAACATCGACGATTTCACCCTCACCTTTATTTTTTATTTTTGTTTTTCTATTATAAAGTTTTAAATTAAATAATGTAAAAAGACTCTTTTAGCCTTTATCAAAATGGTCAATGGATGATTTATTGGTCAACCAACGGATTTTTTGATGGTAGGGACGTGTATATCCAAAAAAAGGTAAAGATGATGATGAAATTGCCAAGAAATCAAAGGTATGAATGAATTCCGCAAGAGAGCCCAAATGTATGGACGTTTTGCTCCAATTATCCTTTTAATAATACGATTTTTCAAACCACGTTTTTAATCACATGTATTTTCTTCTTTATTTCTCAATCACATATCTATATACTATATATAAAGGGAGAATATTGGGTTAGTGTGAATGCATTTATTGCTTATATATATATATAATTTTTGAACGAAAATTGAGAAAAAGTTAAATATGCAAGGTAAATGCAGAAATTATAATAAATATATTTATATACTTTGAACAAGTATCAATATTTGTACTCATAATATTACATCTAACATGATATACAATTAAAAAACTATAGAATTTTCATTTATCATTCAATGAAGTTTTCGATAATTTGGATTATTTATGTTATTTTTAAATTTTAATAATTGTTGTAATAAAACATTATTTTTGTATCTTTTGTATTTGTGTTGATTATGTATAATCATTAAATTTTATAAATGCTAATCTATATTGCGGATAGCAATTTCAATTTATCGCACTGGTGGAAATCTATACTACATATAAAAGTAGGATAGTTTTGCAGAATTTAATTCTTAAATTCTTTATGCTTTAGTGTTATAGTAAATAATTAATATGATGTTATTTTTATTTGTATATTTTGGTTATAATTAGTATTATTTTTATTATTAACATTAATATTGAATGAGTTCAATCAATATTTTTAGTTATCTGCATTAAAATTATTATTTAATTATTGATTTTTTTATTTATTTGTTGTTATTAATGTTATAAATTTTATATGTAGCCATCAATAATTAAATTGTGTTTTAATTATTAATGATCAAATCATTTTTTATTTTTAATATTACAAATCATATTTTCTAATATATATATTAAATATATTATTATTAAATATTTTAATAAATTAAGCCTCTGTTCAGCAACTATTTCGAAGTAAAATGTGTGACTGAAAAATATTTTTAAAAAATATGTGGTTAAAAAGTGGGTTGAAAAAATGTGCTGCTTATAAATAATTTATAGAAAAAATTATTGAATGACGATTAATATTGAAGAGTTAATACTTTGATTTTTTTTTTAGTTAATTATATTAGTAGAATGATTAATATTTTTTAATCATTTCTAATTTTAATAAATTTTTAAAGATTATAGTGTATAATTTTCGGTATAATTTACTCCAACTTTACTCTGTTGTCGTATAATGATAATCGCGAGATTTTCAAAATTATTATTTTGACTACTTATTTTTGTAAATAAAGTTTTATTGGTTAAATTCAAATATTTTGACTATTTCTTTTTTAATTATTGTGATTGATGTTTTTGAATAAAAATTAAAAAGTACATTAAATACAAGAGGCAAATGTAAAAGTTATGAGAAATATGCTAATACCTTTCACATGCATCATTATTCATGCACATAATACTACATCAAATATGATATATACCATTAAAAAAACTACTAAATTTACATTTTCAATAAAATTATTAATAATTCATAAAAATTATTGAAATCAATAATAATGGTCCGTCTGGTAACAGTGCTTGATTTATAAATTGGTTTATTTACTGTTTAGAGGTAAAAAGTGGTGGTTGAAAATTGGAGAGAGAAAGTATGTATGGTTAAAAAGTGATTTGGGAAATTGTGTAATTTATAAACATGTTTATAAACCAAATTATTCCATTTACCCGAACACATGCTTATTATTTAAATATATAAATTGATGTTTACTATTCAAAGAATATTTTAATAATTTTGAATTACTTATGTTATTTTTTAAATTCTAATAATTATTGTAATAAAGAATTCTTTTTTATGCATTTATATATATATATATATATATATATATATATATATATATATATATATATATATATATATATATATGTTGATTATGTATAAATACTAAAATTTTACGAATACTTATTGAAATCGATATTGTGGATAATAACTTTCGTGTATTGCACGGGTGAAATACTAGTTTTATCTAGAAAACATAAATATGTTGTGAAACTACCATAATATCAACACTAGAGATAGTTAGAGAGAGGGAGAGGGAGAGGGAGAGAGAGAGATGAGAAGAGGAGAGAATTCTTCATTCCAAGAGGTGTATCAAATACAACAATGAATGCCTCTATTTATAGGAAATTCTATATGGGCAAAATAGTCATTAATACAATAATTTATATTATAAATTAGGTAAGAAATTTTATAACACTCCCCCTTTAAATGACTTATTGCTCAATTGCTTAATTGTCTGCCTTGTTAAAACCTTGTTAAGAAAATTCAGTGGGATAAAACTTGAGCGAAGGAAAAAGAGTACAACTGCTCCTCCTGATGTTGGACATCATGAATCATTGAGTCTAATGTTCAAAATGACATCAATGATAAGTAGTACAAATAATGTACTGAAATTTGAATTTCTGAAGTACTGTCTTCGAATTATGAAGTGTTTAAGTGCTGCCTCATTAAAACCTTGTCAGTAAAACCCAATGAGACAAAATCTGAACGAAGAAAAAAGAGTACAGCTGATGCCTCGTTCAAACCTTGTCAGGAAAACCTAGTAGGACAAAACCTGGATGAAGATAAAAGAATACAGCATGATTCTCCCCCTGAATTGTGCAATCAAGTATTCATGAACTTCTTGAATAATGATATCATCTTTCGTCTAAAATATGTATATATGAAAATCTCCTTGTGTGTAGCCGATATCATAACATTCTTCATAAGATGTCTATGATTTTCTTCATTTGTTGATATCATAATGTTCGCTCAAAATAGTGTACCGCAAGTGCACGTGTCGCGTACAAGTAATAAAGTGGACTTTTTGAGTCCGGATTGTCGATCCCACGAGGAATGTATACTCTAGTTAATTTAATCTTAACAAATGAAATACACAATTAAAGGATGGATTTTTGACAATTCTAAATTAACGAAACTAATTTTAAACCAAATTAAAATAAGGAAAATGAAAGATAAAATAGTTGGGATTCATGATTTCACTTAACTCTTGCTTAAGTAATTTCTCAACACATGCAAATTAATAAATTACTCATTTACAATGTTAGACCCGATTTTCCAAGTTTAGCTAATTACCTCTCTCGAGTGAAATTAACCCTAATCAATTGGTTTAATCTACTGTATCTCTATGTCGATTAAAGCACAATCAATTGCATTAACTATTTGTAAAAATAGCTCAATGGATCATCTGAGTTTAAGGTATATCTCTATCCTTAATAAGAACCTAGAGCATTTGTTATTTGGTCTAAAATGCACAATATCTCTCGATTATCATACACTTCACAAAACATATATTTGGTGATCAATCAAACACATGGAATAATCTCAATAACAAAAACACGTGAAATAAGCTCAAAATTAATAAACAAACATTAAAATTACTTAAACTAAGTTAAGTTACATCAATCATCCCAATATAAAACAACTAGCCCATTGTATAAATATTGCACAAAAAAGTTGAGTTTTACAAAAATATATCACAAAATATAGAAATCAAATATTAAAAATACAAGATAATGAAATAAATCACTTCCCTTGATTTTTGCCCTAAAATTCCTTGAACTTTGATCCATTGGGTGCTAGCAACTTGGAAACAAAAATAAACTACAAATTAAATAACAAAATAAAGCAAAATCAAAGAAAAGAAAAGAAAAGAAGGAAGAAGAAAAAATGGAGAAGAGGGGCTAGGGTTTGGATGAAAGAATGGAGATAAGAGTATGAGCAAACCCTATAAAAAATGTCCTAAAAACACCTATTTTCGTGTAGATCCGCGAACAATAGCATTTGGGCCGAACCGAGTCGCACCGGGTCGGCCCAGTAAATCAGTTCAAAATTTTGACCACGCGATCGCGTGGTTGGGCTGAAAAATCTCGGGTTGGTTTTTTGGCCTGACTTCGCGAACGCGACCTGATCGAGACACGCGATCGCGTGGTTCACCTGGCAGCTCCATCCTTCCATGATTTGCAATTGGGTCCTCCAACTTCTGGTCTTCTTCAATTTAGTCCTCGAATTTTGACTTTTATTACAACTATGCCCCTGAAATATTTGCATCTTTAGTCCTCCAACTTTCTAAGATGTTGCAATTGAGTCCCCGAACTTTTGATTTCTTTCAATCAGGTCCTTGAACATCAAATTTATTCCTCTTTTAGCTCAATTACACTCCAATCTTGTCCATTTTCTATCCAATTGAGGTCGTACCTAATTGTATAAGATAAATACAATTTATAAGTAGAAATTAGCTCAATTTGTCAATTAAATTGTCAATTTAAAAGCAAAATAAGTGTGTAAAACACACTTATCACATAACATTCTTCATAAGATGTTTATGATTTTATTCATTTGTTGATATCATTCCAGTACAATTTAAAGAGAGAGCTTATTGTTGAATTATTACTTGCAGATAGCAGTGACAATGTCTCAAAAATTTTGCTAGAAAAACCCAGTGGAACAAAACCTTAGTGAAGGGAAAAAGAGTACATTATTCTCATTGATACGCCATAATTGCTGCCTCATTAAAAACCTTGCTAGAAAAATCCTGTGGGACAAAACCTCAATTAAGGGAAAAAGAGTGCAACGCGTATTTGTTCCGTTCATGGGAATATTACAAGTATATTGATGCAATCTCAAATCCTTTCATCAAACATATCATTTATGTTGAGTTTTGTATAAATAGTTTATAACTCATTTCTAATGTCATAGCTCATTTATGATGTACTGAACATGCTATATCAAACAATGTTTCAATAATTGATCGCTTACATTACTCAAATCTATAATTGATTCACTTCTGGTGAAACTATCAAAATGTAGAATTCACTTATGGTGAATAATTAAATATTTACCTTCAAATTTACTTCTGGTGAATAATTAAATATTCATTTTTGAATTCACTTCTGGTGAATAATTAAATATTCATTTTCAGTTAATAATATAAATTTGCATATTAAATATTAATTGCATTCCCAAATATTAAAATATAATCATAGTACACTCAAATTTCATTTTCAACATATTATATTATGGGGTCATTTGTATCATTATTCATGTGATTTTATTTTATATATATAAGAATCACATTTCATTCTATAATGATACTATTGTGGGAAAATTGAATCTTTCAATGATTGATACATGTATGTTCTTACACTTTATAAACTGCAATTTCTAATTTGCAGGAGTATAATCAATCATTGAAATAGATATCAATTTCGACATATAATCTAGAATACTCCCAAAGTCCAAGATGAGAATCACACATTTTGATCTCACTAATTGGTATATCAAATAGCTCAAACTAGTGATCTAGATTATATTCCCATCCACCATATTTCATGCTAGTTTTTTGAAAAATTTCGCGCGCAACGAGTCGTCTTTTACGACTGTGTAATATTTTTCATTTGTATAAATAACTACTGGCTTTACACATTTAAGTGTTTGGATTTCAGATCCTATAAAAATAATCCCTACATTGGGATTTCTATATTTGGCCAAAGTATTATAATTTCATCAACCTCATTTTCATAAGAGGGTTGTTTATGTATGTAATCGACTTATTTATTGATTCCATTTCATCTCAATATAAACTTAACATAGAGAGATTTGATAAGTGTATTTTATACACTTATTTGTATGTCTAAATTAGGTGTAATTATTGTCGTTTAGGAATATTTTCTATTTAATTTGTGTTTATCGTTTAATTTTCAGAAAATATCCCAAAAGATGAAGAATGATGAT
Organism: Ligustrum vulgare; assembly: GCA_963555705.1. Taxonomy (NCBI): domain Eukaryota; kingdom Viridiplantae; phylum Streptophyta; class Magnoliopsida; order Lamiales; family Oleaceae; genus Ligustrum; species Ligustrum vulgare. The sequence continues at coordinate 4,428,604 of OY743179.1, forward strand.
ATAAATGGGAAAAACGCATAATTAGATTGCTAATTGGAGCTAAATTGGACAAGTGAGGAGTTTGTAACGTCAACCGAAAAGATGCAATGTGCCAAAATGAACGAATCAGAGGTTGGATGACCTAATTGAATGAATTAAGAGCTTAAATGGGCAAATCGAGAAGAAGATAAAGTTTGGGGACTAAATTGCAACAATTGGAAGTTGAGGACTGAATGTGCAATTAAAAGTCAGGGACCAACTTACACAGCCGAGGACTGTGAGTTTTTTCTCGCGATTTTCAACAGAAGTCTCTCTTTCTTGTTCTAGGTTTCTCCAAAACCTATATATACAACATAAGAGGCACGAAATCTAGACCTTTGCCTCTCCATAGAACGAGCTACAATCAAGTTTTTCACGTCAAATTCTTGGGAGATCGGAGCATTGCAAAGGGGCGAGATTTGGAGATACTTGAAGAATTGATTATTGGTGCAATCTTTCCATTCTTCTTTGATATTTTCAATGAACGTCATTATATTTTGTTTTTGCTATTTAAATGTGATGTGTAGCTAAATTTGATGTTGGGATGAACGATGTAACCTAGTTAATTATTTTAATTCCATATTCCTTGTTTTAACGCTTTAATGCATGTGTTGATTTATTATTGCGTTTAATGCGTGAATGAACTGGCCACTTATTCATGATTTTATGTGTTATTTTCATAATCCGAGAGGTGAGTTAATAATATAGATCTAGGTAATAAATCCGGTAATTGAATGAGAGATAGAGATATACTCTTGTAATTATTGCGGTCGTGTGTGAATTCTTGAATGTAATGCATCTAGATAAGGAATATTCAGACCCACTGTAGAGATACATGGTTGACTTATTTAGGTAGAGTTGATTTAAACTCGAGAGAGGAATTTCAATTTAAATTAGTGAATTCGACCGAATGCATATTTAGAAAATAAAACTAGAATTGGAATTAATTTAATTGGTTAGGTGAAATCGTAAATCCCAACTACTTTACAATTGTATTTGAAAACAAAACAATTCTCCAATTTTAAATTCTTTAGTTTTAGTTTAAAACATCAAATTCATTTGTTCGTTCAAATAAAGTGTAGAACTAAAATATTTCGGTAATTAATAGCAATCCTCGTGGGACGATAATCCGGACTCCTATGTCCACTTTATTACTTCTCACGCCCCGTGCACTTGCGGGGGTATTTCGCATCGCTAGATATTGGTGAACAAGTTCTCTTTGTATATTCTATCATTAGCTACCTGAATCTCTTATCATTTAACTATGACCCTTTACTTACCATGAATATTTAGCCTTAAAGGGATAATCTCAATTATTCAAGAGATATTTGTTTTTTTGGAATCGATTGTCATTATGCTTCAGTCATAATTACGCTTTAGGTTTGATCACACTTCATGCGTGTTATTGTTTAATTTCCCCATAATATTCGAGTATCTTGTATTATATCAGTTGGCTAAAAATGCCACAACACATGTTATTCATAATTATGGATATAATAACAATCATATATCTAAGTGGGTTTTGTTGAAGTGTATATAGATATCGAACTTCTTAGAAATCATAAAGTTTCACAAGCTAATCTTTATTTCATTGTAATGATATGTTTGTGTGTAGAATATTGCTGCATGAGAAATATTTATATTCAAATTGTTCTCGTAGCAAATAATGTGAGGCTTTTAAACTCCTAAACTATTAGCAATATAATGTTTTATTATCTCAACTAATTCGTAAAATCATTACTGACTTTGAGATATATTCATGCTAGCATTTATCACTCTGCTCATAATATCTTTACTTGAACAAATAATCAGTAATTCATTTTCTTAGTGAGATAATCAATTTGCTTTTGAGAACAAGCAGTAATGATAATTTGTTAGCCTGAACAATCTTCTGATTTTTCAATGAATGCCATTTTACATTCTCAATAAATCTCATTATTGAATTGGGATGATTCAACCAATCATGCAAAATTATAGAACTTCTGGTTCAGCAATATATTTCACTTGTATATATGTTTGAACTTCTGGTTCAATACAGTATTAATTTCATCAGTACGTATTTCTGTATAGTACAAATCAGTATACATTGATTACTCTTAGTGTACCGAAAAAATCAGGTACAATATCTAAGAAAATATCTCATGTTCTCAATCTTGCCGTCAAATCTTCCCTTATATCGAAAAAGGTAATAACGCATTATCTCATTTTTCCCACCTTTTCAATATTTTTATTCCATTATTCCTTGATGGAATAGACGTCACGTGGATCCACTTCTCTTTACACGTTAAATAATGCATTTAAATAGATCGTTTGGGAAGAAGATTAGATCCATAAAAAATGGATGTTATATTATTAAATATTCGCAAATATTATTCTAATCTTCTAGTAAATGTTTTGAAAAAGATTTACCGAGTTTGACTTGAAAGATTGAGGCTGCTGATGGATCAAGGTATTCCGAAGATGTTCGTTGGTTGATCGAAGCAAAAGTTCGATTAGCAGGTGAATTACTAGATTCATTTTTGAAAAGCAAAAAGATTAAATGGTTGTCATAAATGTGCTCGATGGACATGTGATACCTGTTGTAAATCAATAGGATATTCGACTAGAAATCCAGATGATAAAATTGGTTTCATTAAGGGTGGACTGAGTAAGGAGTCATTGGATGATATTCGATTGACTCTTGAGACGCACCCTTGTGGATATGTGCAGTGTGAGCTCCTTTCTATATGGGCTCAATTCAACGATGATAAAGACCGTTATAATCTCAAGAATATAATAGCAAAAGATTCTGTTTTGCCAGTCTGTTATAAACAATAATGTTTTGGCTATTCGGCATTGATACAAGGTAAATCATTTTATATATTTGCACACATATTTATAAAAATATTTTCATGTTTCATTTTTCGAGCATTGATAAAGTGTGATTGAAAAATCATAGAAAGGTGAACTTTATCAAAAGTAGTGCGATTTAGTCAAAAGTAAATTTTCACTTTTTCAAAAGACGAGCAGTAAATAGTGAACTTTTCGGTTCAAATATTTTCACAGTTTCATGCATCCCAAAATATTATTTTTTCATAAATTTTTCATTCCTTATACTTTCAAAAGCGAAAGGGCCAAAACTTCGACAGATCCAACTATCTGTGTATTTTGTGGATCAAAAGTAGGAAAATGTTTTTGGTATCTAGAAACAGCAGTAGATCAAGGAAAGAAGTTGGGAGAGAAATGTATCAATCTAGTATATGGAGGAGGTAGCAGTGGATTGATGGGTTGAGTTTCTCAATCTGCTCAAACAGAGCGAGTGAAGATGATAGGCGTTATACTTATTCCTTTGGTAGATATTGCAGAAAAAATACGAGGGTATGAAGTACAGACATTATCTATCAATGAACGCATAACTTGTATGCTATATGGTTCTAATGTCTTCATAGCCCTACCCGGAGGTTTTGGTACTTTAGAAGAAATTTTTAATATTACCTCATGGACTCAATTGGATCTCCATACCAAGCCTATTAGGCTTTTAAATGTTAACAATTTATCTGATGGTTTGCTAACATTTCTTGATTATGCTGTGGAACGGGGATTCATCTCTCCATTTTCTAGGAGAATCCTTATTTCTGCTCCTATTATCGATGAACTGCTGGATGAGTTGCAATCATATATTCCAATACAAGATGCAGCAGGAGTTAAGATAGATTGGTCGTAAGGGGAATTAAGCAAAAATGGAGTCAGGTTAATGCAAACTTAACCTTGTGAACCTTAACAAGATTAGGGGTGGTAGAGTACGGATTATTCTTACTCTTGAGACACACCTTTAATTTTGAGGATTTTTTTTAAACTTAACCTTGTGTACCTCAACAAGATTAGGGGTGGTATAGTACGAAATATTTTTACTCTTGAAACACATCTCCACTTTTTGAGGATTTTATGAATATTTCCCCCTTTCCTTTTTGTGTATTTTACATGTATCCCCTTTCTTGACATGTTTCAGTATGACTCTTTTGTACTTCTTCAAGAGCTATAATAATATCCTTTCAGTATGTTTAGATGATGAAGCTTACTTCTTCTGGAGTAAATATGTACTTCTTCTAGAGTACATAAGTTCTTGTGCAAGAACTTTCCAAATATTTATCAAATCTTTTTATTTCAATTATCTAATATTCATCTTATAATACTGATGAGATTATTTTCACATTAGCTATGTCTGCGCTATCATGTGATATTATCTTATCATGCATCAATTTTTCTCGTTGGATAATTCATTTTTATCTATCTTTTCAATATAGTAATGGTAACTTCTGGTACCGTTTGATAAAATATTTTTATCAACATTCACCAACTTTTTGGTAATGATAACTTCTGGTATCATTTGATAAAATATTATCTAACTTTAGTAGTGATAACTCCTGGTACCATTAAATGAAAAATCAAATAACAATAATATCGTATATATGTTAATAATAATATTGTGGTTATACTACCAAGTATATATGTTGACAACAACCTTTAATATGTTAGAATTAACCAACAACTAAGGTGTTTCTGAAATAATATAAAATATGAATATATGTAAAGTATTCCATATATTCAATCGATAGATCGACCATATAGGTGGTGTCAACATAATGAAATATTTACATTTCATAAGTGAGCGAGTCATATCTCCATATCCAGTCAAGGTATCAGTTCATGATAATCCAGTCAAGGTATAAATTCAGTCCATAAAACTCAATCCATCACCGTATGACAATATTTATATTATTTGTACCTTGTTTAAACTCTTTAATTTTTCGTATTGATCACATATTAATCGTTAATTTACGATTAATATACTTTTACGTATTACCAAGGGCAAAATGATCCATATTTTAATATATTATTCGTATGGATAAATCAGAACCGTCAATAGGTTTAAAATTTAATTTAGAACAAACTTACTTTTGGTCCAAAATTCAAAATCCTATCGGAAGTGCTCCAAAAACAGTTTTTAAGAAAATCGCCACGTTCGACCATCGGAAAATGTCCAAACTGCACAAAACATAAAAGTAAGATTAGAGATGACAATGAGTAGGGTATGAGTCGAGTTTGAAAAATCCATATCCTACTCACTAGATATTTAAAATACTCATACCCTACCCATATACCCACTTAAGAGTGGCGGGTCGGGTGTGGGTAGGATTGGGGTATACTTTTTTATCCATTTAAAACCTGTTACGTATTTCAATTTTAATAATTTTTTTTTTTTTTTTTTGGCATTGGTAATGTGTGTGTGTGTGTGTGTATATATAGAATATTTGTTCAACAATAATATAAGTATCTAATTATAAATTTTTCATGAATTTCACATGTAATATACTAATTAATAATCCCTGCGTAACATAAAAATATCAAAATGAAGTAAAAGTATAACAACATCCATTATCCAAAAATAAATAGACCCTAATTGTACAAAAATAAGCAAATATCAAAGTATCCACTTGTTCAAAATTATATACTGTTAAAATTTAAATATAATATATATTTTTTTAAAAAAATTAATGGGTATATGGGTTGGGTATGGATTTTCTACAACACTCATACCCTACCCATACGCATGTCGGGTTTCTAAATTTACACACATACCCTACCTACAAACTCATTGGGTCGGGTAATTTCTACCCATTTGTGTCGAGTACCCAACGGGTTGTGGGTTCGTGTGTTTTACTGCCTTCCCTAAGTAAGATCACAGATAAATCCAAAACATCAAGACAAACAAACTACCTTTTGACGACATCTCCCGGAACCACCGCACGCTCCTCCACACCCTGAGTCGACGTCTGCTCGTGGGCGTCAGTGACTCTGCCGTCGACACGCGCCAGTGCCGGAGATTTATCCCGTCGCCGTGGTTATGATTCTGGTCTCTGATCGTTGATTGGATATACGGTTTGGTGTGAATTTGCTTTGAAAATTTCGGGTTACACAATTTTTTCTATAAACTTGGAATTGATTTTCAGATCTATGATATATAAGTGATTTTCAATTGCCAAAAACACTAGATTTAGAAAATGAAATGTTGGTTAATAATAATCTGGTCTCTGATACAGATGTTCATTATTTAGATTCAACTGTAGAGCATACTCCCGTCATATTACTCATTAGGTTAGAGACTCATGCTAATAACGTGTTGTGAAAGTACCAAAATTTAAGAACAAGAAATAAATAGATAGATGGAGAGAGTGGAGAGGAGAATTCTCATTTCAAGAGGTGTACCAAATACAATAATGAATACCTCTATTTATAGGAAATTCAATAGGGGCAAAACAGTCATTAATACAATAATTTATATTAAAAATTAGGTAAGGAATTTTATAACAAAATAAATATTTTAAAAACAAGTTTTTTAACAAACAGAACCTTAATTGCTCAATCATAAAAGTCATCATTCATCAATTGGTCGGTTAAGTTTGTAAATTTCAAACCTGATTTGTTATTCCTGACAACTCTGTATTGTACGATGTCGAACTTCTCATGTGCACGACACATAGGACGCTATTGTCTAATGTCAAGGAATAATACTGGTTGTACCCCCTGCTGTACTGCAGGGGGTACCGACCAGAGAGAGAAAAAAAAGGTGGTGGGGCCCAAAAAAGGGGCCCCACCCCATGTATGTGAGGGGCGGTACCCCAGGCGGTACCGCCCCTGCGGTACAACAAGTGCTGCTCAATGTCAAGTTGTTGTGTGACTGTGGGCAATACACGAGTTGTCAACAGTGGAAAACAAATCAATTTCGTTTGACTTGACTCATCATCTTTTGACACAAGCTGACGACAGTCATGTACCACCTATTTTCACATTTACTAAATGCACTTCTATCTCTCAAAATCGTATAACGATTCCAGATCCATACTAAATATGACCGTGTTCAACTTAATCAGTGTAATTTAACATGCTAAGTATGTTGATTAGACTAAATTTCAAATGGAAATTGGAATTAGGCGTAGATTTGAACAGGAACGTAGCCAGAATTTTAATCTTGCGGTGGCAAAAATACGAGGGGTGTAAGGGGCGGGCCCCCCTCCCGGGGGTTTGCGGCGAATCCCCCGAAGTTTTTTTAACTAAGAGCATTGAAAACGACGATTTTGAGTACCAAAATAGACAAGTTAGATTTACTGACCAAAAACACAATCAATTTGTCGATAAAAAAACACTTTATCCATCTATATATCTAACGCTATACAAATTGAAAACATGAACGCTAAATGAATATAAAAAAGACAAAAAGTAAAGTGCCTATCTATATAACCGATGGTAGAGATGACTTGAAAATCTGAAATTGGCCTCTTCTTGTTCTCATCATTTCAAACTCATCAATAAGAGAATATAATGGAAAATTATCAATAATCTCCTTCTCTATATACACAAGCATAGTACTGGACAAAAAATCATTTTCCATTCTATTACACAGCCTTGTTTTAAGACTTTTGTATTGTTGAATTTTAAAGTTTAAGTTATTAGGTCAATATTTATCAATTAAAACAAAATTCAAAATTTTGCGGGGGCGAAACTAAAAAATACATTACAAATTAATTATGAATAGTAGACCGTCGAATAATGTTGGGGGCGGTCGCCCCCTGCCCCCCTCTAACTCCGTATCTGGATTTGAGGAGATCTGACATGAAAAATTAAACAAAGAAATTAAGAAGAATGCCCACATGGCACATCTTCAAGTGGTAGAAGGGAAATGTGGAAAAACTCCAACTTTGCTTGAGGTTGCTGCATCAAGGGTTCGAATCCCTGACTATGAATTTGGCACTTAGGTAAGTGCAAATGTAGAAGCAGTTTTCCAACATGTATCCTTGGAGACATAACCTACGATTTACATCCTTCATCAAGGTGCATGAAAGGTAAGGATAGTCAAAATTGCGGTTCAACCTTTTTAAAACAAAAAAGAAATAAGAATAAAAATAATAATGCACATTTCTCGAAATCATTGTTACTTTGGATGGGAATCAATTTGATTTATCCACTACGGTTTCTTTTCTCTTTTCACTTTTTTCTTTCCACATATGATATTATCATATTATTATGCCATAATGATAAGTAAGCTTGTGAGTTTCTTTTCTCTTTTCACTTTTTTCTTTCCACATATGATATTATCATATTATTATAATATTATTATGCCATAATGATAAGTAAGCTTGTGAGTGAGGGACCTTTGAATTGAAATGGTAATTCTTTTTTTTTTTTTTTTGATCGGAATGAAATGGTAATTCATGTTTAGCGTTGATTGATTATCCATCTTTTTATTTTCTTGTTATTTCTTGATTCTTGTCAACTGTCCTTTCCTTTCCTTTTTATTTTTATTTTTTTTGGGCAAAAAAAGGTTAACATGCCTTGTCTTATCAGATAAAAAGAACAAGATTAGTATCATTAACATTCACCAACTCTAAGTCGGATCAAACGTGAGATGAAAATAATAGAATATACGTTAAATTTCAGTAGCCGTGATTGACAAAATATATTGCATAGTTTTGTTGGGATATTTTGTATATATAGTGGTGTCAAATAAATAAAATATTAGCTTCCGTTTGGTAACACTGTTTGGTTTATAAATTGATTTATTTATAATTTTGAGATAAAAAGTAGTTGTTGAAAATTGGAAAGAAAAAAATGTGATTAAAAAGTGATTTGAAAAATTGTGTGATTTATAAAATGGTTTATAAACCAAAAATAGTACCGTTACCAAACGGTGGCACATATGAAATTCGTGTCGACAAATGGACATAATAACGACACGGAAAACAAGAAGAAATGAACAAAGTCTTGGCAAGTGTTGAACACTTTGTCCTTAAGTCGAATTTGCCCTGCAAAGGTGCCAACCGTTTATGGCAATCAACTCTCAAGATACAACGACTTCAACTTGTGTTTGTAGCACTCCAAAACATAAGTATAACGGACCAGAATTTCGGCTTATATACTCCAAAATGAAATGAACAAGAAAAATCAAAATAATGCAACAAATATGTAAGAGTTTGATTTAAGAAGAGAGAAGAGAATGATAGTGATATTGCATATCATTGGTGTGTGTTTTAGGACACTGCAAGGATTATTTTTATAGAGCATGAAAAGTTATGGACGAAGTGGTGCGGATCAATCCATGCAACCCTTCCAAACATTGCAACTCTTCAAAAAGACACATCACTTCGGATCACCGTGCGATCGCACGGTTATAAGTCATGCGATCGCACAGCTTTACGCGTAACAAAATTTTTAGTAAAACAGTCGACGTGTGATCGCATAGGCAAAATTCTGACAATATTTTTGTCCTTTTCCGTAATTTCTCATTCATCCGAAGCGGAAAGTGACAAACTAATTTGCCTAAATTGAGTCGGGTTTGAGTATTTGATCGAAGTCGACACGAAATTACTTTAATCAATTTTCAATATTTAATCAATTTCTTAATTTATCGATTTATTAAACCAATATCCAACAAGTTTATCATAGGTACAATTATATATATATATATATATATATATATATATATATATATATATATATATATATATATATGTTGACAGTTGAAATATGAAATATTCCAAGTCAGCAAGAAATAAGTGGATGTTAGTTATGTAATCGAAAATTATATGTGAAAGAGGTGGACCTCAGGTCGTAATGGATGACCTGGAATCCACGTAGGTAGTAAAAGATGGTTAGTAAGAGGTGGATCCCAGATCGTGTGAATGACCTGGACTCCACGTATGATTCCTTGTATAAATATAGTATTGGCTTTGAATAGCCAAAGTTTTTTTCCCCCCTTTGTGAGCTACCCTCTCCTATATTTATAGGGAGAATGGGGTGAGCTGGCTTATTACAATACCTGACTATCTGACATAAGTACATAACTAACTATTTGAGTTCTTACATAACGTAAGGTAGTTGAGTTATACTTAATCTAACAACCATTATGTCTGAATAACTGTCTCAACTAACGTGTAAGAAAGTAGTTGGTCTTGTTTCGCCTGAACAGTTACCGACCTCACTGGACCACATCGGAATTACCTTCAGTAACCGACCTCACTGGATCACATCGGAAATATCTTTGGCAACCGACCTCACTGGACCACGTCGGAAATATCTTTGACAACCGACCTCACTGGACCACATCGGAATCGTGTCGCTTAATTCATCTACAACCTCCAAAGCATGTTATAATAATATCCGACCTGACATTATCAGTTCGGATATCATTCCGGTCATCATGGCAGATCTGTATTGGACTTTTCGGCTGACGTCGTCACATCGTCACTAAAATTGGACTACTTATCAACAATTGCCCCTAGGTGTGGGTCTGAAAGGATTTCTGATCCGCGCCTACTGAAATTTTTGAGGATTAATGTTTAAAATAAACCATAATGATGTTGCCACGTGTCTTAGTTTTAGACGCCTAGGTATGACAATGCCAGTAGAAAGTCGTCAACCGTCATTTCTTTTGAGGGGCTCTAGGAGTCTCTTCAAATTCTGTACTGTAATTAATGACGTCTTTATATATAAGGCACCCTTAGGCGTTTTTTTTTTCTTCACAATTTCTTCAAAACACTCTGTAAGATTCTGATTTAGTTCCGACGTGACCCTTTGTTCGGCTGGTTTAGTTCACGACCTAGAGTCCAGATCTGTTTTCCAGGTATTCCTTCTTATCTTTGAAAAATAATGAGCAATTCCGGTAGCGATAGTGAGGCCACTAAGAATGACTCTTGGGGTGGGGGAAATGAGGAGTCCAGTCCGGATTTAGAATCTAGGTTGAGTGGGTCAGATGTGAGTGTATCTAATCTGCGAGGGGTAACCCGTGAGGTGCAACCACTTAGATCTGCAAACCCTTCTTTTGTTCCTCGACCTATTCCACCCCCACAAAGAAATTCTGAAAGAGCGGGACTGTCCAGTTCTACTTCGACGTTCTGGCAGGCCGGATTTCATCCTTCCGTTGTCTCTGAGTCTGATTTGAATGAATGGCGCTTCAGGTTTAGGATCCCAGACTCAGTACTGTTTTTTCTTCCTAGGAGCGATGAGCGAGCTGACGAACCCCCTGAGGGTTGCGTGGCGGTGAATAGGATGATGTTGGAAGCAGGTCTTAGGTTCCCATTACCCCGTACTATAACCAATTACCTACGGTACTGGGGTCTGGCCCCTTCTCAGATCACTCCTAACGGATGGAGGGTGATAATTGGTTTTTTAGTCATCTGGAGTAAATTAGGGTTACCTCCACCCCGTGCCAGTGAGTTTGGTTCCGTTTACCAACTCCGATCTGATGGGAAGGATTCTGGTTGGTATTATATAATGGTCCGACCCCGAACTGGCGGGAACTTAATAGAGGAACTTCCAGATTCCATTAAGGGGTGGAGGGATTAGTGGTTTTATGTAGGTGGCGGGTGGCAAACTTTGGAGCGGACTGAGGACCTGGACTACATTGTTCCCACCCACTACAAACCTTACTGTATGTTTCAGACCTTATTCTTTATGTATGAACTGCCTCTTCTAATATTAATTATCTCTTTTGCATTTCAGGTCCGGCTAATCCCTCCAGGTCCTTGGCATTTGAAGAGCAGTTGCAAAGGGCACGTGAACTTGACCAGCGTGACAGGGACTTCAGAGAATTGATCACTGAAGAGAATCTGTTCAGGGCCGGGCTCACCACTGTACACCCGGCTACTTCTTTCTTGCCTCCTCCACATCGTAAGTAGTCACTAGCCCGAGCTCATCTTTCTCCATCATTATTTTAATTTCTTGGTCGTTTTCGCAGAACCGAACAAGTCAAGAAAAAGGAATATGCCTCCTTTCGACCGAAGCGCATTCGTGGGCAAGAAAAGGAGGCCGACTACTGGTGGGAAAACTCTCCCTCCTTGATTGGGCCCCATTCCCAGGTCTGGTCAATCCAGTGGGGCTCCAAATTCTGTTCCGAGTCCTTCCAGATCTTCCCACGGCAAAAGGAAGATGGTCGGAGAAGACATGGTGGCTCCACCTCCCCCCTCTAATGATCCGATTACAGTTTCAGATGATCAAGGATCATTCGGTAATGCCGGCCAGTCCGGCATGCAAGGTGCCTCAGATCTGCCACCTCCGGTGTCTGTAGCTGCCGATCCTGCTGATTTCTCCTATTTCGGCATTCATAAGGCCCGGGCTATGGAGATGGCCAAATTGAAGGGGAAACTCCCCAAAGCACTGAGGGATGTTCGGTCCCATAAATGTCCGGGGTCGAACTCCCTGAAAGTCCTTCCCAGCTGCGTCCATAACTCCGTCGATATAATAGTGTGGACTTGGGACAAGAAAAAGGAAGCCATGGCCGCCGAGATGGACTTACTTAGCACTGCTCATGCCACATCTGCCTTCCTTGGACTTGCGCAAAACTATGTATCCCACGTCCGAGCTAAAGCCCATGCCCAGTTAGAGCTGCACGACGAATTAATGCGCCAAAGCATTGTTGTGAAGGATCAGAACCACGCACTTGGGCTGGAGAGGGACAGACTGGATGGGGCCAAGAAAGAGCTTGAGTTGAAGTGTGAGAGCCTGGAACAGAGAAACGGTCTGCTTCTGTCCGAACTGGAAAAGATACAACTGGAAAACGCTGAGTTGAAGGCCAAGGCAGCAGCGGACCGGCAAGCTCAAGAAGGGGCAGTGGTGGAGCTTGATCTGGTTAGGAAGGATCTCGAACAGGCCAGATCGGACTTAAGCTCTGCAGTGGATGTGTACAAGGAGTCCAAGGAGTATGAGGTGGATCATACCGATACCTATATCATGGCATTGGAAGATGCCGTAAAAAGGTTTCAGGAGCTCCACCCTGAATTCAATGCGGACCAGTTGAAGGCAGAGCTGGAGAAACTTAGGAAGGATCAGGCTGAGGCCATGGCTGAACTAGGTTTAAGTACTGCACCTGCGGCTGGGTGAACTTGTAAAAAATATGTCATTGGTAGTCTATAGGGCTAGTCCGGCCCAACTTTGACATGAATGAAATTAGTTTTTATGATTATTTTCCGCACTGTTTTTAATAACTGTCATATCTGATTGTATGGTAAGCCTTGAGTTCGATGCTGAAATAAACTCGCGAACGTAGGACTCAGTCCGGTATGTCTTAAACCATTATCTACCCGTTTCTGACCTGGATTAAATATATGTACTGGCCCACTAGCTCGCCTCTGGTTTTACTTAAGATTGTAGAAGCTCGCGACCTTTGGTGGGAAGATCTGGTTCCCCGTTTTGCTTAAGGTCCTAAGGAATTCGTAAACTCCGTTATGGCAGACCTGATGAGCATTTAGCTTAAGGTCCTAAGGAATTCGTAAACTCCGTTATGGCAGACCTGATGAGCATTTAGCTTAAGGTCCTAAGGAGTTCTTAAACTCCGTTATGGCAGACCTGATGAGCATTTAGCTTAAGGTCCTAAGGAGTTCGTAAACTCCGTTATGGCAGACCTGATGAGCATTTAGCTTAAGGTCCTAAGGAGTTCGTAAACTCCGTTATGGCAGACCTGATGAGCGCGTGGCCCTTTTTTTTTTTTTTTTTTTTTTTTATCAAGAACACTTGCAAATTTAGAAAAATGAATTTATTCCACAGAATATCTCAAGACACATTGACCATTACATTTCTAGTTACAATCATTGATAGTACTTTTTCAGATGTTCCGCGTTCCATGGGTGTTGTAAAGGTTTTCCCTCTAAAGTTTCTATCTCATATGCCCCATTTTGCAAGGTTTTTTTAATCCTGTAAGGTCCTTCCCAAGATGGGCCAAGCGAGCCAGATTGAGCTTCCCTTGTGGCTAAAAACACTTTCCTGAGTACCAAATCTCCCGCGTGGAACTTTCGGCTCCTCACTTTAGAATTATAGTACCTAGTGCTTCTCTGTTTGTAGCAAGCATTCTTGAGATCTGAGTTTAACCTCCTCTCCTCAATCAGGTCCAATGTGAACCGTAGCATTTCAGAATTTGTTCCTTCTCCAAAATATTGGGTTCGGCCAGTGGGGATTCCCATCTCAACAGGGATCACGGCTTCAGATCTGAAAGTGAGGGCGAAAGGAGTTTCTCCCGTTGCTGTTCTGCATGTCGTCCTGTAAGACCATAGTACCGCAGGTAGTTCATCGGCCCATGCCCCTTTCAATTCATTCAATTTAGTCTTCAGTGTGTGCTTGATGATTTTATTAATTGCTTCCACCTGTCCGTTTGCTTGTGGGTGGCACGGGGTAGAGAAATGATTCTTAATTTTCAGTTCTTCACAAAATGATCTGAACTTTGCATTGTCAAATTGTCTCCCGTTGTCAGTGACTATCGAATGAGGAATACCAAACCTGCAGATGATCGACTTCCATATGAAGTCCGTTGTCTTTTGTTCAGTGATTTTCGCTAAGGCCTCTGCTTCAACCCATTTTGTGAAATAGTCTACTGCCACTATTGCGTATTTTGTTGATCCTCTTCCTGTTGGCAACGGTCCAATCAAATCAATGCCCCACTTTGCGAATGGCTAAGGTGCCATGACTGAAGTCAGGTCTTCCGGGGGAGACCTGATCATTAGGGCGAATCTCTGACATTTGTCGCACTTCTTCACGAATTCCATGGCATCTCTTTTGATGGACGGCCAGAAGTATCCTTGTCTTAGGATCTTGAATTCTAGGGATTGTCCTCCCGTATGGTTGCCACACACTCCTCCATGTATTTCCTCCATAACATATAGGGCTTCCTCTTCATTCAAGCATCTGAGTAATGGGAGGGAAAAACCTTGTTTGTATAGCACATTGTCTACCAGAGTATATCTGGCGGACCTGATTCTGAGCTTTCGAGCGTCGTCCTTGCTCTGGGGCATTACTCCCTCCTTTAAGTGCTGGATGATTTCATCCATCCAGCTCTTGTTTGTGTCAACTGCCATTGTTAATACCTCCGCTTCCACTAAGGCTGAGTTTTGGACCCTTCCAATAGGTACACCGTCTAAGGTATCGGCTCCTTCGCTAGTGGCTAGCCTAGCCAGAGCATCTGCCTGACTATTTTGGGTTCTTGGTATCTGTACGATATCTACATGGATGAACTTTTCCAATTCTTTCTTGGCCACCTTGTGATAAAATACCATTTTCTCTTCTTTCGTGTTGTAGCTCCCTCAGATTTGGTTCACAACTAACTGGGAGTCACTGTGTACAGTCACCCTGGTTATTCCCAATCCTCTTGCCATTTTGAGACCTGCAATGAAGGCTTCATATTCCGCCTCATTATTGGTTGCTGGGAACTCGAAGCGGAGGGACTGGCAATACAATAATTTCTCGGGGCTGACTAGGACAATTCCAGCTCCTGCACAATTTTCATTTGACGACCCATCGACATACAGGGACCAAAGTTCGTCTCGGCCGGGTGGATCTATTTCTTTGTGGAATTCAGCTATGAAGTCGGCCAGTGCTTGTCCCTTAATTGCAGTCCTTGGTTTGTATGTGATGTCGAATTGTCCCAGTTCTACGGCCCACTTCATCAATCTGCCCGAAGTGTCCGGCTTCTGTAAGGTTTGACGCAATGGATAGTTAGTTAGCACCTCCAGTGAATGCTCCAGGAAGTAAGGCCTCAATTTCCTCGAACTCATAATTAACGCTAGTACTAGTTTCTCCATAGGCGGATATCTTAATTCTGCGTCTTTCAGGACCTGGCTGACATAGTAGACGGGGTGCTGAACACCATGATCCGTCCTAATCAGAACTGAACTAACAGACCTCTCTGACACTGCTAGGTATAATTCCAACGCCTCTCCCGCTACTGGCTTGGAGAGTAGGGGAGGCGAGGCCAATTGCGTTTTTAGGTTTTCGAAGGCTTTCTGACATTGATCCGTCCATTGGAAGTTCTTTCCCATTTTTAGCGCCTCGAAGAATGGTCCGCACTTATCTGTCGATTTTGAGACGAATCGGTTCAAAGCTGCTATTCTTCCCGTCAAACTCTGGATTTCTCTTATGTTGGTTGGGGCTTTCATGTCAATCAGGGCTTTGATTTTTTCCGGGTTCGCTTCGATCCCTCTTTGATGTACCACGTATCCCAAGAACTTCCCGGATCCTACTCCAAAAGAACACTTTTGTGGGTTTAGCTTCATTTTGTATTGTCTGAGAACGATGAACATTTCAGCCAGGTGTTGAACGTGGTCTGATGATTTTATGCTCTTTACCAGCATGTCATCCACATATACTTCCATAGTTCTACCAATCTGCTTTGCAAACATTCTATTGACCAGTCTCTGGTAGGTTGCTCCTGCATTCTTCAACCCGAAGGGCATCATCTTGTAACAGTACAGGCCCCTATCTGTAATGAACGATGTGTGCTCTTCATCTGGGCCATACATGGGAATCTGGTTGTAGCCTGAATAGGCATCCATGAAGCTTAACAGCTCATGCCCGGCCGTGGCGTCCACCATTTGATCTATGCGTGGAAGTGGAAAACTATCTTTTGGGCAAGCTCTGTTCAGGTCTGTGAAATCTATACAGAGTCTCCAGGATTTATTGTTCTTCCGCACGAGGACTGGATTGGACACCCATTCTGGATACCTGGCCTCCCGTATAAATCCATTCCCCAATAACTTCAGGATCTCATTTGCGAGAGCTTCATACCTTTCCCCGTTTAGTGGTCGGCGCTTCTGTCTTTTCGGTTTCGCTCCATGATCAATGTTGAGCTTGTGACAGGCCAGACGCGTTGGTATCCCCTCCATGTCAGCATGAGTCCAAGCAAAAACATCTTTATTTTTTCTCAAAAAGTTTACAAGTTCAGATCTCACCGGCTCCTGAAGGTCTTTCCCGATTTTCAACTGCAAATCAGGCTTGTCTGGGTCCACGGTTATCAATGTCAAGTCCTCCACTGGCCCAGTCTTGGTTTCATTTTGGTCCAGGCGGGGATCCAATGTTTGGATCTCTTCAAATGGGTCTTTCATCTGGACCACCTCCACTTGCTGTGCCTGGCATGGGCAGAAACTAAGATTGCATTCTCGGGCCATCCTCTGATCTCCCCTTACTACTCCTACCCCACTGGAAGTGGGAAACTTCATCACATAGTGGTATATTGAGGTGGCAGCCTTCAGTTCGTGTAAAATAGGCCTTCCTAGGATTGCATTATAATTGGACGGTATGTCGGCTACGAAAAAGTCTGCTATTACTCGTCTACTGCATGGAGGGGTCCCCAGTTCTATCATCAGTGCGATCTGACCTAGCGGTGTGATGTAGTCTCCGGTGAAACCTTGTAGTTTCGTCGTGTAAGGACTTAGGTGTCGTTCTTCCACTCCCATTTGGAGGCAGGTCTTCCAGTATAAGATGTTCACAGCGCTCCCGTTATCCACCAAAGTACGATGGATTTTCACCCCCGATACCGGCATGGTTATGATCAAGGCATCCGCGTGTGGTTGAAGGACTCCTTCAGCATCTCTTTCATCAAAACTGAAAGATTCGTCCTCTTTGACAAGTATCGGAGCCCTTGCGGATAGAATCTGATAGCTATTCCGAGCATCCCTGATGTACTGACGCCTCTGCCTTTTGGATCCTTCTTGGCTTTGACTTCCGCCTACCAGCATGCGGATTTCAGCCATAGGTATGTCTCCAATTTCCAGTTGACCCTGCTTCTCTTGATCCTTTTGAGACTTTCCTGTATACTCCTTCAGATGGCCTTCCTTAATCAATTTCTCGAGCTCTATCCTCAAGTCTTTACAGTAATCCGTGTCATGGCCCGCCGATCGGTGGTACCTGCAGTACCTGGACTGATTAAGTTCGGATGAGCTTGTTCTTAATGGCCGGGGCTGAGGTAGCAAGTTCCGATCCTTAATGCTCATGAATATGGTCTCAGGTCTGGCTTTCTGGAGGTCTACTGATGTAGGAGCTGATAAATGGGGGCGAAAACTCCCGAAACCCCGAAAGTCCCGTTTCTTTTCTTGGCTGTACCTGTCTCCCTTCTGTGCTTCCTTCTCCTTCCCTTTAGATCTTTCTTGATCTTTTGCTTCTCCCTTGTCTTCCCTCCTACTGGCTTTCGCCTCTTCAGCTCCAATGGCTCTGTCTGCTCTTGTAAGAAATTCTCGAAAGGTCTTTGGCCCCTCTTCGTGTACTGTCCACCAGAACCGGGATTCCGGCCATAGGCCCGAAGTTACTACCATAAGGAGCGCGTCGTCTGACACTTTGTCCGTATCCATGATTTGTTTGTTGAACCGGTCTAGATAACTCTTCAACGACTCAGTTCTTCCTTGCTTGATGGTTACCAGCTGTTCCTTGGGGGGTAGTCCTTGTCTTTGCAGCCATGAAGTTATAGAGGAACTGAGAAGACAGATCTTTCCAACTTGATATGGAGTGGTCTGGTAGAGTACGTAACCACCTCTGAGCCCTGTCCCCTAGAGCGAGGGGAAAAGTTCTACACATGATGGCATCGCTCACACCTTGTAATTCCATCCAGGAAACATACCGGTCGATATGGGCCACTGGGTCAGTCGTCCCATCGTAGCTGGGTATCTGTGGAACCTTGATCTTGCTAGGTAACGTCTCTTTCAGGATCTCTTTTGAAAATGGGGTGATCCTGGAGGTCGTATACTTGTCATCCTGGCCGTCCTTTTTCTGTTGTTCCTCCAGATCACCGAGTTGTTTCCTCAACGCGTTGAGTTCTTCCCGGTTTCCTCTTTCATCATAGGATGGATCACTGAGATTCAAAGTGGCTGCGTTCTTGGTAGAAGCTTTGAAGTTCCTACCTCGAGTACGTGTGGGCTCATTATATGGGCTACGTGCAGATCTTTCCGAGTAGTTCGACGTTGCAGGTTTTCTGCTTATTCCCAGTGTTGGGTCCTCCCTTGCGGGGGTCGTGCGATCCGGACCTAATCTGCTGAACACGCTGTTAGTCCTTTTAGGTGATCCCCCACGTGGAGTGCGGGAATTGCTCTCTCCAGTAGAACTTTCAGACCTGTCGGGCATATAGTTGAGTTTTCGGCGGACTCGTTGGTTACCGGGGGGGTGATGAGGTGGTACCGGAATAGAATAAGGGGCCTGAATGTTCCCCGGTGGTTGATGTTGCATCTTTTCTACGGCTTGTGTCAAATTCCGCAATTGACGCATTACTTCATCCATTTGGGAGTCTGAGCAAGGCCTGACTTCCGGGTCGGCCTCCATCCTTGTACCCCCCGGCGCATCCGGTTTCTTTCCATGGTTGCTTCCTGAACCACGTTCATCCATGTTACCTAAAGAGAGAGGATGTGAAGTATTTGAATGAGCTGGTGTAATGGACTGCTATTCTATCACAAAGTGGGTTGCCCCTCCTTCTAGCGCCAATTGTTGACAGTTGAAATATGAAATATTCCAAGTCAGCAAGAAATAAGTGGATGTTAGTTATGTAATCGAAAATTATATGTGAAAGAGGTGGACCTCAGGTCGTAATGGATGACGTGGAATCCACGTAGGTAGTAAAAGATGGTTAGTAAGAGGTGGATCCCAGATCGTGTGAATGACCTGGACTCCACGTATGATTCCTTGTATAAATATAGTATTGGCTTTGAATAGCCAAAGTTTTTTTCCCCCCTTTGTGAGCTACCCTCTCCTATATTTATAGGGAGAATGGGGTGAGCTGGCTTATTACAATACCTGACTATCTGACATAAGTACATAACTAACTATTTGAGTTCTTACATAACGTAAGGTAGTTGAGTTATACTTAATCTAACAACCATTATGTCTGAATAACTGTCTCAACTAACGTGTAAGAAAGTAGTTGGTCTTGTTTCGCCTGAACAGTTACCGACCTCACTGGACCACATCGGAATTACCTTCAGTAACCGACCTCACTGGATCACATCGGAAATATCTTTGGCAACCGACCTCACTGGACCACGTCGGAAATATCTTTGACAACCGACCTCACTGGACCACATCGGAATCGTGTCGCTTAATTCATCTACAACCTCCAAAGCATGTTATAATAATATCCGACCTGACATTATCAGTTCGGATATCATTCCGGTCATCATGGCAGATCTGTATTGGACTTTTCGGCTGACGTCGTCACATCGTCACTAAAATTGGACTACTTATCAACAATTGCCCCTAGGTGTGGGTCTGAAAGGATTTCTGATCCGCGCCTACTGAAATTTTTGAGGATTAATGTTTAAAATAAACCATAATGATGTTGCCACGTGTCTTAGTTTTAAACCATGTTTGTAGGGATCCTGACGTCTGCTTGTGTTGGAAGGCGAGCAAACCTTTCATTAGGATAAAATGGGTAATAAGCACAAATGGTCTCCAACTTTTAGGTTTCTTGCGAAAATGATCCACAACGTTTAGATTTTTGCATTTATATCCTCAGAATCACCAAACGTTGTGAAAATGGTCCATACCGTAGATTCCGTTAGTTTTTTCCGTTAAAAACGTGTAAATAGCACAAATGGTCCCTAATCTTTGAGTTTTTTACGATAATAATCCCTAACATATTAAAGTCACATTTGACATTTTTAATATGTAACATCGAACGTTTGACGTATTTAACCCCTAACTAATTAAGTCCAATACGTTTGACATATTCAGTCCATAACATATTAAGCCCCTATTTGAAACCAATTATTTCAAATAATATGATTTGTAATTGTAATTTTTTGAAGAATTTGTTGTTAAAAAAATTAAATTTATTTGTAAATTATTTTATTGATAGAATGTGTGGTTAAAACGATTTTTAAAAAATAAAATTTATTCTGAATTTCTAAAATGCATAATAAAATATTTAACAAAAATTCACCGCTTCAACCTATTGGAAAAAAAAATGAATCCATGGAACATAAACAAACAAATATATTGGATATTATTTTAGAAATTGAATAAAAAATATGTTTTTATCAATTCTATTTTCGATTTTGAGAACTGATCAATATCGATTTTCGAAATTTCATTTTTTTTTTAAAAAAAAAACTCATTTTCTTCCACACGTTCTATTAATATATATTTTTTTGATTTGATTTTTTTAAATTTATAATTAAATTAAAAAAAATTACGTTTTGACCAAAATTCTCCAAACTTACTTTTCAAATCGATCGATTCTCAAAATCGAAAGTAGAATTGATAAAAACATATTTGTTATTCAATTTATAAAATAATGTCCAATGTAATTGTTTGTTTATATTCCATAAATTTATTATTTTTTTATCAATAAGTTGAAATGTTAATACGATGAATTTTTGTTAAATATTTTACTGTGCACTTTAAAAATCTAGAATAGACTTTATTTTTAAAATTCGTTTTAAACACACATTCTATCAATAAAGTAATTTATAAATAAATTCAATTTTTTTCTTTTACTTTTTAACCACAAATTCTTTAAAAATTACAATTACCAATCACATTATTTAAAACGTAATCTTTTTTAATTTATGCATAAATTAAAAAAAATATATTAATAGAACGTGTGGAAGAAAATGAGTTTTTTTTTTTAAAAAATGAAATTTCGAAAATCGATATTGATCAGTTCTCAAAATCGAAAATAGAATTGATAAAAACATATTTTTTATTCAATTTCTAAAATAATGTCCAATGTATTTGTTTGTTTATGTTCCATGGATTCATTATTTTTTTTTCCAATAGGTTGAAGCGGTGAATTTTTGTTAAATATTTTATTGTGCATTTTAGAAATTCCGAATAAATTTTATTTTTTAAAACTCGTTTTAACCACACATTCTATCAATAAAATAATTTACAAATAAATTCAATTTTTTTAACAACAAATTCTTCAAAAAACTACGATTACAATTCATATTATTTGAAATAATTGGTTTCAAATAGGGGCTTAATATGTTAGGGACTGAATATACCAAATATATAGGACTTAATATGTTAGAGACTAAATACGACAAACGTTCGGAGGTTACAAACTAAAAATGTCAAACGTGACCTTAATATTATAGGGACTATTATCGTAAAAAATTCAAAGGTTAGGGACCATTTGTACTATTTACACGTTTTTAACGGAAAAACTAACGGTAGGGACCATTTTCACAACGTTTGTTGATTCTGATGGTATAAATGCAAAAATCTAAACGTTGGGGACCATTTTCACAAGAAACCTAAAGGTTGGGGATCATTTGTGCTTATTACCCGAATAAAATCCTCAATTCAAAATTTCTATCCGTAACATCCACGTATTGCAGAGAACAAATTTTGTTCACCCTCGTTAAACGAGGGTGACATTAACCTTCACAATTTTCGTTACTTTTTCACAAACTGATTAAAAGGCGCCCCGCTTTTATCCTTTTCAACATTTTTTCCTCATTTTTTTTCCTTAAATATTTTAAAATCGATATTAATAATAATTTTTTTTTTGATTTCATATTATACGATTTAATAAAAACTTCAATATGAGTATAATATCAATATATTATTTTTTGCAATTTTAAAAATAAATATTTATCACATACAAATTTTCGATTCCATTTAAAGCATGAGGTTTGGTAAAAAAATTTGTTTTTAAAAAAAGGAATATGATATTTTCGAGATAAAATATGTGGTTAAAAATTAATTTTGAAAAATATGTATGATTAAAAATGTGTATCGTTAACAAGTGACTTGAAAATGTGTATATTAATATTATAGTATCAATATATTAATTTTTTCTATTTTAAAAATAAATATTCATCACATATAAATTTTTAGTTCAATTTAAGCACGAGCCTTTGTTTGGTAAAAGTTTTTTGTTTTTAAAAAAAGAATATGATGTTTTGAAGGTAAAATATGTGGTTAAAAAATGATTTTGAAAAATATATATGGTTAAAAATGTGTAACGTTAAAAAGTGGTTTGAAAATGTGAATTTTCAAACAGTTTGGTTCGGTTTGACTTGAAACCGTTGTTTCGATTTCACGTAAACCAGCCAACATTTTCAAGTCAAATCGAACCAAACTGTTTGAAAATACACATTTTCTAACCACTTTTTAATGATATAAATTTTTAACCATACATATTTTTTAAAATCATTTTTTAACCATATATGTTATCTCGAAAATATCATATTCTTTTTTTTTTTTAAAACAAAAACTTTTACCAAACAGAGTCTCGTGCTTTAAATTGAACTGAAAATTTGTATGTGATAAATATTTATTTTTAAAATAGCAAAAATTAATATATTGATACTATAATATTAATATACACATTTTCAAGTTAACGATATACGTTTTAAATCGTACATATTTTTCAAAATCATTTTTAATCACATATTTTATCTTGAAAATATCATATTTTTTTTTTTAAAAACAAGTTTTTTTTTTTTTTTTTTTTTTTTTTACCAAATAGAGACATGCTTTAAATGGAACCAAAAATTTATATGTAATAAATATTTATTTTTAAAATAACAAAAAATAATATATTGATATTATACTCATATTGAAACTTTTATTAAATCGTATAATATGAAATCATCAAAAATATTAGTATTAATATCGATTTTAAAATATTAAAGTGAAAAAAATGAGGAAAAAGTGTTGAAAAGGATAAGGGTGAGGGCGCCTTTTAGTTAGTTTGTTAGAGGAGGGGGGATTTGAAAAAGTAACGAAGATGGTGAAGGTTAATGTCACCCTCGTTAAACGAGGGTGAACAAATTTGTTCTCCGTATTGCGTGCTAAATGGATAAAATTAAACAGGATTAAGAGTAATTTGGATATGGAGATCAGCAACTCTATTTGCGGTGTAATTTTACTCAAAAAATCATTTTTATATCTCAATATACATTTCGATGAATCTACATTAAAGTTTTGCTCAAATAATGAAATGCAAGTTATAAGATTTAAATTTAGTTTTTGCACAATTTTTTTGCTAGTAAATTTGTAACACCCCAAGTTTAAGAGTCTAAAACCTAGGCGTGTCAACTTCCATTCACATTAAACGCGGAATTAAATCATTTACACGACTAAAATGTTCATTTATCTATTATAAAATTTTAGCAAAATTTCGGCAGAGTCTCCTCTATAAATTGGACATAGCCAACCTGTAGAGGGACATCAAAAACCATTTAAAAATTTAAAACATCCATCACATCTCAATCACATTCATCATCGCCAAAACCAATTCATGCATTTCCCAAACTCCTCAATCATAAGATTTTTCCAAAATATCAACAAGTATTGACAAATGAAATAAGAGGTAACTTAACCCATAATACGTCGCCCATACTTAATCAAAACTAACTTCAACCAAACAATTATCAATAATAATAAATTAAGGAATAAATTCAATGACAACTTTAATAAATTTAACTTTATTAAATAATGACGACAGCGGGTACTGTCTTAGTCAGCCGTCAAGTGCTCCCCTCTGGTCATCTAACTTTCATCACCTGAAATGTTGGGGAGGGATTGGGGTGAGCTAAAGCTCAGTAAGTAAACTGTATGCATGAATGCATGATTATGACATGAATGCTTTAAAAATTCCATATATGTATCCCCTTTTTCTTTACTTTCCAGAACATTCAACATTTCAAAACTTTTACTTTACATTTCAAAACTTTCACTTCATTTCCATCGTGAGTTCACTTGATGTAACTTCTAGTCAATCAGAATACAGTGGGCAATTACTTATTTGGAACCAGATTAACATGCGCATTTCCACCGCAAAGTGATTTAACATTCACTTTCCCACCGCGAAGCGGTGTAACATTCACTTTCCCACCGCAAAGCGGTTCATTACATTCGGGTACGCCGATCCCCCGCGCGCCCATTTCCCACTCGCATCTTTCATGAACTAGAAGCACACCCATTCATTCTTTAAAAACTTGGGATACATAACTTTTGAACAAACTTGCACTTTGACACATTTCTTTCATTTAAAATATTTGACTTCCAAATTTCGATGTCAATGCATGCTTGATGATGCAATGACATGATAATGTGCATGCTTAAACATTCTTCTCAATAACATATGCTTTCATAATGTAAATGCAATTCATCAAAGCAAGTAAGTTGCACGACAGTCATTTACACATAACTTTCACATTTACATTCAACTTCTATGAAAATAGGGGGAGTTTACTTACATGAAATCCTTAGTATTTACCGTTCTGAACTTGCAAGTGGAAAAGTCTCGGATGCCCGTGACGTCAATGTACCAAAATCCCTAATTATTCACATTCGTCAATAAATATGACTTTTAGTTGACAATTAAATTCGTCATTCATTTTAATACTCAATCAAACATTAACTGCAATTAAAACTTTAATTTAACTCACATGTGATCTTATATCGAGACTAGAGCACATAAAACTAAAGAATTTCCTTTCATACTTTCAAATTCCCAAAACATATACTTTCATGTGACTCAAGTCTGAAAATTTTATCTTTATCGCCAAAATTTGAATATATACATATGCCCACACCAAAATTTCAAGATATATATATATATATATATTTACATATACCTATACACACACAACAATATACATATTCCTATACATCAATACTCACACACATAACACTATTAAATCCCTAATTTCAAGTAAAATTCGAAATTCAACAAAAACTGAAATCTGAAATTTTCCCAAATTCTGAAAGTATACATATATGGAGCATACATACGTTATTCACATAGGACTTATATATATATACATGTGTATATCAATTTATGGGTGTGTGTGTGTGTGTGAAATTGCGTGGAACCGAGTGCGTGTGTGCGTGGTTCGTGTGTGTGTGTGTGTGTGTGTGTCGCGAAGAGGAAGGGGGGAAGAGGGGAAAGGGACTTATTACCGGTGGTGGCGGCGGTGATGGCTACGGTGGTGAGAGCCGAGAGAGAGGGAGAGCGGGCCGAGGGAGACGGAGAAGGAGTCGCGAAGAGAGGGAGAGACCGTGAGTTGCGTGAGTGAGGGAGAGGAAAAATGAGGGTTTAGATTTTAGGTTTAATTTTAAATCTTTTCAAATTTGCAAATTGGTCCCTCAAGCCCCCTCCTTTGCATATTCAATCCCCCAAGTTCCATTTGTTTTCCAAATGCCACTAAAGTTTCCCCCAAGTTTCAATTTAACACAATAAAAATAGAAATTAGCATGCCTAGGCAATAAATTTAATTAATCACATAAAATTGCACGTAAACTGTTAAAATAACAATTTATAAACTTTTAATTGGTACATTGATCGAGACGGCATCCAGTCCTTCCACTGCAAAATAATTCAAATAAAACCATAATAACCATAATATTAGTTAAATCATTTATAATGATATTAATATAAACTTTACGTGACAATCAAGAAAGCATGTAAATCTAATGGTACCAGGGATTCCATGAAGTTTGTACTTAACCCCTAGGTACAAGGTTCGAATCCCTGGGGAGGCAAAAATCCACTTCAGGGTAAGATTGGGAGAAGGCCCCTTGAGGGAGCCCAATCCTGGGGGGAGTGGAAAGACCATGAGTACGGCTCGGAGAAGGCCCCAGCGAGGGAGCCGGGTCGTTACAATTCTCCCCGTCGCCCCTCCTGTGTGAGAGTTAGTATTCTGGAGAAAAGTAGAGAGAGAATATTTAACTGGAAAACGTAAAGAATAATGAATGAATCATTCGTTATGAAAAGAGCTATATTTATAGGGCTGAAAAGCTCATTAATCTTGTTTAATGAAAGAATGAGTCATTTTGTCATAAACTTACATTTTAGGAGGCATTCTAAACTTATAGGGATTCAATTTCCTTTTTTTAGAATATTTCCCTCTGAGATTTGTAGGGTCTTGAGGCCCAAGAATGGGGCTCGCTAGTGAGGCCCAATCATGAGAGATTACGGGGCCGGCCTACCGGGTAATAGATCGGGAAGTCCCGACCTAGTCCATTAGCGTAAATTCAATAGTGCAGAGTGGTCAGGTAATACCCGATCTTACCTATGGACGCTCCTGGGCTCAAAGTATAACTAATACATTTCGAGGTGAGCATGGTCGGTCAAGCCCGACCATGAAGATATTGGAGAAGGCCGGGCATAGGATGGGCTCCTGGTGAAATGGGTCGACGAGTTGTATCCATTTGTAAAGCCCGTCTTTGGACGTCATAAAATTACCTGATCAAGTATAATAACTTTGAACAATTTTGTTTAATATTATTTTTTTGTTAGGGCTCATTTAAAATTTTGCATGAGGGCCTCCAACTCCCATGACTTCGATCCCAAGGCCGGCCTTGGGTTCGACACTTCTCAATTTAGGTTTGATCACCTAATTTTCTATATTTTCACGAGTACATTAATGCAAACTTAAAAACGTGATTTTTTTAAAAAAGAATGATGTATTTTGTTAATTAAAATGTCATCGAAGTCCACCTTCGATCGATCAAATGCATTCTATAGTTATTCAGAAATAATACATGTACATATATTTTGACAAAAAAATTGACACTTAGCATGTTTGTCACAATCTCTTTATTTCACCTATCACGTCAACTTTAAATCAACATTCACATTCCGTTATCTCATAAATATGTCAAACTATTTGTCAAATTTTTTGTACAACTAACATATTTGTTATTTCATTTTACCCATGTGTTTCAATTGTTTCTTGTGACCGGTGGGCCTTATTGTGCCTATGTTTGGTAAGCTTGTATAAACAATACATTTTTCAAATCACTTTTCAATTACACACATTTTTTTAAATCACTTTTCAATTTTCTAGTTGCCGGGAAAAATGTTCCAATTGGCTTAGGTTGCAGCAGCCAGCAGATAATCAAATTCCAATTTTATAGTGTTGTGGTGGGTGAGGTGATCCTAACAATTGACCGCGTGATTTGGACTAGAGGTGTAAACGGTTCGATTTGGGTGGTTTTTGATAAATTTTTAAACTAAACCATTTAAAACGGTTTGATATTTTTCCAACCCAAACCATTTAATTTCTTAAATCAAACCAAACCAAACCATTTTTTGCTGTTTGGTGCAGTTTTAAATCACGGTTTGCAAATGAAATCAAACTAATATATTTAGACCGAGTTAAAATAAATATTGGACTAGAAATTTGAGTTTAAGACATCAACAAATGAGTGGAAATCAGCAGCCTACTTCTTCACTACGCTTTCAAAATTAAATGGTTAAAATCTAATAGGTAATAGTTAACTTGCGCACATTAGCATGCTGCTAATTTGCCAAAGAAAATGTTGAAAGAGGTATTGATTTGCCCTAAAGTTAAACACAAATCAAAGAAAATGTTGAAATAGATGTTGATTTATCCAAACAAAAATGAATTCCAGCCCATTCAAAAAAGAATATTTGGCAAACACCCTTGGACATACTGTTGGATCGATCGATCATCCGTGAATACAAAAGTCAAAATCACGTTCACAACAATATATCATTAGTATTAACTATTAAGTCTATGAATTTTATGCCAAATTTTGTATAAAAAAATTAACCGTGAAATAAAAATAAATCTGCAATTTTTTAATAAATAATAATTATAATTTTTTAGTGGGTTGGCGGTTTGAAATAATTTTTGAAAAGTGAAACCTAAACCAAACTATTTGAAAGTGGTTCGATTTGGGTCAAAACCAAAATATTGATGGATCCACGTATAATCGAGCCAACGATTTCAAAATCACGATTTCAATTCGATTTTACGATTTTAATTTACAGCCCTAATTTGGACCGATGTTGGTCCAACATGAAATGAAATATATATTTTCCTGCCACAATAGACTACAACAATTTGTTGAAAGAGCACACAAGTTTATAGATAAATTGACATACAGATACAACTCCATATAATTTCCAAAGTTGACTCTCACAAATATGACATATCCTAATCAGTAAATCCATCTGCACAGAGTCATTTGTAAAAAATGATATAACCCTATTCAGGGGCGGACAATCAACATTGTGACCCTCGCTTGTCCTTTGCTGGATCTTCTCGAAAAAAATATATAGTTGAATTTTTTGACATTTTTGGATCGCAACTCGAAAAATATAATTATTTAATTAATGTCCGTCCGAGTTAAATTTTTTTTTTTTATCGATTTTGTTCGAACTGAACAAAGTTTCTAGATCAGCTACTGACCCTATTAAAAACTTTGGTTGCGTTCTGTTTTTATTTTATATTTTGTTTTCATTTCGAAAAACGTTTTCTGTTTTCATTTTGTATTTTCAAATTTCATAAAAATGCGTTTGGTTTACAATTCTGAAAACTATTTCTGAAAAAGTAAAATTAAAAAATACGTTATGTTTGAAAATTTGCAGAATACTTGTAATTAATTTGCTTGTTAATTAAATTTTAAAATTTCTATTGTTTTAAAGATTTACTCTATATCTATATTATAGGAAATTAGTTTATCCAAAAATTTTGTTGGACTAACTTACTAATGGCTAGAAAAATATTACAAAATTGATAAAGTTGTTATAAATTATTAGAAATTATTAAGAAATTCCTTTGTAGATCTCTACCTAATTTCTTACCTAACTCCCACCTAATTAATATTGTAAAGAATTATTGTGAATGACTTTATCTTCCTATAAATAGAGGCATTCATTGTTGTATTTCACACACCTAATGGAATGAGAATTCTCCTCTTTATTCTCTCCATCTCTTCATCTCTAATTCTTGTTTAGATTTTGATAGTTTTATAACACGTTATCAGCACGAGTCTCTAGCCAATTGAGTAATACGACGGGAGTATGCTCTACAGTTGCATCTAAATGATGAACTTCTGTATCAGAAACCAGATTATTATTAATCAACGTTTCATATTTCAAATCTAGTGTTTTTGGTATTAGAAAATCATTTATACATCATAGATTAGAAAATCAATTCCAAGTCCATAGAAAAAATTGGAGAAATTGTGTAACCCGAAACTTTCAAAGCAAATTCACGCACCGTAACGGATTGGACTATTATGAATACCTTGACTGAAAGATATGATTCACTCACTCATGAAAGGTAATTATTTCATTACGTTGATACCGCCTATATGGTCGGTTTAATTATTTCATTATGTTGATACCGCCTATATGGTCGGTTTAATTATTTCATTATGTTGACATCGCCTATATGGTCGGTTTAATTATTTCATTATGTTGATACCGCCTATATGGTCGGTTTAATTATTTCATTATGTTGACATCGCCTATATGGTCGGTTTAATTATTTTATTATGTTGACACCGCCTATATGGTCGGTTTATCAATTGAATACATATAAACACCTCAATTGTTGGTTAATTCTAACATATTAGAGGATTGTTGTCAACATATATACGTGGTGGTATAACCCCAGTATCATTATTGTTAATATATATATACAATATTATTTTTAATATATACTTGGTGGTATAACCCCAGTATTATTATTGTTAATATATATACAATATTATTGTTAATATATACTTGGTGGTATAACCCTAGTATTATTATTGTTAATAAAATATTGTTATTTAATACTTCATTAAATGATACCAGAAGTTATCACTACTAAAGATAGATAATATTTCATCAAATGATACCAGAAGTTATCACTACCAAAAAGTTGGTAAATGTTGATAAAAATATTTTATCCAATGGTACCAGAAGTTACCAATATCTGAATTTGAATGGGTGGATGAAAATTATTCAACAAGAGAATGTTGATGTATGATAAAATAATATCACATGATAGCACGGACATAGCTAATGTGAAAATAATCTCATCAGTATTATGAGATGAATATTAGATGATAAGTGTCTGGAAAAGTTCTTGCACGAGTACTTATGTATTCCAGAAGAAGTACATATTTACTCCAGAAGAAGTAAAAATTATCATCTAAATATACTGAAATGATATTATTATTGCTCCTGAATAAGCATAAAACGAGTCATACATGCAAAACGAAAAAGAGGAAAAACATTTATAATCCTCAAAATAAGAGATGTGTTTCGGGAGTAGCCGTATCCTACCACCTCTGACATTTTGAGGAAATAAAGAAAAAGGTGTGTCTCAAGAGTAAGAAATACTCCATACTCTACCACCTTAAATCTTTGAGGTACACAAGATTAAAACACTGATAAAATCCTAGAAATTTATGGTGTGTCTCAAGAGTGAGAATACTCCGTACTCTACCACCACCTATTCTAGAGTTCACAAAGATAAATTTACATTAACCGGACTCCATTTTCGCTTGATTCCCCTTCCTTGCGACCAATCTATCTTTACTCCTGCTGGATCTTGTATTGGAATATATGATTGCAATTTATCCAGCAGTTCCTCGATAGTAGGAGCAGAAATAAGGATTCTCCTAGAAAATGGAGATATGAATCCCTGTTCCACAGCATAATCAAGAAATGTTAGCAAACCATCAAAGAAATTGTTTACATTTAAAAGCCCTATAGGCTTAGTATGGAGATCTAGTTGAGCCCATGAAGTAATATTAAAGATTTCTTCTAAAGTACCAAAACCTCCAGGTAGGGCTATGAAGGCATCAGAACCATATAACATGCAAGTTATGCGTTCATGGATAGATAAGGTTTGTACTTCATGCCCTCGTGTTTTGCCTGCAATATCAGCTAAAGGAGTAGGTATAACACCTATCACTCTTGCTTTCTCTACTAGAGCGGATTGTGAAACACAACCCATCAATCCACTGCTACCTCCTCCATACACGAGAGTGATACCTTTCTCTCCCAATTTCTTTCCAAGATCCACAGCAGCTTCTAGATACCCAAAACCTTTCCCTACTTTTGATCCACAAAATACACAGATAGTTTTGATCTGTCGAAGTTTTGGTCCTTCCATTTTTGAAAGTAAAGAAGGAAAAACTTACGAGAAAATGTTATTTTGGGATGCATGAACTATGAAAAATGTTTGGCTATTTAAAACCGAAAAACTTCACTATTTACTGCTCGTTTTTCGAAAAAGTGAAGATTTACTTTTGACAAAATCACCCTACTCACCTTTCGGTGATTTAATATTTTTAACTAGCCTTTATCAAAACCCGTGAAAGGAAACAGAAAAATATTTTATATGTGCATATATATCAAATGATTTACCTTGTATTAATGCTGCATAGCCAAAACATCATTGTTTATAACAGCCTGGCAAACAGGATCTTTTGCTATTATATTTTTGAGACTATATCTCTCTTTATCGCTGATGAATTTAGCCCATAAAGATAGTAGCTCACGCTGCACATACCCACTAGGGTGCGTCTCAAGAGTCAATCGAATATCATCCAATGACTCCTTACTCAGTCCACCCTTAATGAAGTCTATCTTATCATCTCGATTTATGGATGAATATCCTATTGATTTACAACGGGTATCACATGTCCATCGAGCACATTTGTAGCAACTATTTAATCTTTTTGCTCTTCGCTTCTTTGCAAAAGTACTCTTACCTAAGCCAGGCTTGTGCTTAGAAAATGAATCTGGTAATTCACCAGCTAATCGAACTTTTGCTTCGATCAACCAGCGAACATCTTCTGGCATGCCATGATCCATCAGCAACCTCAATCTTTCGAGCCTAATTCGATAAATTTTTCTCAAATCATTTACTGGAAGATTGGAATAATATTTGCGAATATTTGAAAGTATGATATCCATTTTTGATGGATCTAGCCTTCTTCCCAAGTCATCTATTTAAAAGCATTATTCAACGCGTAAAAGAGCGGTGGCTCCGCGTGTCAGTGATATGGATTCCATCAAGAAATAATGGAATAAATTATTGAAAAGGTGAGATAATGTGTCATTACCTTTTTCGATATAAGGGAAGATTTGGCGACAAGATTGAGATTATGAGATATTTCCTTGGATATTGTACCTGATTTTTCGGTATACTAAAAGTAATAAAGGTATACTGATTTAAACTGTACAGAAATACGTACTGATGAAATAAATGTTGTATTGAACCAGAAGTTCATACATATGTATAAGTGAAATATCTTGCTGAACCAGAAGTTCATACGTACAAGTGAAATACGTATATAGTATGAACCAGAAGCTCATAAATAAAATATACATTGTATTGAACCAGAAGTTCATACGTACAAGTGAAATATGTATATAGTATGAGCCAGAAGCTCATAAATGAAATATACATTGTATTGAACCAGAAGTTTAGCAATATTGTATTGAATCAAATATTCATACATCAAAATGAAATAAAACCGTATTGAACCAGAAGTTCTATAATAAACGGGATTAGCTCGAGAAGCTTTATGATTTGTAAAAGTGTGATATGTATACAATCCACCAAAGCGCACTGAGATATATGGTTGAAATTACATCCTTAAAAGGGACGACATGTGCGGCATTTTAGCCAATTGATATAATATAATATTTGGGGAAAACACGCCTGAAGCGTAATTATGCCTGAAGCATAATGACTATCGATTCCAAAAAAAAATAAATATCTCTTGAATGATTGAGATGATCCCTTTGAAACTAAATACTCATGGTGAGTAAAAGGGACATAATTAAATGTAAGAGACTCAGGTATCTGATGATAGAACATATAAAGAGATCTCTCTATGTTATATTGAGATGGAATCGATAAATAAGTCGACTGCATACCCTCTTATGAAATAAGATTGATGAAATTATAATTCTTTGGCCAAGTATGAAACCCTAATGTAGGGATTATTGTTCAAGGACCTGAAGTCCAAATGCTTAAATGTGTAAAGCCAGTAATTATATGTACAAATGAAAAATATTTCACAGTCGTAAAAGACGACTCGTTGCGCGCAAGATTTTTCATAGAACTGGCATGACATATGGTGGATAGACTATAGTCTAAATCACTAGCTTGAGCTCTTTGATATACCAATGAGTGAGATCAAAATGTATGATTCTCATCTCGGTACTTTGAGAGTATTCTTTGATGTACCAGTTGATCGGGGTACGTTGGGATTTCAAGTAAAATGATTGTAGATTATATGTCGAAATTGATATCTATTTCAATGATTGATTATGCTCCTGCAAATTAGAAATTGCAGTTTATAAAGTGCAAGAACATACATGTATAAATCATTGAAATATTCAATATGCCCAGATTAGTATCACTATAGAATGATACAAATGACTCCATGATATAATATGTTGAAAGTAAAATTGGAGTGTAACATTTATGACATCTGGGAAATTGATTATTCACTAGAAGTGAATATGAAAATGAATATATTTAATTATTCACCAGAAGTGAATTCTAGATTTTATTATTCACCAGAAGTGAATTCTAGATTTGATTATTCATCAAAAGTGAATTCTAAATTTGATTATTCACCAGAAGTGAAAAATGCAATATTTGATTATTCACCGAAGTGAAAGATGCAATATTTGATTATTCACCAGAAGTGAAAGATGCAATCAATAAATTAGTACAACATTGCTTAATATAGCATGTTATGACATCATGAGCTATGAACGATTTATATAAAGCTCATCATAAATTATACGATGAAAAGATTCGTGATTGCATCAATATACTTGTGATATTCCATGAAAAGGAATAAATACGCGTTGCACTCTTTTTCCCTTAGCTGAGGTTTTGTCCCACAGGGTTTTCCTAGCAAGGTTTTTAATGAGGCAACAGTTGAGGCGTATTGATGAAAATTAATGAGAATACTGCACTCTTTTTCCCTTCGCTGAGGTTTTGTCCCACAGGGTTTTCCTAGCAAGGTTTTTGAGGCATCATCATAGCTATCAACAAGCTATAATTCAGCAACACATTGTTATACTGGAATGATATCAACAAATGAAGAAAATCATACACATCTTATGAAGAATGTTATGATATCGGCTACACACAGGAAGATTTTCATATATATTCCAGAAGAAAGATGATATCATTATTCAAAAGGTTCATGAATACTTGATTGCACACTTCAGGGGGAGAATCATGCTGTCATGCTGTACTCTTTTTCCTTCGTCCAGGTTTTGTCCCACAGGGTTTTCCTGACAAGGTTTTAACGAGGCAGCGGCTGTACTCTTTTTCCTTCGTTCAGATTTTGTCCCATTGGGTTTTACTGACAAGGTTTTAACGAGGCAGCACTAAAGCACTAAAACACTGAAGCAGCGAAGCACTTCAGATTTCAGTACATGATTTGTACTACTTATCATTGATGTCATTTTGGATATTAGACTCAATGATTAATGATGGCCAACATCAGGGGGAGCAGTTGTACTCTTTTTTCCTTTGCTCAAGTTTTATCCCACTGGGTTTTCTTAGCAAGGTTTTAACGAGGAAGACAATTGAGCAATAAGTCATTCAAGGGGGAGTGTTATAAATTATTAGAAATTATTAAGAAATTCCTTTGTAGATCTCTACCTAATTTCTTACCTAACTCCCACCTAATTAATATTGTAAAGAATTATTGTGAATGACTTTATCTTCCTATAAATAGAGGCATTCATTGTTGTATTTCACACACCTAATGGAATGAGAATTCTCCTCTTTATTCTCTCCATCTCTTCATCTCTAATTCTTGTTTAGATTTTGATAGTTTTATAACAAAAGTCAATAATATTCAAGTCCCAAACATAACAACTTTCACTGATTCTCAATATAATATCTACCTTATCCTTAAGTTCAGACTGTTCAGTTGGATGGCACCTTCAGTTGGCTTTTCAATATGGGACAATTAACTCGGCTACAAACCAAAGACCCCTTCGTGTTCAATTATAAATCCTACTATCTTTAATAGACACAAGTAAGAAATTACTATTCATAACATGTTCACTCCAGTCCAGCGATCGAAATGCTTACCTTAGGAGCTCTTACGACTAGACGTCAAAGGTTCAAACCCGTTTGTGGCTCTTTTTTTTTTTTTTTTTGCATTGTTGGGATCAAAACGATGACGTTTTGAAATTCATGGGATCAAAACGACATTGTTTTTATCTCAGCTTTATATAGAGTAAACTTTTAGTCTGCATTCTCTTTGTCGTTTTTTCAGCAATTTTATGTTTCCTTAAATGCGAAAAACGCGTTCTATTGCACTGCTCGATGAAATAAAATTGCTAAGTGAAAGATTAAACAATGAAGCAAAAAGAATAAAGATATTAGAGAGAAAAGATGATTGCCTCTGTTCTGAGATAGTTATATAGGAATCCAAGTGTTGGGTTTTTTGATACCCAATAAATCCGGACGATAATGTAAAACAGTTGTGGGAATAAAACGACACCTCGATGTAAGGATTTTAATCAATCATGTGGGCTTATATGTGAATTATTGTGTATTCAATAAAAGGCTATCAATTTGGTTAAGCCCAATTAAAGTGATCTAATAAGGATTTGATATATCGGGCTTTAATGCATCTAATTAAATGTATGGACTTTTATGTGTAGATACCAGACCATTACCTAATTCATGATGGGCCGGATTAGGTTAATTGGCAATTCAGTATATAAAGTCGGTTATGGTCCCTGAATCCTACGTACTGTTCATCTTGTCTGACATCCCATCATCAGAGAGAAAATACGGACTACGTATCAATTTAGAAGATCCAACCAACCGAATCGTTCATCGTGAATCACGTTTGATTAAGGTACGCTTCCGCTTCAGTTATTTAATTCTTGATAATTCAGCATGATGATTATTCAGATTATAGATAAATTATTATCTGTAATAAAATTTTCTAACAAGTGGTATCAGAGCCAACATCGTGTTGAATTATCAGATCAATTTCAAAAGCATATATGTAAAACCTTTCTCTGCCTAAGTATATACAGCCTTATGCGTGTATATTATGTATATATATATCGAAATTAGGTATAGTTTCTCTATTTTCGAAATCATGGGTTTGGTTCCTGCGTGTATGTATATTGAGATTAAGGTGAAGTAAATCGGATTTTTGGACTGAATTTTGATTCTGAATCGGTTGTATGTATTTTCCAAAACAATGAATCATGATTTTGGTTGTTGAAAATTGGGAAATGATGGTTTTTTGAATCTGTGGATTTTATTTTTGGTTGAAATCTGGTATGGTTGAGGTATGGCCGGATGATGTTGAAATTGATTTTGCCGGCAACCATAGCTGTCATCGACACTGTCGGCAAAGGGCGCATAGCGCCGGGGTTTGAACTGCGTGCGGCGTCACAGGAGAGTAGCGCCGCGCAGGCGCTACTTCACCATGTACGCGCAGAGGCGCAGCGCTGGTAGTGGCTGCGGGCGACGCAAGCGCGCAGCGCCAGGTCTAGCGCTGCGCTGCAGGAGATCAGAGCCTGGGGTTGCGCCCCGGCAATGGTGCCGCGTTCGCTGGTTTAGGATGCGACGGCAGCGGCGGAAGCTAGGGTTTGCAAAACCCTAGCAGTTGCGAAATCAGATTTTTGGAGCCAGGGGCGTCGATTGGAAATTTGAAGTTTTGAAGGGCCTCTGTTGCAATTTTGGATAATTATGTTAAATTGCACGTCTGGTCCTCCCTTTTATTTTGAATTAAATCTCAAACCCTACAGTTGTGTAATTTATGATTTAAGCCCTTAAAGTTATAAATCATTTAAGTTGGGATTTTAAAGTTTTGAATTTACAACTTCAGCCCCTGAAGTTATAAATTTAGTTCAGTCAGGACCCTTCAAGTTATGGAATTTTATGATTCAGTCCCTAATGTTTGAGAATTTTCAAAATTGGTCCTTAAAGCTTGAGAATTCTCTAATTTGGTCCCTTAAAGTTTGAAAATTTTCATTTTCAGTCCCTTAAGTTTGAAAATTTTCTAATAAAGCACCTAAAGTTTTGAAATTCTCTAATTTGGTCCTCTAAAGTTTGAAAATTTTCATTTTCATTCCTAAAGTTTGGAAATTTTCAAAATTGGTCCTTAAAGTTTGAATTTTTTTTTTTAAAAATTAAGTCTCTAAAGTTTGGGAATTTGCTAAATTGGCTCCTAAAGTTTGAAAATTTTCAAAATCAACTTTTAAAGATTGGGAATTTCCTATTTTGGACCTCTAAAGTTTGGTTTTCTTTCAAATTGGGACGTAAAGTTTGGAATTTCTCTAAATTGGCCAATAAAGTTTTGGGAGAAATTGTAATTTAAGTTCTTTAAGCTTAAAATTTTTCGTAATTGGCCACCTAAGGTTTAAGAATATTGAAATTGACTCTCTCAACTTAAGGATTACTTTATTCTAAAGTTTTGAGTTCTATAATTCAAATCCTAAAGTCAAAATATATGTAAATCAGTGATTTCAGTTTCAAATCTTGGTACATCGAAATCTTTTGAGAGATATAATATTCGAAAGTAAGTTAGTTGAAGCAACATGTTGCCAAAGGAACCTCTCTTGTGGATATTAATTAACTTTGAATATTAGAAGGTATTTGTGTGTGTGTTATTCATTGGGTATATTGATCAGCCCAAAGGAAGGTCAATATTTGGCTCGAATTTCACATGCACCTGTGGTGATAAACATGTGGCAATTATTTGATTTAACGTGTGATCAATAAATCGGTCCAAATAAAGGTTTATTGGTTAACATGTCTTATTACCAGTGTTTGATCACTACACCAAGGAAAAATTAGGTGTTTGTGTGTTATTTCATGCGGATATTGATCGGCCCAAAGGAAGGTCAATATTTGGCTCGAATTTCACATGAACCTGTGGTGATAAATACGTGACGATTATTTGGTTTTACGGTGATCAATAATTGGTTCAAAGAAAGGTTTGTTGGTTGACATGTCTTACTGTCAGTGTTTGATTACTACACCAAGAGTACCACTTACAAGTCAATATTTCTGTCCAAAGACTAAATGTTGATGTTGTTCTAGGTATCTTGTGATGGGCCCTACCATTATTTGAAAGTATGATTTGCATAATAAGGTATTCATGTGAGCTATTTCATTTAAGTGTTCTCTATTCGGTTTCAAATTCTGCTAGTAGTAAATCTACAAGCTCAAATTTAATCCTTGTATTTATGGAATAAACTTCAAGGATCAAAACAAGAACATTAACTTTTCGTTGGCTGCATGGATCTAGACCGTATACTAAAGATTGAGCAACCTGCTCCTCTTATGGATGAAAGTTCATCTAATCAAATGAGGAACTTTGAGAAGTGGGATTGCTTAAATTACGTGAGTCTCATGATCATTTAAGTGCGGTATTCCGGAAGCCTTTAGTGGCATAGTATCTGAGGAGGTAAATGATGCCAATGAATTCCTTGCCGAAATTAAGAAATATTTTGTGAAAAACGATAAGGCTGAAACAAGCACGCTTATGCAAAGCTTGATTTCAATAAAGTGTAAAGGCAATGGGAAAATAAGGGAGTACATCATGTAGATGTCTCACACTGCTTCAAAATTTAAAGAACTAAAACTCGACTTGTCTAATGACTTGCTTGTGCATTTGGTATTGTTATCGCTTCCTGCACAATACAATTAATTTAAGGTTAGTTATAACTGTCAAAGTAGAAATGGACTCTCAATGAGCTCATTTCATAGTGTGCAAGCTTCTTGCACAATTCAGTTAATTTAAGGTCAGTTGTAACTATCAAAGGAAGAAATGAACTCTAAATGAGTTCATTCTATTTTGTGTGCAAGAGGAAGAAAAGTTGAAGTAGGACAGAACTGAAAGTGTTCACTTGGCAAACACCTCTAAAGATAAGGGCAATAAAAGAAATAAAGAACATAAAGTTGTCAAGGGTTCAGAACAAAAGAAACCACATAAACACATTAAGGCTGTTTCTTTTTGTTAGAAATCTGGACATTTAAAGAAAGATCATAGATAATACCAACTAAAGCAGCTGCTAAAATACCTTGAGAACTTTTGACAGGCAGAAAAAACCTAGTCTAAAGCATTTCTACATTTGGGGATGTCCAGCTAAGGCTAGGCTTTATAGGCCACATAAAGAAATTGGACTCCAAAACAGTTAGCAGCTGCTTTATTGGTTATTCTGAGCGATCGAGGGGCTAATAATTTTATGATCCCACACTTAAGTCAAATTTTGAAACGGGAAATGCAACATTTTTTTGAGGATGTTGAGTTTGGGGGAGAAATAAGGTTAGAGAAATTGTCTTTAAGGAAGAAGTTGAGGAAGGATCGGTTTCGATTCCTATTATTGCTTTTGACAACGTGCAAGTTTTTATGCATGTCATTGATCAAGAAGCATATTCGGAACCTCAACTAGACAATGTTGAAGAACCTCCCATCCAAAATAAAGTAAATTTCAGAAGTACAAACTCAACAACCTCAATAACTAAAGCCATTAAGGAAATCCACGAGAGAAAGGGAAAAATGCTATTCCGGATAATTAAATAGCATTTCTCCAAGAACATAAGGAAAATGATGGAATGGTGGAAGATGGTCCAATCAATTCCATCAGGCCATGCAGGGTTCTAACTCTCAAAATTGGATTGATGTCATAAATAAGGAGTATAAGCACATGCAAGACAATAAAGTTTTGGGATCTTGTCCCATTACCAGAAGGTGCGAAGCCCATTGGTCTTAAATGAATTTTTAAACCAAG
Organism: Ligustrum vulgare; assembly: GCA_963555705.1. Classification (NCBI taxonomy): domain Eukaryota; kingdom Viridiplantae; phylum Streptophyta; class Magnoliopsida; order Lamiales; family Oleaceae; genus Ligustrum; species Ligustrum vulgare. The sequence goes on from OY743179.1 coordinate 4,468,919, forward strand.
AGGGATTTGAAAGGTAATGTGGAAAGATATAAGGTTCGTCTTGTATCTAAGGGCTTTACACAGATTGATGGCATTGACTATAAAGAGACTTTCTCTTCGGTTTCAATGAAAGACTCTTTCAGAAAAGTTAGGTTGTTGCACATTTTGACCTCGAGTTACATCAAATGGATACTAAGGTGGCGTTTCTCAATGGCGACATTGATGGGACGATCTATTTGGTGCAATCAGAAAACTTTGTGTCGTAGACCCAAAGCAAATGATTTGCAAATTAAAGAAATCCATTTATGTGCTCAAGCCAGCTTCTCGTTAAGGGTAATATAAATTTCATCAAGTAATTATCTCGTTTGGTCTTGAGATTGATGTTGTTGATGATTGTATGTATTACAAGTTCAGTGGGAGTAAGTATATTGTCCTGGTTTTATATGTTGATTATTGCTTGCCACTAATGATATAGGTATGTCACATAAAATTATGAGATTTTTGTCAAGGAATTTTGAGATTAAAAATCTTGGTGACGTCTCTTTTGTATTAGGAATTCAGATACACCGGGATTGTTCTCGGGGTATTCTTGAATTGTCACAAAAGGGCTATATCGATAAAGTACTTAAGAGGTTTGGTATGCAAGACAGTAAATCAGGGGACAGCCCTATCGCTAAGGGAGACAAATTTAGTCTCGACTAATGCCCGAAAAGTTATCTTGAAATTAAAGAAATGCAGAGGATCTCATATAGTTAAGCTATAGAAAATCTGATGTATGCTCAAATTTGTATGCGTTCGGATATTGCATACGTTATTGGGATACTAAGGAGATATTTAAGTAACCCTGGGATGGATCATTTGGAAAGCAGCCAAACATGGGTCATAAAGTATTTAAAGAGAACAAAAGATTACATGCTCACATACAGAAAATCGGATCAGTTGGAGGTCATATGGTATTATGATTCTGATTTTTTCTAGATGCCAAGAAAGTAAAAGATCCACATAAGGCTACATTTATCTGCTGGTTGAAGGAGCTATTTCCGGATGGAGTGCTTAACAAACACTTTAGCTTCTTTCACTTGGCAGCACAGTTTGTAGCAATTTTGGGGGCATCTAATTATGGAATATAACTGCGAAATTTTGTCACTGGGCTGCGTATTCTGTACGGTAAAGAAAGACCACTAAAGTTATATTGTGACAATAACTCAGCAGATTTATATTCCAGTAACAACAGGAGCTCAACTAAGTCAAAATACATTGACATAAGTTCCTGGTTGTGAAGGATACAGTTCAGAGTGGACACGTGTCAATAAGAGCACATTGGGACAAACTCCATAATTGCGGATCCGCTTACTAAAGTATTACAACCCAAGGTCTTTCATGAGTACATCACTCATATGTGTGTTGTATTTCTTAAGGATATTCGGTTTCAGTGGGAGTTTGTATTTTGGGTGCATTAGACACATTTATTGTCCTTTTCGATACAGTTTAAAGTTAAAGTTATTTACAGCTGTAAGGTTTCAGGTTTATTATCTCTGAACTCGTTTGAGGATGATCTCACTAAAGTTTGGACCAGTTGGAAATAGGCATGTTGAAGATCACATTACATGTAATTTTCATGCTACACATCCATACTTGATCCATGTCATTCAGTTATGTCGATATACGTGACCATTGAAGGTTTAGTTACGATTAATGTAGCGAAAGCCGCTTTGATCCTATGTTGATATATTTGATGGACCGGATTGTTTGGGGATGCATTCAGTAATGATAGCAAAATTCTGAGTACTCATAAGGTTATGATTGATACACAATTGTAAGGTTACACATATAGCCCAAGTGGGAGATTGTAAGGATTTTAATCAATCATGTGGGCTTATATGTGAATTATTGTGTATTCAATAAAAGGCTATCAATTTGGTTAAGCCCAATTAAAGTGATCTAATAAGGATTTGATATATCGGGCTTTAATGCATCTAATTAAATGTATGGGCTTTTATGTGTAGATACCAGGCCATTACCTAATTCATGATGGACCGGATTAGGTTAATTGGCAATTCAGTATATAAAGTCGGTTATGGTCCCTGAATCCTACGTACTGTTCATCTTGTCTGACATCCCATCATCAGAGAGAAAATACGGACTACGTATCGATTTAGAAGATCCAACCAACCGAATCGTTCATCGTGAATCACGTTTGATTAAGGTACGCTTCCGCTTCAGTTATTTAATTCTTGATAATTCAGCATGATGATTATTCAGATTATAGATAAATTATTATCTGTAATAAAATTTTCTAACACTCGATAGATAGTTCGGCTCGATAACGACTCGGGGCCACTCGAAGTGACTTAATTGGTAGTCACTCGTGGCCCACTTGGACGGCCCATTTGTTGTGGATATTTTTGATAAAGGCCTTGGACTTAGATTGTCGGCCCATTTGGATGGTTGTTATCTAGCTTGTGGGTTTGGGCTTTTGGGAGTCTAGCCCAATCATGACCTAGCCCATTCCACCCTATAAACCTCCCCCCACCGTTGCCATTGTGTAGTGTGTTCTGAGAAGGAATTTGAACTGAAACAAAAAAGGTGGAAACCGCCATTTCTTGGGGAGCTGGCTTACTGCTGCCTCTACTGTTCATTATCTTCCTTGGTGATTTAGTTCACATACATTTGGAGCAACCAAGGTTGTGTGTTTGTTGAGTTGAGCTAGATATCGAGGTGTCGTATTGGAAAGCTTACTGAGCCCGAGAGGTATCAAGGATTCAACTACAATTTTAACACGTGCAATAAGAGAGAGATAAGACCGAAGTATTTTCTGTTTTTCTCCTCGGTTTGCCATTGCTAATATGCTATGCTTTACATTTATATCCTTGTATCTGGAACTTCGTATAAATTATAAATTCTATTATGATTCATATTTCATGGCATGTACAAGAATAGATAACGAATCACATGCTTATTATATTAAACATTTATACCTCGTGCTTCATAACCATTGGTGGAAGAAATATGTGGTGATGGAACATTAGATATTTTTAATATCTTCACAATTGCAGTACAGATGGTTTTTGTCCAATGCTAACTGTTGGAGGTTAGTAAAGATTGTTTTTGTTTCAAATTCCTTTCTGGATGCTTATAGATTACAGTTGAAGCTCTTTCTTTACGAAGTGAAGCATCAACTATTATTGCTTCCTAAAAATTTCATTTTCTCCTGGATAAATAACAATGATAACATGTTTTCATCAGGATTTTTGCACAATTTTATGTGTACATAGGTGTAAGATACTAACTATTGATGAAATAATGTTGGCATCTCCGATGAACTGATAAATTTCATTTATTTCCTTCTATTTTATTCTACGAAAACTTATTTGTCTTGTCCCAAGTTTGTCTCAATATCACCTCTCAAATTTCTGCAGAACTCGGAGCAAAATCGTTCTCCTGCGCAAGATGTTGTTACTTGTGTACATGGAAGGATTGCTGAGATTGGATCTCAACCAATTGTTGCTAGGCTTCTGGTTCATTCCAATCTGATAGGTTTTCTCTTTGATAATGGTGGAGCTTTCATTGCTGAAATAAGAAGAATGACTGGTGCAAGTATTTGTATATTTCCCAAGGAACATGTTCTCGAGTATGGTTCCATAATGAAGAAGTTGTAGAGGTATGTAAATGATTTTACTTTTTTTTATTGTTTTAACCTCTCTGTTCGGTTGATAAATTCAGTTATGCCAAGATTTCATTGGCTAAATAATCGTGCTTTACTCTACTGTGATTTTAATGAATTGCATGGCAGAGAGTATATTTTTATTTATCTTCTGTCATAATGTACACAATGTAATTTTGTTACTTCATATGCTTTCCATATTAGTAAAATTTATCACAGACAATTATTTATCTATGATCTAAAATCATCATGCTGAATTATCAAAAATTAAATAGCTGAAGCGAAAGCGTACATTAATCAAATATGATTCACGATGAACGATTCGACGGTTGGATCTTCCAAATCAATACGTAGTCCTTATTTTCTCTCTGATGATGGAATATCAAAAAGAATGAACAGTACGTAGGATTCAGGGACCATAACCGACTTTATATACTGAATTGTCAGTTAACCTAATTCGGCCCATCATGAATTAGGTAATGGTCTGATATCTACACATAAAAGCCCATACATTAATTAGATGTATTAAAGCCCAATATACCAAATCTTTATTAGATCACTTTAAACGGGCTTAACCAAATTTGATAACCTTTTATTCAATACACAATAATTCACATATAAGCCCACACGATTGATTAAAATCCTTACAATCTCCCACTTGGGCTATATGTGTAACCTTACAATTGTATATCAATCATAACCTTATGAGTACTCAGAATTTTGCTATCATTACTGAATGCATCCCCAAACAATCCGGTTCATCAATTATATCAACATAGGATCAAAGCGTCTTTCGCTACATTAATCGTAACTAAACCTATCAATGATCACGTATATCGACATAACTGAATGACATGGATCAAATATGGATGTGTAACATGGAAATTACATGTAATGTGATCTTCAACATGCTTATTTCCAACTGGTCCCACTTTAGTGAGATCATCCTCAAACGAGTTCAGAGATAATAAACCTGAAACCATACAACTGTAAATAACTTTAACTTTAAACTGTATCCAAAAGGACAGTAAATGTGTCTAATGCACCAAAAATACAAACTCCCACTAAAACCAAATATCCTTAAGAAATACAACACCCATATGAGTATTGTGCTCATGAAAGACCTTGGGTTGTAATACTTTAGTAAGCGGATCCGCACTTATGGAGTTTGTTCTAATGTGCTCTTATTGATACGTGTCCACTCTGAACTGTATCCTTCACAACCAGGAACTTATGTCAATGTATTTTGACTTAGTTGAGCTCTGTTGTTACTGGAATATAAATCTGCTGAGTTATTGTCACAATATAACTTTAGTGGTCTTTCTATACCGTACAGAATATGCAGCCCAGTGACAAAATTTCGCAGTTATATTTCATAATTAGATGCCCCCAAAATTGCTACAAACTGTGCTGCCAAGTGAAAGAAGCTAAAGTGTTTGTTAAGCACTCCTTCCGGAAATAGCTCCTCCAACTAGCAGATAGATGTAGCCTGATATGGATCTTCTACTGTTTTGGCATCTAGCAAAAATCGGAATCATAATACCATATGATCTCCAACAGATCCTGTAACGCCCCAAATTTTTAAAAGAGTTGAAGGTTCGAAGCGTTACCAAAATCATAATTTTTATTTATTTGTTCTAAATAATGCGGAACATAACATGATTTTATAAACAATGATTTTCGGGAAAATAAATATTTGTCTTTGTAAATTTAAAGAGAACATCAATAATTAAACACACTATAAAGAAACAACATCACATAACATTCAAATAACACAATTTATCATTGACTTAAAGAAATATAACATAAATAAGACACAAAGGCCAGTAGCTAAATAATATTCCAAGAATAAAAACAGAAAATACTTAAACGTTGTTGACATAAATAAAGATAAATCTAGAAATTTATATTTGATCCTTTTTACTTGGCATCCCATAGGCACCCACTCTTCCAATCTTCCACGCATCCAACACGAACCATTTTAATCTGAAATTGTTAAAGTAAGAGTGAGTATAAAAATACTCAGTAAGACACGTGCCAATTCTAATCCGTCATAATATATATATAAAGCACATTCATACCAATTATTTTTCCTCGTTTAGAGCAGCTGACCGCGATAACAACTAGCTCAAGGAATTACGTAAGAATCCCCACATCGATCCCGAAGGATTAAACATAGCATCCCGAAGGATTTAACATAGCATAGACCCGAAGGTATTAAGGCATTAAAAGGTACATTATATAAACATTATGAAGAATTTAGAATTATGCCACTTGCACGTAATGTATCTTACCTTGGTAGATCAAACGAATTTGAAAATAAAATCAACTGTCGAATTTTTCCTAATAAATTCTTTTCTCTGCCAGGGAACGTGAATTGTACTAAGAAAATATATATGTATATTTTTGTGATTATTCATCTGACTCTTGACTGTATTTATAGATAAAATTTACGATGTAGAAGTTGAGTTCTATCATAACTAAAACTGAAAAGCCATGCACTGTCACTGTCAAGATAGAGATTGACCATAAACTCTGTGTTCCAATAAAATTGAAAAACCTATACCAAAGGAATCGGATAAAGGTGTGGGATAAATTTGAATGAACAGTAGTTGAAATAGGATTATGATTTCTCGTGATAATTGTGCAAAATAATGGAAAAAATATGGTAAACGGATAATCCTAGACAAAATAATAAGATGATAAAAATATGATTATGGTCATGTGAGAGACGTACCTAGGAAAAGTTAGAAATCAAAATAACTTAATTAATGAGTAATTAAATGTAACGTCTTCTAACTACAATATCTTGGGCATAACCTATTAGAATTGATTTTCTCTTGCGTTAAGACTACTAATTAATCATGATCTATAAAATGAGTATAATATTGATATAGTAATTATCTCTTATCAATAATTAATTATCTAACCAAAATAAAAATTATCGTCAAAATTTATTTCCTTTTTGTCCCTCAACTTCTAAAAATTTGTTAAAGGCACTTAGGTAATATTTGTATTACTAACTAATAATAAACCATAAAGTTTTGGGTTATTAGATATCCGATTTTCTGTATGTGAGCATATAATCTTTTGTTCTCTTTAAATACCTTATAACCCATGTTTGGCTGCTTTCCAAATGATCAATCCCAGGGTTACTTAAATATCTCCTTAGTATCCCAACAATGTATGCAATATCCGGACGCGTACAAACTTGAGTATATATCAGACTCCCTATAGCTTAACTATATGGGAGCCTCTGCATTTCTTTAACTTCAAGATAACTTTTCGGGCATTAGTCAAGACTAAGTTTGTCTCCCTTAGCGATAGGGGTGTCCCCTGATTTACCGTCTTTTATGCCAAACCTCTTAAATACTTTATCGATATAACCCTTTTGTGACAATTCAAGAATATTCCGAGAACAATCCCGGTGTATTTGAATTCCTAATACAAAAGAGACGTCACCAAGATTTTTAATCTCAAAATTCCTTGACAAAAATCTCATAATTTAAAAATCTCAAAATTCATTGACAAAAATCTCAAAATTCCCCCTTGGTTTAAAAATCCATTTAAGACCAATGAGCTTCGTACCTTCTGGTAATGTGACAAGATCCCAAACTTTATTGTCTTGCATGTGCTTATACTCCTTATTTATGACATCAATCCACCTTTTAGAGTTAGAACCATGCATGGCCTGATAGAAATTAATTGAACAATCTTCCACCATTCCATTATTTTCCTTATGTTTTTGGAGAAATACTATTTAAATTATCCGGAATAGCATTTTTCCCTTTCTCTCATGGATCTCCTTAATAGCTTTAGTTATTGAGGTTGTTGAGTTTGTACTTCTGAAATTTACCTTATTTTGGATGGGAGGTTCTTCAATATTTTCGAATTGAGGTTTCGGATATGCTTGTTGATCAATGATATGCATAAAAACTTGCACATTGTTAAAAGCAACAATAGGAATCGAAACCGATCCTTCCTCAACTTCTTCCTTAAAGACGATATCTCTAACATTATTCCCCCCAAACTCAACATCCTCAAAAAATGTTGCATTTCGTGTTTCAAAAGTTGACTTAAGTGTGTGATCATAAAATTAATTGTCCCTTAAACGCTCAGAATAACCAATAAAGTAGCTGCTGACTATTTTGGAGTCCAATTTCTTTATGTGGCCTATAAAGCCTAGCCTTAGCTGGACATCCCCAAATGTGAAAATGCTTTAGACTAAGCTTTGTTCCAGTCAAAAGCTCTTAAGGTGTTTTAGCAGCAGTTTTAGTTGGTACTATGTACAATCTTTCTTTAAATGTTCAGATTTCTGGCAAAAGAAACAACTCTCATTGTCTTTATGTGGTTTCTTTTGTTTTGGACTCTTAACAACTTTATTTTCTTTATTTGTTTTCTTGCCCTTATCTTTAGAGGTGTTTGCCAAGTGAACACTTTCAGTTCTGTCCTGCTTCAACTTTTCTTCCTCTTGCACACAAAATAGAATGAGTTCATTTAAAATTCATTTATGCCTTTGATAGTTAGAACTGACCTTAAATTGACTGAATTGTGCAAGAAGCTTACACACTATGAAATGAGCTCATTGAGAGTCCATTTCTACTTTGACAGTTATAACTAATCTTAAATTAACTATATTGTGCAGGAAGTGATATCAAAACCAAATGCACGATCAAGTCATTAGACAAGTCGAGTTTTAGTTCCTTAAGTTTTTTTGAAACAGTGTGAGACATCTACATGATGTACTCCCTTATTTTCCCATTGCCTTTATACTTTATTGAAATCAAGCTTTGCATAAGCGTGCTTGTTTCGGTCTTATCGTTTTTCACAAAACGTTTCTTAATTTCGGCAAGTAATTCATTAACATCATTTACCTCATCAGATACTATGCCACTAAAGGCTTCCGGAATGCCGCACTTAATGATGAAGACTTACGTAATTTAAGCAATCCCACTTCTCAAAGTTCCTCATTTGATTAGATGAACTTTCATCCGTAAGAGGAGCATGTTGCTCAATCCTTAGTACACGGTCTAGATCCATGCAGCCAACGAAAAGTTAATGTTCTTGTTTTGATCCTTGAAGTTTGTTCCATAAACACAGAGATTAAATTTGAGCTTGTAGATATACTACTAGCAGAATCTGAAACCGAATAAAGAACACTTAAATAAAATAGCTCACATAAATACCTTATTACGCAAATCATATTTTCAAATAATGGTAGGGCCCATCACAAGATACCTAGAACAACATCAACATTTAGTCTTTGGACAGAAATATTGACTTGTAAGTGGTACTCTTGGTGTAGTAATCAAACACTGACAGTAAGACATGTCAACCAACAAACCTTTCTTTGAACCAATTATTGATCACCGTAAAACCAAATAATCGTCACGTATTTATCACCACAGGTTCATGTGAAATTCGAGCCAAATATTGACCTTCCTTTGGGCCGATCAATATCCGCATGAAATAACACACAAACACCTAATTTTTCCTTGGTGTAGTGATCAAACACTGGTAATAAGACATGTTAACCAATAAACCTTTATTTGGACCTATTTATTGATCACACGTTAAACCAAATAATTGCCACATGTTTATCACCACAGGTGCATGTGAAATTCGAGCCAAATATTGACCTTCCTTTGGGCTGATCAATATACCCAATGAATAACACACACACAAATACCTTCTAATATTCAAAGTTAATTAATATCCACAAGAGAGGTTCCTTTGGCAACATGTTGCTTCAACTAACTTACTTTCGAATATTATATCTCTCAAAAGATTTCGATGTACCAAGATTTGAAACTGAAATCACTGATTTACATATATTTTGACTTTAGGATTTGAATTATAGAACTCAAAACTTTAGAATAAAGTAATCCTTAAGTTGAGAGAGTCAATTGCAATATTCTTAAACCTTAGGTGGCCAATTACGAAAAATTTTAAGCTTAAAGAACTTAAATTACAATTTCTCCCAAAACTTTATTGGCCAATTTAGAGAAATTCCAAACTTTACGTCCCAATTTGAAAGAAAACCAAACTTTAGAGGTCCAAAATAGTGAATTTGGAAACTTTAAGGACTAAATTAGAAAATTTTCAAACTTTAAGGACTGAAAATGAAAAATTTCAAACTTTAGGGATTGAAAATGATAATTTTCAAACATTAGGAACCAAATTAGAAAATTTTCAAGCTTTAGCGACCAATTTTGAAAATTCTCAAATATTAGGGGCTGGATTAGAAAATTTTCAAACTTTAGGGAGCCAAAATATGGAATTATAAATCTTTGGGGACTGAATTATAAAATCCTTGACTTTAAAAGGTCCCAACTTAAATAATTTATAACTTGAGGGGCTTAATTATAAATTCCATAGCCTTTAGGGTTTAAACTTTATTTCATAATAACCTTAGATGACCTGATGTTCAAATAACCAGAATTTACAGAAATTGCAAAGGAGTCCTCAGAATCTTCTAATTCCCAACGCAAGTCCCTGCTCCCAAAAATTGCGGCTGCAACCCTAGCATCCACCGCCGTGCAGCGCCATTATCGGCGCTGCACTTCAGAGGCACATCGTCGCGCGCGCGATGCTGCAACCCTCCCTGCGCAGCCAAGACCCGGCGACCCCCATTGCAACGCAACGCCATTCCCGGCGCTGCTCGACTGCGGTGCCTCACGCAGCGCAAATCCCACCATCAACCGAATTCATCCACACAATATCGAGTCCAATACCAAATTGATTTCAACCATACCCGAAAAATCGAATCCACAAAACCACATTCAACCTTAATCTCGAAAAATATATACATACAGGAACATATACGTACACACAAATTCCAAATCTGGATTCATAAATCCATAAAACAGAATCAAAAACAATTCGAAAATATATCCCTTAAGGCAATAGACATTTTACAGATTTTCCAAACCTAAAATTCAATTTAAGCATAACAGATCCAATTTCTCGTATTATTGAACACAGATTTGATAACCCAACGATGATGATTGGCTCTGATACCACTTGTTAGTAAAATTTATCACAAACAATTATTTATCTATGATCTAAAATCATCATACTGAATTATCAAGAATTAAATAACTGAAGTGGAAGCGTACCTTAATCAAATATGATTCACGATGAACGATTCGACGGTTGGATCTTTCAAATCAATACGTAGTCCTTATTTTCTCTGTGATGATGAGATGTCAAAAAGAATGAACAGTACGTAGGATTCAGGGACCATAACAGACTTTATATACTGAATTGCCAGTTAACCTAATTCAGCATGGGCTGAATTAGGTAATGGCCTAGTATCTACACATAAAAGCTCATACATTAATTAGATACATTAAAGCCTAATATACCAAATTTTATTAGATCACTTTAAACGGGCTTAACCAAATTTGATAGTCTTTTATTCAATAAATAATAATTCACATATAAGCTCACAGGATTGATTAAAATCTTTACATTCCAAGCTTCACCTACCACTAATTCCACCGCTCCACCCATGGACAAACCAGGTTTTGGAAACCCATGCTTCCCACCCCTATTTGCCTCACACTTGCAAACAACCCTCCAATGTGATAATTCTCATCTTGGGGACACCACAAGGATCCAACAACCCCCTCTCATTTCCAACCTAAAACATAACCCGAAATCATTGAATTCCAAATTACAAAATTCCCTTTCTGGCATTTCATTAGATACTTGACGCACTATTGGATATCATGACATTTAACGAACTTTTTCAACTACAAATTCCAAGAGAAAACATTTTTGTCGGCTAATTCATGAAAAGTCCTTTGAGCATCATTTGCAGACCTAGATTTAAGATAAAGAGCAATACAACGATTCCCCAGAAAAGTATTTGGGTATTAATTAAAACATAATTTTACAACTGACCAAGAATGGATTTTTAAAATTTCGCTGGATTCTTTAATGAAAGGCACTGATCAATAAGGCTAGAGAATGACAATAAAAAAGAGAGAAAAAAAATCAAAAATTTCTACGCGATTTTACTTTGAACTTGACCGCGATCTTTCTCATCAAAAAAAATCTATAATTACCATTAATTTCGCCAAAATCAGTGGAGAAGGCACATTCGACCAACGAGAGGAGATTGGGAAATTGCTAGATGAAGGAAATGGGGAGAAAATGGGAGAAAGGGAGATTCATAAGAGAAGAAAAGGGAATGAAAACTATTCAGATTGAAAATTTAAATAAAAAAATTGCATTGCATTGCTTGTGGATCAAACCGGTGACATAAGATCACCTTTTAAGTTGTTCCCAGCGGAGCTACTACATCCACTCTTGGGCTATTGGGCATCTTCTGCCTTTTTGAAGTTTTCATCAGTTTTACACTAAGAACGCTCAAAACAATGTTTTTGGTATTTTGGATTTTATGTGTAAATAATAAATATTTTTCTTGTTTTCAAAGTTTTGTTTTGAAAATTGAAAGATAATGCGTTTTTAGTATTTTTGAAAATAAAAATAAAAAATATTTTAAAAACAGTAAAGAGAATAATGTCTTATGTTGCTGCAATTCAAAATATTACAATAAAAAGGATAATTGTATAGATTACTTACTTTAGATAATAAAATTGATTTTTACTACTCAAATAAAAATTTTTGAAAAATACTTCATTGTTACTAAAAAAAAATTGAAAAGTATCATAGATATCATACTGTGATACTAACATATTTGAGAAGTATCAAAAGTATCAGATTGTGATACTTCACGTGATTATGAAGTATTTTTCAGTTTTTATGATTTTATTATAAGTAATTTTCAATTTTTATAAAATTCAAGTAAATTTCAATTTGATCCCTAAAAGTAGTGTAATTACGTGAATAACCCACAATAAAAACTATCTTGAAATAAAATTAAGCCCATGTTTGGCTCCATTATAAACAAAACATATTTATCTCTATTTTCTTTTCAATCACATTTATTAATAAAATAATATTACACATAAACTTATAAAAGATTTCATATTTTTTAATAATGCATTTTCTCTTAAAAGTCACAGTTCAAAAAATTATTTTTTCAAATAAATTCTTTAAAATCAAAATCATACACGAGCGACATATCTAAGCATTACTTAAGGTTATGATTTACGCTACAATTTTTTCAATATATTAATTGAGACTTGGAAGAGAAGTCAATACGAAAGACACGGTAGGTAGGAGTGAGTGGTGCTAGGACCAGGTAGAGCAATTTGTCCAATCTCAAGCTCGAGTGAGCTCTCAATTCAAAATCAATTGGTAATTGGTGGAGACTTGTAGTTGCCCACTTGGGCTAAATGGTCATTTTTCCTTTTCTTCTACAATTGATGCGGGACAATTGTTTGCACTCCCAACAATCCTCCCTTCAAACAATGTCTACGAGGTACATTCGACATATCTGACCTTCCCCAAGAGTAGTCATGTTCATATCTCCTCATCCTCGTGGAAATTACAATTCATCGAGATAATCAACCATAGTCAGCAGCACACTATGATACCATGGATCTATCATTTCGTAAGAAATCACAAGAATTTTTCATCTTGGAGGCTCATCACCTCGATTCATCTACCATTATTCGGAGAATCCCGTTCACCGGCCCACTCAATCGTGCATCCACCGGATAATATTTTTGACTTTGATACCATTTGTTAGGACCAAAGAGAACAATTTGTCCGATCCTAAGCTCAAGTAATTATCATGCCCAAATGAGGTTTCAATCCAAAATCAATTTGAAAATGGTTGGAGTACCCACTTGGGATAAATGGTCGGTTTTCCTTTTTTCTATAGTTGATGTGGGACAATTCTTTGTACACCCAACAAGTAGAACTCAAATCTGTGGACCACGTCAACTGTGCGAGAATCAAGATCAACAAAGTTAAAACCCCAACCCTACCTACCTTAAGGTCCGAGGATTCTCAAGGTACCCCTTAATCCTTATAGCGTGATGGTACCTTGGACCTGAGTTGCAGACGAGACCTAACCTAGTTTACCTGAAAGCTCGACTTGCCTCATGTGTACGTGGGAAGTAGGTTATAGTCGACCAGTATTCGAAGCCATCATATATTGTATCGAACTTATAATCAGTTATTCCTTCCAACCAAGATATTATCCTACAATGGGAATGATCAGAGGACTAGTGGACTAAGGATAATTACTTAGTACTAGTCAACTTGTACTCCTATTTATCCTAATACTTATTTGTTGTCCTATGGCACATACTGACAAAGATTTGGATTACATATTCGAATTTATTAGACACTTTGTAAGTTCAATGAATGATATCAAATCCTGACCAATTTGGAGCATAACCTGCGATTTAGATTATTCACCAATCCCTAGAGTATGGGCGATGAGGACTTTTAAAGTTGACGTTCTACCATTTTCTTTTCTTTTTACCCCATAATATAATACATATTTGTTAAGAGATCTTATCCCTTTGCAACCTCAAGATCAATGGAATCTAAGCTTCTTTTGGCGAAAGTGTTTCTACATGTTTTTAAACATGTTTTTTTATACAATTTTTCAAATCACATATATTTTCTCTCTTCATTTTTTAACTATATAGTTTACCTAAAAAACAAAAAAATATATATATTTTTAAACACAAAAATTTAACAAACCGGCTAAATCTCTAATACAACATTATAATTAAATGGTAAATACACGGGAGTTTGAGTGCCCTTAAAATTCAAATAAATAAAACTTTCATTCTAATAGGAAGAGAAAAATGGAATTAAATACTACAAATTTTGATCTATTGTCCATCGTGATAATATAAGAATTGCCCACGGTCAGTGAAAAAACGCCCGAAAATGATCACTTTTCCACATTGGATAGGTGTTAATTTGTCCACAGTGGGTGTGATGCTGACACGTATATAGTGTTTTAAACATTCCAGACACTTGTCAGCATCATACCTGTCGTTGACATATTAACACCTGCTCATTATGGACAGGTGATTATTCCCTAAAATCGCCAAGTATCCAATGTTTAAAATGTTGGACACTGGACAATTTTTTATTGGTTGTGAGCAAACCTTATGTTAAGTCGACACCGGGTCATAGGTCAAACATCTATAAATAATATTGAAAAAAGAAGCAATAGCCAATAAGGAGACTCTTTTCGGTAGGGGTGAACACGGTTTGATTTGGGCGGTTTGTAGCAAAATTTCAAACCAAATCATTTAAAACGGTTTGAAGTTTTTCCAAACCAAACAATTTCATTTCATTTCCTAAACCAAATCAAATCAAACCATTTTTTTGCTATTTGGTGCAGTTTAAAACCTCGATTTGCAATCAAATAAATTAGTAGATATCAAACCAGACCACATTCTTGCAAAATTATGCAAGAATGAATGAATAATTAATCTACTAATAGCAAAGATCACAGATTTCATAATCGATACAAGACATTGAGTGAAAAATCAACACCAACTTTGTGGTCGATAACTAAGAAATACCTACCGAGCAATACGTAGATTACGGCAAAAGGCGTTCTTGAATTTTTTTGAGATGCAACTCACATTGGTAAGGGAATTACTTGGCAGGTTGCAACTACAAATGATATTTACTTGTTCAGAACTATTCACATAAATAAAAGACAACACATTGTGTTACTACAAGAATATTTCTTCTATTCAGTATGCTATAAATATGTGTTATAATGAATTCTCTACTAATTTGTTTATAAATTTCTTCAATGAAAACTGTATATCTCATTTAAACTTTTTTTGTAGTATTCAATAGTTCTAATTAAGAATAAGATTGGACTACTTATAGGAGAGATCAAACAGATATACATTAGCTCAAAACTTTATTCCTGAAAAAATCTTTTACAATTGACAGATGTTAGAAATCTTTTAAGAACACGTCCAAATTTTGATAAAAGTTATTCTATAACTCATTTCTACTGAAAAAAAATCAAAGCAGCACTCAAAATGACTTAAATGTTTCAATAACAATCTGAATTTGATAAGTTTTTCTTGCACTCATTTTTTATAATTTATTTAAAACTTAGAGGGTTGCAGTTTCGACAATTAAAACCTAAAGAAAACCGTTTGAAATTTTTTCAAACCAAACCAAATTATTTCGCATTTGAAATCGAACCAAATCAAATAATTTGTTGCGATTTAATTCGATGTAGCGGGTTGATGATAGTGTGTTCCCTAACGTAATCATTACTGTTTATAAATAACACAATTTTTTAAACAACCTTTTTATCATTCAAATTCTCTCTCCACTTTTCAATCATACATCTTACTTTTTAAATAGTAAAAAAATCGTTTATAAATTGTTATAGAGTGTGTTTGGTATTGATTAAATGAGTTTTTTTTGAAATGAATAGTGATTTTTAGGAGAAATGATGGTTGAGATTTGGTTAAAAAGTAAAATATTGTGGACTTGACTTTTTATGAATGATTGAAATTGAATACTATAGAAAAATGAGAAAAAGTTAATAAAACCCAAACGGGGCATAGTGTTACCGAACTGAGCAGCCTACTTTTCGGTGGAATGATTTAACCAGGCCACCTTTAAAAGCTTGCATCACGACTCGGCCATAAATCTTTAGGGTTTAAGAGTTCCGTTTTTATCGAAATCACATCTTCTTTTTTCTCTCCCTCCATTAACTTTTCTTCAAAAATAACTGTAAATTGATTATTGTTAAATCCTAGACCCTGATTTTGCGTCGTAAAGGTTTTCAATTTGCCATTGAAGTAAGTTTTCAAATTTCAATTCATAGACATAACGTTGTTTTACGTTATTTTTTACTGTTCATTCTCATGCTTGAAACTTTGTTTAAAATCGTAATTTTTATTGATTAATCTAATTTTTTGGAATATTGGTCTTTCTGTTTTTTGGAATATTGGAATATCTAGTTTTTTCTTTGTTTTGATGGTTTGATGACATTGTGGGGTGGTATTCTTTGGAAGAAAAATTTAAGTTTTGTCAGAGTCCATAGTAGGTCTAGGGTCGGTTTTATAAGCACATAGGACTGCTTCCAGTTGGAGATGTTCCTTTATCGACTTGTAGAGGGTTTCATGCGATTGAGGGATGTGTTCCGTGTTCGTAAAGTGGAGTAATTGAGAAATAAACATCACTTCTAAAGACAGGAGTGCTTGTAACTATCCTCTCTCATTCGATTAAAGGATATGTTCGTAAAGTCAAGACATTGAGAAATAAACATCATCACTTCTAAAAAACTTCTAAAAAGAGGAGTGATTGTAACAATCCTCCTCACATGCTTAATAACAAGGATTGACATTAATCACGTTGACGACCTTCAAGTCGCTTTCAAGGGTGGGTTACGGTTGTATCGTAGTAGACTCTCTACTACACTCTTTTAGAGATTGCCTTCATTGTGGAAATGACAAACTGAGAAGGGTTCCTTTTCAGGGGAATGTTGAGTTTGCGTGGTTACTCAATCAAGAATATGGGTCTCATTAGATGTCAATTTTGACAAAAGGGGTGGTAACGACGTGCCCAACTTCTCACGTCACTGAGTACCTTCCTTCCCTTAATCGACCGGTTTAAAATGTTATAGGTGATCTCTATCCTGTGTTTGTGTCAAAAATTTCTTCGTCTTCATGTTTAGCTTCTTGTGCTTGGGACTGATAGTAGAATACTGAGTTAATGGACATAATTCATTTACCCTTTGTTGTTAGGTTTACCTTTAATTGGAAGATACATGATTGTGCAAACTTTGAAATTGTGTAGGCTACTCTCGCCATGTGGAAACTATTATCTTGAAATCAAGATTTCTTAAAAAGCAATTCAAAATTGATCAGTAATTTTCTAAGTTTTTGGGTTCAACTCTATGTAGCTAAATATGTTGTGAATATTTGTTTATATAGTTGGACAACGTGTAATTTTTTAAGCTTTTAGTGTTAAGAATTTTTAGCCAGTCAATGTGAAAGTATCCATCCTATGAATATTCATAGTGAAGTAAATCTCAGTTCTCTTTTTTTCTTGTGTTGTAAATAGTTATATTTGCTTATGTGACTGTGATGCTTATTGTTATCAGTGAACTTCAATGAAATTCACACTTCTAAAGCTACTTTATAAAGTTAGTTCAAACTATTCTGTGATGCCATTTTCGAATTTAGGCAGGCTGTTGCACTTAGCACATGATTACCACTGTAAAGACAAACATATTCGTGATAACTTGCACCTTTCTGGCTTAGGTATTCTGTTTATATTTATTATCGATGGTTCCTTTTTTGTGTCTGTTTGTATTTGTATATTGCGGATGGGGGTTAAATTTAGTTTCATAATTAAGTCCTCAAAGGAGGAAGAATGTGCAATTTTTACTTTATCACTTACCTTTCTTACGCCCATAGATAATAAGGATGTTATTGCTTTCCTTGAAAGCAATTATTGATATATCATAATTCATACAGTTGAAAGTTATTTGACAATCTAAAATGTGCATATCTGATCATGGCCGTTCTGTCCTTTTTGTTAGCAGAATTCATCGATGGATGTCCCTACTAATCACATTGAGAACTCCAATTCAGGTGTGCAGCCTAATAAACGCAGGAGAAAGAAGTCCATAGTATGGGATCACTTCACAATTGTAACTGTTAACGCGGACTGTATCAAGGCCTGCTGTAATCAATGCAAGAAATCATTTGCTTATATATCAGGTTCAAAATTAGCAGGCACCAGTCACCTGAAACGCCATATTTCCTTGGGGATATGCCCTGTGAGCCGGTGTAATCAAGAGAAAAATCAACTTGGGATGTACAACCCAGATACAAAATCCGATGTTTCTGGAAATGGTACAGTTCAACCAAGAAAGCGCCTCCGGGCTACCCATGGACCAGCCAGTATCTTTGATCAGGACCTATGTTGCCGTGAAATTGCAAAAATGATTATTCAGCATGAATATCCCCTTCACATGGTTGAACACTCTGGCTTTAATGATTTTGCAAGGTGTCTTCATCCCCATTTTAATACAATGAGTACCAATACTGTCCAAGAACACATTCTGGGCATTTATTTCAGAGAGAAGCAAAACCTTCTGAAACTTGTTACTGGAATCCCAGGACGTGTTAGCCTTACTCTGGATTTGTGGACTTCAGACCAAAGGGTGTACTACGGACTCCTAACAGGACACTTCATTGGCTGTGACTGGAAACTGTATAGGAGGATCTTCAATGTCATAATGCTATCATCATCTGATTCAGAAACAGCCTTTTATCAAGCTGTAGCTGCTTCTCTAAATGATTGGAGTTCTGAGAGCAAGCTATTTACCCTCACTCTTGACCAATCCCATGCAAATGAAAATGCAAAGAGAAATCTTAGAGGCCTCCTATCAATCAAGAACTCCCGCATTCTCAACGGGCAGCTAATAATTAACAGTTGTTATGCTTGTACTTTGACGAGGCTTGCACAAGATGCATTAGGATTTATTCGGGAAACCGTTGAGAAGGTCCGTGACAGTGTTAAGTATGTGAAGAGTTCAGAAGCTCGTGAAGAAAAATTCATCAAACTGAAACAACAGCTTCAAGTTCCCAGTACAAAGAACTTAATAGTCGATGACTTTACCAAATGGAATACTACATATCACATGTTGATGGCTGCTTCTGAACTAAAGGAAGTATTTTCATGCCTGGATACTTTGGATCCAGATTATGAGAGAACTCCATCAATGGATGAGTGGAGACAAGTGGAAACTCTTTGCACATACTTGAAGCTTTTCTACGAGGCAGCCAACATTTTAACGGGCCCTTTATACCCGACTACCAATACGTTCTTCCATGATGTGTGGAAAATCCAGCTAGAACTGATGCACTCTGCTTCTAACCCGGATCTCTTTGTTAGCAGCCTCACCAAACCATTGCACGAGAAGTTCACTAGATATTGGGAGGACTGTAACCTAGTCTTGGCAGTTGCTGTAGTTATGGACCCAAGGTTGAAAATGAAGCTCGTGGAATTCAGCTTCCCCAGAATCTACGGTGAGGATGCAGACAATTGGATCAAGATCATTGATGATGATGTGCACGAACTTTATCTCGAGTATGTTGTGCAATGCCTTCCTCCACCGACTTTTATAGATGAAGGAAACGAGGCTGTTGTAAAGACAGAGGTACCTCAAGATGAAGGTCTTCTTCCTAATGGTGATATTGGGTTTTCGGATTTTGACATCTATATTTCGGATATAATGAATGTCCAACAGATGAAATCGGAACTTGATCAGTATCTAGAAGAATCTCTACTACCTCGTGTACAAGATTTCGATGTTCTAGGTTGGTGGAGAGTAAATAGATCAAAATATCCAACGTTGTCGAAAATGGCATCTGATGTTCTATCCATTCCAGTATCCACCGTACCCCCAAACTGTGTGTTCGATACAAGAACGAGAAAGATGGATAGCTATCGAAGTTTATTAAGACCTACTGTGCTTGAGGCTCTTATCTGTGCAAAGGATTGGCTTCAGTATGAACATTCAGAAATTCCATTTGGAGTCACAGAAGAAGTTCCTAGTACAATTGTTAATACACAGTCCTGAATTGACATATTTTAAATCTTATTTTAGATGATTTTTTTTTTTTTTTATAATTTTTTTCTGATGTCCAGGTCCCTGTACATGAAGAATGGTTCTTTGTTAAGTAGTTTGTGGCAGGGTGACCTAATTTCTCAAAAGAAAAAGTCAGCGGTAGAGCATCTCCAATTGATTCTTTGTCCCTATATATTTATATTTATTATTATAAAAGAGTAAGTTTTAGAGGCACTATTCATAAGCCGTTTTCATTGTTCATAAGCTCGAGCTGGGCCGCGCTGTTGGAATCCTATGTTTTTTCCCTTCAAAGTCCGAAACTATGTCGTATTTCAAACTTGAAGTGTAAAATTTCTCTCTTCGTTCCTAATATCAATTATTCTTTTCTAAACCCAATCCCCTCATCTCTTTTCACCGTTGAATATCACCTTCCTTGAAAACAGAACTCAATGATCTCTCCATCACAAAATTGTCATCGATTGCCGGAGGTCTGCTTGGTATGTGATTGGGAGTGTGTACGTTTTCCAACACATTTTTCTTTGAAAAAAGGATGAACTTTCTCTAGCAATTGTCCATTCAGTACATTTGTAGTTTTTCCAAGATTCAGAACACTGTAGCAATGTTTTTTGTTTGTTTACTTCCAAATTGGATTGAAAAATTGAATTCCCATGTCTTTTCGGATGAAAATGCGGTAACCCATTTCATTTGAGCACTTTTATTTTTTATTTTTTTATTTTTTTTTGGGTGCTATTTGGACTTCAAATCTTGTGTTTTTGGAGACTTGAATCGAAAAGAGTAATTCTGTTATGGGTTCTTTATGATTTGATTTCATAATCATTAGCTTGAAGGAGGAATCTTGCTTTGTAAGTATAAATAAAATCAGTGGATTAAGTTTGAGAAAAGATTACTTTTTAAACACGTCTAACTTTAAACTTAACTTTCATTGGTTTAGAATTGAGCATTTTCACCCGCGCGCACAACTAGTTCCAAAAAAAAAAAAAAAAAAAAGAATCAAAATGTAGTGCAAATGCGTTGGACTTGATGAAGGCATTGATATATTTGAAAAACGGATTGGAAGCTGAAATTATTGCTACTATTAGATTCAAATGTTGAAGTCTCTGTGATGGATTGATTAAACGGCTAGTAGTATGACTGCAGGCACAGTCTTCTATCCAAATAGATGGCATTAGCCCACTCTTTCCCATTCATTCAGTGAGTAATTTCCACCTTTTTATTGCATTATGAGTTGAGCTTTATCATCTCAACTTTAGTTTATAGTAATTGGCAAAGTTAGATATATGGGGGACAATTGGTTTTGGATTTGAGCATTATTAATGGAAATTTGATTTCTTCAACATTGTTTAATTTGTACAAGAAAATCCTGGTTTTGAGTTTGAAATGATAAGATAGAAGTAGTTAATATTAGCAAATTAGGGTTTAATATATTATTATGCATCGCTAATAATCTTAAAAAATTAAAATGGGATGAACTGTAGAGAGATGAGTTTAGAACAGTGGATTGATAAATCAAGAAGATCCAAGCAAGGAGCTGAGGACTGTGAGTCATTGGATCAATTCCCACTTGAAGAAGGCTTTTTCTAATGTGAGTATTCCGATAGTTCTCGATTTCATTATCAGCTTTTCAAGGAAAAAGAGCAAAAATTGTAGATTATTTCTATAGTTGATCCGATAATTTAGACTGATTGTATTCTGTATTGCATTGCGCCCCAAGTTTTGGAGGATCTTGTTTGAATGAGAATACAACTTTCATTTTCAAAAAAAATAAAAAAGTTAGACAAAACTTTATACTTGTTCCCCAATATCCTAAGCAGTTGAGTTATTGTCTCTTCTTCTTCGAATGAAAATCTTCCTCTTTTGATATGAAGCTTTAGATAGTTAGTCCAACGTAGGCGGAAAATCTATCCACACCTCTGAAACCCTACATAAACAATATTACAAGAATGGATAATACCTATTGAAGCATATAATATTTGCATGGCAAATATCGAAGACTCTATACATTCATATTTTTTATAACTAGTAGTAAGCACATGTGTTGTAATTGAAATTGTTGAAATGTTATATATGATTTTTCTTTAAAATTTATGTATATAATGTGAAAATGTTGAATAAATTTAAAAAATGTAATGTTTTGACTACAATAACCTTTTTTGTACATTACAAATCTTATTTAAATGATGAATAATTTGTGCAATTTTTTGTTCTAATAAACAATTTTTAAACAATATTCGCAATGTTCAATGAACTAAAATGTAACATTATGTATACAATAAAACATTTTGTACACAATAATTTTTGTAAACGTCCCACAATTCTTGTTATTTTTGTTTTCAACTTTTACAAAGATCTTTGTTGTTTGCATTAAAATTCCATGCGAAAGTGCGATATATAGTTTTCCATGAGAGAATAGATGTTTAGGAAGATATATTCCAATATTAGGTATTGTTTGACTTAATCGTTGTTAATTTTCATTGCAAAACACAAACATTGTTTTCTCTTAAATTTGAATGGATATCCTTCATCATTTACTAGACTTAACGGGATGCGTGGAAGGAAAACTTGTTTTCCATCATATTGCCCAACGGTTATTTCTGTATGGATAATATATTTCTTGAAATTATGACAAATCATTCTTGTTCCATTGTAAAGTGATGAGAATCGGGAAAGTCAAACTCGATGCACGTGCCCGTGGGACCCATGACGAGATCCGAAGTTGAAGAGGTTCAAGATTCGAGGCTAAGCAATGTGAATAAATCAAGAAAAGAATCCAATAATCAAGTTGGAGCCAAAATTGAGAAGCTTGGAGTTTTAGCCAAGTTCGGTCGACCGATCTTCTGCAGAAAAATTTTTGATTCAGCCTCAGTCGCGTTCGGCTGAGTGACGGTCGACCGAAAGTCCCATTTTGGTCGACCCTGTGATCGACCGAAATAATCTCGGTCGACCAAAACACCCCGTTTCACAAAAACGGGGTTTTTCTTATAAATACCGAAATTGCACATTTTACCCATTTTGTACCCTTTATACACTTTCCTTTTCATTTTGTAAGATAACTTGGTTGTTCATGAAGTGCTCTTGAGAGATTGGTCTTGAAAGACCCATTTGAGGTAAGGATAAAAACCTCCTTTGTTCTTGTATTTTTCTTGGAAGTTAATCAACTTTACTTGAGTATTATTATTCTTGTGTTGTTGTTTATTTTCCGCTACCTTGGAATTTGTTTGGTTGATACCCATTGGGCTAGGGTTAGTTAATCCTTGAATTTTGGGTTAGATTTAAACTTGGGTTAAAGTGTTTATCGCTTTATTTACCACTTTAGCTTTCTTGGGTTTTTTATTAAATTGTTGTGGAAATTTTCGGTCAACACACCGAAGGGGTTCGCATCATTTGGTATCAGAACTTGACTCTAATTTGGTAAACCTATCCTTTACATTTTTGTTGTTATTCCAAAAAAAAAAAAACGAAAATTGAAAATTTGTGGAAATTTGTTGTTCTTGATCAATTGTTGAACTCCACATATTGGGCATTTTGATTGTTGAATTTATTGGGGAATTCCATTAGTCATACACTTGCATTTTTATGTGTTCAAAAGTGTGCCACAAAGTGTTTGATCAATTGTCCCAAAGAAAAATACTCCATTAGTGCCTTATTGTTCAATACCCATATATTGCTAATTACTTGGGGCTATCCAATTCTCATCATTGAGATTGTGTTATCAACATTGTATCCCATATATTACTTGCTCCATACATTGGGTAATTGTTGATCATTCATTCCTTACCACAATTTGAGTTGTTGGGAGTTTTCATACATCCACATTCAAGGCCACTTCAAGATTGAGACAAAGTGTTTGTTAAATTGTCTCATTGAAAATTTATACTCTTGTGCTTATTTGCTCTACATTTATGCCTTATCAAATATTTGTAGTTTGTTAATCTCATTGCTAAAATTGTGTTCCTAGCATCTTATCCTACATAAATATTGTTCATTTTGAGTATAGCAAGCACATAAATTCTACTTGCTATTTGTGTCTACTTGTTCTAAATTCTTTCTTCCTTGTTGGTGATTTCTTTAACTCCACAAGAATTATACTTTGTGGTTTAGTTGATTACCTTCCTTGGAGAACTTGAGAAAGGAGATTTTGAGTGGAAAAAGGCAAGAGTGGTGAGCTCATTAGAGGGTAAAAGCCTAAATTGAGTGAAACACGAGTGAAAAATACTCTTGTAAGAACACTTTCACACTTGCACACCATGTCAAATTCTAATGCTCAAACTCAAGACTTGAAGTACTTGTTACAAAATCTTTCAACCATCATGGCTAGACAAATTAAGGAGATTGGGGGTGAGTTGGAAAATTTAGGAACAAGAGGGGAGAGTACATCAAATAGGGGAGGTGAAGAAATGATGTGTAGTAGAAGAAGGATGAGGGATAATCTTGGGGACATAGTGTATAGGGATGGAGGTATAAAACAAAAATGGGAGTTTGAATAGGAAAATTAGAATTGATGTTTGGGATGATGAAAGGGATAGTAAACAAAAGGGGAGCATGTATAGGAAAATAGGAGAATAGGTAGGTAGGAGTGGAGATGGAATTGATGATAATATTGATAGAACGAAAATAAAGAGTCCATCATTCCATAGGAGGAACGGTAGTGGAAGTAGAGAAGTAGTGAAGGAGAGAATTGCTAGTCCACCAACATCTTTGGCACATGATAATGAAAGGGAAACAAATGGAGAATATAATTTCTACACTAGATGCCTAGTGAGTGATAAACCATGTAGTCTCATGATAGATGGGGAGATTGACACTAATTTGGTGAGTGCTAGTAGGGTGGAGAAATTGGGGTACCGGTTATGAAGCATCATAATCCCTATGTATTGCAAAGGTTGAATGACTATGGGGAGGTGAGGGTAAGTGAACAAGTTCTTCTTACTTTTCACATTGGTACTTATAGTGATCAAATATTATGTGATGTGGTTCCCTTACACAATACTCACATAATCTTGGGGTGAAATGTGAATCTTGATAGGAGGAGGAACCGGTGTAGCTTCAAAATGAATGAAAAAAAGGTTGTGATCCTATCTTTGAGCGCGGAAGAAGTATGCAAAGACCAAATGAAGCTCAAGAAGGAATTCGAGGAAGAAAAAGAGAAGGGGGAAGAAAAAGAAGAAGAAGAAAGGGGGAATAGGAAAATAAAAGAGAATTCAATTGAGCAAATTGAAGAAAGCAAAAATGAGAGCATGAGAGTTGGGGCCTCGACCCTAGAAAAATGTGAGGAATTGAGAGTTGGAGCCACGACTCCAGAAAAAGGAGAGGCGAGAGAAGAACTGAGAGTTAAGGTTCCTACCTCAAAAAAAGGTGAGGGCGTGATGAGTGCCACCAAGAAGATTGAGAGAAAAGATCACCCCAAAATGTTCTTTACTCTTGAATATTCTAATACTTCCCTCCCTAGTTTGGTTATTTCTTTGTTGCAGGAAATTGTGAGGCCAACTTATCAAGGCAACAAAGAACTCCAAAAGCATGTCTTATGGAAGAAATTCATGAAAAAAAATTCCTACAACAACGAGTACAACCGAGGTAAAGAAAATGACATAACCGATGCAACATCTATGAGGTATGCTCCTAACATTTTCTTGAATGCAAGGTTATTGTGTCTTGAATATATTAGAGGGTTGTATGATCTTGATGTAGATTTGACAAGTGTGTTGTTGACTTGTGAAAATGTAACATGTGGTAAGGATCATTGTCATGATGAGTGCTTAATTTGTAAATGCAACTTTTTGCGTGTGCCCATTACATAAGTACCAAATCCTTTTGTGAAAATGTTGCATATAGTACATTTCATGGGCATGTTGAATCCTTATCTTGTAAAAATATGCTTGACTTGCATATTGGCTCTCTAAAGGAATTTCTAGTTAGGAGAGTCCATGGGAAAGATTTATTGGGATATCTTGATGATAAAAGGACTTCGCTTCTAACATTTCTAGCTGCTCCCTCATTCCGTCTTGAACATAGTAAGAGCATGCATGTTAAATATTCGAATTTGTTAAACATTTATGAATCATGTTGTGAGCAATATTTTAATGGGTTCTATGGGCATGATGATTATTTGTTTTGGAAAATTGGATTGTTTCCTTGTAAATGTGTCATGCGTGAAGTGCTAGTGGGGAGAGCACATGATGATTGTTTGATGAGGCGATTTAAAACCAATGGGATTTTAGGGGTACTATGTGATCAATTTTATTGGCCTATTTTGAAGATTGGTGTTGAACATGTTTGCACTTGTAGTAAACGCCGAACTTGTAAAATGGCTAAACTCAAGTTTTTCCCCCAAGAATTCCATGCATATTTGTCCATCATGAGTAAACTTTGGACTACTACTTCTATGAATTTTATAGTGGGTTTACTTGGAACAAAGAAAGAAAATGAAGCTATTTTTGTGATTGTTGGTAAGAGAATTAAAATGTCACGTTTGATTGCATGCCATGAAACCTATAAGGTCATCAACATAGATAATCTTTTCTTTCGGGAGGTCGTGCATTTGCACGAAGTTGGTGCTAATTTTGTTGTTATTAAATTTGCTTACACTTTAATTGCTCATCATATTAGCAAGTTTCCTCCACTTAAAATTGCTTGTCACTTTAACCTATTAACTCTGTTGAAATTTATGCATATATTTATTGGAGAAAGATTTAGTTTAGGTGGGCACAAGAATGCACATTTGGTTAAGCCCCTTCGCAGGAGGCTCGTGCCTCCATCTGAGGGGATTGGCCTACAATGTCCTTCCCATGCCAACCATGGTAGGAGGCGATTCGTATTTGATCCAGGTAGTTGGAAATGGTTCTTTTCAAGGGGAGAACGGGTTCCCGGTCGAATAAAATCCAAAATGCTACCCTGCGCTGTTGGCACCTCTCAAGTTCTTCGCAATGCCTACAAATTGATTTTACACGATGAGTATGAAATTTCAGTTACATTTATTGTGTCTGAATTTTCTATTTTTATTGTAGGTGTCGATTCGTGGTCGATTCGTGGTCGAGATGGAGCAGATGATGAGAATCACGAGGGTCCAACTTCATTGCACGAACCTGTGATCCACAATGTTGCAAGATCAAAGTTCAAGGAGTTTCACGACAGTGCATTCAAGCAAGATTCGAGGTCGAATCCTTTTCAAGAGGGAAGGGATGATGAGAATCGGGAAAGTCAAACTCGATGCACGTGCCCGTGGGACCCATGACGAGATCCGAAGTTGAAGAGGTTCAAGATTCGAGGCTAAACAATGTGAATAAATCAAGAAAAGAAGCCAAGAATCAAGTTGGAGCCAAAATTGAGAAGCTTGGAATTTTAGCCAAGTTCGGTCGATCGAACTTTCTTCCGGTCGACCGATCTTCTGCAGACAAATTCTTGATTCAGCCTCAGTCGCGTTCGGCTGAGTGACGGTCGATCGAAAGTCCCATTTCGGTCGATCGAAACACCCCGTTTCACAAAAACGAGGTTTTTCTTGTAAATACCGAAATTGCACATTTTACCCATTTTGTAAATTTTATACACTTTCCTTTTCATTTTGTAAGATAACTTGGTTGTTCATGAAGTGCTCTTGAGAGATTGGTCTTGAAAGACCCCTTTGAGGTAAGGATAAAAATCTCCTTTGTTCTTGTATTTTTCTTGGAAGTTAATCAACTTTGCTTGAGTATTATTATTCTTGTGTTGTTGTTTATTTTCCGCCACCATGGAATTTTTTTTGGTTGATACCCATTGGGCCAGGGTTAGTTAATCCTTGAATTTTGGGTTAGATTTAAACTTGGGTTAAGGTGTTTATCGCTTTATTTACTACTTTAGCTTTCTTGGGTTTTGTATTAAATTGTTGTGGGAATTTTCGGTCAACACATCGAAGGGGTTCGCATCATAAAGACTGTTGGATGAGTCTAAATTCCTAAAGCATCATGGGATAATTTCTTTTCAATATCAACTTATGCGGAGGAACACCATTTTGTAACAATGCATTAAGGAATTCTTCTTGGTAAAATTGATTTGTATTATTAGTTACTTGGTCAAAGCTCACATATTCTTCACTCTCCTAGAAATAGCCCGATCATTTTGTCGTTGAGGTAGTCGAAATACTCATTTTTCATTGAAAGGATTCCACCTGTGTTATATAATCAGGAGAAGATGTATTGTAGGTTAAACCTGGGAATACTACATCTATTAATTGTAACTTAGAAGTTTCGATATCATCACATGCTATAACTAACTCCTTTGCTAAGGTAATGAAGTCATCCTCTATGTAAGCTTTTGTTCCATTACCAAGTCGGATCAAGTATTGAGCAAATTAATTATCATTATGAGGATGTATGTTTTGACTTAGTTAGAGGTTTTTCATTTTCTCCCAAAGATATGATCTCACAAAACTTTGATTAATTGTTCATTGTCTTATTGTTCGCGGAACGACATGGAGCACCTGACGCGCCAAAGATAAAAACCTTTCCACCGAATATTTTCGAATTAAGATATCTTCGAAAGTTCTATAAACAGTTTCTATTGTATTTTCTAATATATCTTTGAAAGTTCTATCAACATGATTTACAACAGCAATTTGAGAGATAAAATGTCATTTCTTCTGTTTTGTCTACTTCCGACATCTCCCGTCCCACACATAATATTCTGGAAAACTTCTCTACAAAATATTTCTTGTTGCAGGAAATTTCTACACAATTCAAAATACTCTGTCAACGTTGTTCTTGTGACATAATCTGAAAGAACATCTTAGGTCAAGTTCCGTTGATCTGAAATGAAACGAATTGCTAACTAAAACTTGTAAATTATTTCATTTAAGTAATACGTGGAATTAAAAGTTATATATTAATCGAATTGCATTATTTTAGATTTAAAGGCCACGTGGTTATTACATTCATAACATATACATTGTAAACTATAGAATTTAAATAGACAATACGATTTTTAATTTTTTAATGTAATATTTTAATAATTATATTAATATATTATAGCCATAATAATATCTATTAAAGAAAGAAATATTTTTTCTTCTTTTCTGAATATACTGAATAAATGAGAAAGTATAATAATATGAAATTATAATACAATATTGTGAATTGTTAGATGATAAATTAATTCATTACTGAATAAATGAGAAAATATAATTGTATGAAATTATAAATTATATTATCATTGTAAATTATTAGATAATAAATTAATGTAATAAATTATTTAATGGGCCAAGTTGATATACTTCATTTGTTCGTAGAACTATTTAAGTTTTAAATAAGTACTTTGAAAAAAATGAGAGTAAAACTAATGATGATAAGGGTCATGATTGATTCGTTCATCTAACGAGTCTCCTCCAGAAGATGACCAATAATAATGCATCACCAGAAGAGGACCACAGACATGTTCATTGACACAACGAACGCATGATCATAAGTGGATAACATGAACAATTTTTGCACTCGAGTACCCAATTCAAACCCGTTATCCATTTTCGAGTGTATTTGAAACAAAATAATTGAAACTTTATCGTTTTTCCAAGAAGAGATAATTCAGCTTCAAGTCTTAAACTGTATACTTTGGAGTTCATTCTTAAAACACTGCATGAAGATAATCTTGATATGTTGGAATACGCTGAACTCAGAACAATCCAAATTTGTATATTTCAATTTTGCAAAAGATACAATAATTTCTACATGGATAGTTAAAAAAATTTAAAATGACCTCATCACTAACTTCAATTAATTTTCAGCAGTGGATGAGAATTGTTAAAAAAAAAAAAAAAAACTATGATGAGACCAATGTTAAATCGAAAAAAAGGAAAGTCAACTTTAGTAGGGAGAATGTTGATATCGAAGGATGTGTCCCGCCTTAGTTAATGTTTGCTAATTTTTTATTTGATGTTGGGAATTTGAACACTTTATTCATCTGCACAACAAAGAAATAGTAAGTAGTGTGTCCAACAATTAATTTGAAAAAAAAAAAAAAAATTTGTTGCAGGTTTTGTATAGTAAATGCTATTGTTTCTCCAATAAGTTTGCTTAAGGATGTAAGAATTTAGATATTATTGAATAGGATAATGCGTATTGAATAGTAGAAAGTAACAAAACCATTCAAATTACAATCATATTTTTCTTTATTATTTAATTAACTTGAAATTTGTAAGGAAAATTTAATTTTGCATATTTTTCAATAAATTTCACAAAATATTGCTGAACTTGTTGACAAATTTCATGCTTTGAGTTGAGAAAAGATAATGTAGGAAAAAAGTTTACAAAGACACACGCTTTGGATGTTAAAAAAAAAAAAAAAGAGTGAAAAACAACTACTCAATTTAGCCAATTTTCCTTTTCAATACTTCAAACACCCGTTTCCAGACCTTATAAAGAAAATGATTACAGAATATTTAGTTTAAAAATTTTCAGAGACAGATTAAAAAATTACTTATTTAGTCTATCATGGTATTATCGTTTTCATTCTAGTACAATTGATAAACCAAACAAAAATAATTTTGAAGAATTTTCGCAATGACAATAAAGAAAGAAATGTTTTACTAATGATGAAATAAGGTGAGATAAATGACTTAAAAATCTTTTGATAGTGTAATGTAATGTGCATATTTTAACAACAACAGTTAGAGATTTTGTGATATTATTCTGCATTTATGGGATCATACTAATGAGTCTTTATTTTGTTTAACTTAATTAATTAGTTAATGAGCAATGAATGAGGGTACATTTGGATTAGAGCAAAAAATGTGAGGGTAAAATCGTGATGTGAAAGATTCTTCCATATCCATATTTTAAAGGAAGTGTAAATAGATGTAGATATAGACAGGCGTAGATTTACTAAGCCTCTTTCTGGGACCAAGCTTATGCATTGTAATTGCCAATTTTGCTACAGTGTTTTTGACTAAATGTAACCCACCATTTAATCTCCTTTCACAGAGCCTACAATTTATGACCTGCCACTGTAGCAAACCATGGTTTTTTGGGCTAAAAACTTGCGGCCAGACAGAAGCTAAATAGTTTGATTGTCTCAAGTAAGTTATGTTATAATGCACTTATAAGGAGACTTTTTTTTAGATGTAGGTATCCTTAAGCATACAATGCATAGAACTAAACTAAACCACGAACTATGAATTAGATATGTGATGTTTTACACAAAATATATATCTTATTAAATAATTAAAATTAAAACTCAAGGCAAGCAAAGAGTTAAGTTCACTTAAGTGTTGGCAATTCAAGAAATGCTTTGTATTGTGATTTCCTAGTCTTTCGAAGTTGATTCATGGTTGAAATGTGCCATATACATACAAGTTAAAAACAATACATGACAGATTGGTAGTTGATCATTTCCTGTCATACTATCCATTCCCTTGGTGCTATATTTCCACATTAAGAGATTCGCATGCTTTTGATAGCTCGACCCTTCTGGATTATTAGTACGTCTTAACTTTTCTCCGGGATGACCCTCGATCTTTAAGTCACTTTAAACATCGATCATTGAGATATATAATGCTGAGCATCTCGATCAATGTGACCTTTGATTTTTGTTAATTGTAGCTTAAAATGATCCATGTAATGTGGATGCGACGGTGAATTCTGTTTTGGGTGTGGAGGCTATAGATTTGTTTGCTTCTGCGGTGTGCATGTGGAATGGCAAAGTGTATTGGCCAGAGTTTGGAAATGGAATGGTGGCTCCGGACGGAGTGGCGACGACAGAGGCAGAAGGAAACACGAAGCTTGCCAGTAGAAGAGGTTGTGCGAAATGTAATTGTTTTTGGTACCTATTAAGAATTATGCGCTAATTATTATTACTTTTTTTTTTTTTTATGAATGATAGATTTAAAAACTGGAAAACTCAGCAAGAAATGTTGTTCAGAAGTTAAGAGAAAATATTTTAAATGAACTTTTGAACCTAGAAAAGTGTTTGCTATTGATGAATATGTAAATGAGTCTAATTGTGGTAACTAATAAACTGTCAATAGGTTATGAACTTGAATATCTGGAACTAATTGCTAAGTATGACAACCAACTATAGCATTATTTGTGCAACCGGTCACAACTACATGTGGGTAAGGGAAAACATTTAGAGAGAGAGAGAGAGAGAGAGAGATTAAATCTTATTTTTGAATAGGATGTATTTTCCTCAAAGAAAGGGCAAATTACACTGGATCATATATCTACTTTTAAATTTTTGTAAATCATGTATATTGAAAATAATTATTACCCTACCAGCCTACCATTGTCTCCTTCGCGTTTTGCCCAATTTTGCTTCAATTAGGGTGCGTTTGATTCAACATATTTTTCATGGAAAATATGATTTTTCACTTAATTTTTTAACTTTGCGCTGTTTGGTTGCCTAAGTTTTTTGTTCACCGATATCTCGCAATACGAAATATCCCCGCAAGTGAACGGGTCGTGAAGAGTAGTTAAAATGGACCTAAGAGTCCGGATTATCGTTCCCACAAGGACCGT
This sequence comes from Ligustrum vulgare, assembly GCA_963555705.1. Classification (NCBI taxonomy): domain Eukaryota; kingdom Viridiplantae; phylum Streptophyta; class Magnoliopsida; order Lamiales; family Oleaceae; genus Ligustrum; species Ligustrum vulgare. The sequence continues at coordinate 4,501,566 of OY743179.1, forward strand.
TTACTAAGTACCGAAATGTGTAAATTCTTATCCCTATTTGAACAAAGAAATGAATTTTTGATTGTTTGGAAACTAATATTTATAACTATGACCAACAGATTAAAACTTTGCACAAGATTGAGGTTTCACAATTGCTGATTATTTTTAAGTATAATTGAAAGTGGTTGGGATTCACGAGTTCACCTAGCCAATTAAATCAATTCATTTTCCAGATTTTATTTTCTAAATATGTGATCGATCAAGTTCACTAAATTAAGTTGAGATTCCTCTCTTGAGTTTAAATCAACTCTACCTAGATAAGTCAACCATGTATCTCTACAGCGGGTCCGAATATTCCTTATCTAAATGCATTACATGCAAGAACTTAAACATGATCACACTAATCACGAAAGTATATCTCTATCTCTCGTTCAATTAATGGATTTATTACCTAGATCTATGTTATTAACTCACCTCTCGGATTATGGAAATAACACATAAAGTCATGAATAAGTGGCCAATTCATTCAAGCATTAAACGCAATAATAAACCAACACATGCATTACGGCGTTAAAACAAGGAACAAGGAATTAAAGTAATTGACTAAGCTACATCGTGATTCCCAACGTTAAGATTAGTTACTCATAATGAAGGAATAATGAAAACAATCTAAATCGAAATTAAACATATTGGAATTTATGGATTCAACAATAAGAAAAGAAGTCTTGCACCAAGAATCAGATTTCCGTGTTGAGCTCCTAATTCCCGTGCTTTTCCGTGCTTGAATCTCCTCGCGTCAACTTGATGTTGATTTGCCAAGAATTCTCCAATATTCAGCTCTGCAAAACCTCTCTCCAGTTGCCTCTCGCGCTCTGTTACAACTTAGGTTAATTTCCCGAGTCTTCCTCTTAAAATCGCGCACAAAAGCCCAATGCAGGCCCAGTCGGATACCCACGCGATCGCGTGGTTGGAACGTCAGCGATCGCGTGGGCGAGCCATTTTTCGCTCTGCATGAATTTTGTCGACATGTCGCGATCACTGACATGGGAATGTCGCGATCGCGACTCAACGTTTTTCCTCGCGATTCTCCATCTTTCTCTCGGCTTTCAATTCAGTCCTTCTGTTTTATTTGCGAAATGTATCCCTCACTATTGATTTGATCAATTTGACCCTGGAATTTCTGTTTCTCTTCAATTCTCCTTCTTTTGACCTTTATTTCCCGTAATTGCTTCCTTGTTCCTCTTTTTGACTAAAATCTGAAATAACAACAATTAAATGCAATTCAGGTAGAATAAATTCATAAATCAACACGATAAATTTTCATTTTGGCATATTCCCAAGTGTATAAAACACACCTATCATTTTTCATGAAATTCATTTTTCCACTTGCCTCGAAATCCGGTATTTTCCTTGTTTTGGATGAATTCGTTTTCCAAGGGGGGAGGAGGTTTTATTTTTCATGGAAAATCTTATACCATTTTTATTACGTTTGATCATTTTTGTTGTTGTTAATTGATTTATTTTTTTCCCAAAAATTAGCATTATTATTACTAAGTACAAACTTGCTAAAAATGAAAAAATAAAAAATATTATAGTAGCTAAATTTTTCATTATTTTCTTTGGAAAATAATGTCAATCAAACAACAAAAGTTGAAAAATTCTCCACTTTTTCTATCTAGAAAATTAAACCAATCAAACACATTAAACTTTCAATTCTCAGGAATTTAATTCTCTAAAATTCAATTCCCTGGAATTCATTTTCTTTCCACCAAAATTCCACCATCACTATCAAACGCACCCTAGTAAAAACTGAAAGTAACACTCGGACGATGACCAGGAAGCGTTGCTCGGTGAGGCGGTTGCCAGCACAAAACTATCCCTACGCTGTCGCCATCAGCGGCGCATGACTGCGCGACAAAGTGCAAATGTATTCTGCGATGGCGTGCCCATTTTACTCCTCGACACTTGTTTATTTGCATATATGTTGGTGGTTGTTGAGTGGTAGTGTGCCGGTGGTGGTGTTTAGTGGTGGGTGTTGAGTGGTAGTGTGCCGGTGGTGGTGGTGGTGTTAAGCGGTTGTGGTGGTGATGGTGATGGTGCAATGGTCTTCTTCCTCTGCGATTGTCGTGCAGTTGTTGTGGTGTGTGAGGTGTATGTGGTGTGTGTGAGTGGTAGGTTGGTATATGCAGATCTTAAAAGGCCTATTTTATGTAATGGTGGTAGCTGTGAGGTGGGATGGAGTGTTTCTGGTCGGGAAATGCAATATGTTGTTATGGCTGTGTGGTTGTTGTAGTTTGGTTTTGGGGGTGAAGGTGGTCAGTGATGATAGCTTTAGATGGTACTGGTTATTGGTGATGGTGATAATTATTTACAATTATTGTAATTAAAATTACAATTGTAATTAATTACGATGAAATAAAGTTAATGGTTTTAAATTGAAATAAAGTTATAATTGTAATTAATTAAAAAACATGATTCTGTTTTAAAAAAAAAAAAAAAAAAAGTTGATTTTGATAATTATTTTGATACTTGTGTAATTAGTTACAAATTACCTGATTGCAAAATTTTTCATACCTAAAGTTTTGTATTTGTATACTTAACTCTCAAAGAAAAGTGTCTCAGCAACTTTAAGCCCATTGATCAGCAATACCAATGGGGGCAAAATACATAAGTAAGGAATTTTAAAGATAAGATTTCATATTTAAGAAACTTGTTATTTTATTTCAAAAATCAGGTTTTTCTAAAAATTATATAATTAAATTGATAATTAAATAATTAAGGTCACAACTATACAATTTATGGTCACAGGTCACAAGTCACAACTTTTAAAAGTTACAAATTATCAAATTAATTAGTCACAAATTATTTATGGGTCACAAATTACAAATTTTAAGGTCACAACTTATTTTCAATCACAAATTATCAAATTAACCGATCACGACTCTTTTATCGGTCACAAGTCACAAATTTTATAGGTCACGACATCTTTCTAGGTCACAAATTTTGAAAAGTTAGGTCACAACTTATTTTTCAGGGGTTACAGTTTACAAATCTCATAAGTCACAACTTATTTATCGATCACAACTTTTTCTTGACAAATCTCGATTTTATGAGTCACAATTTTTACAATTTATGATCACAACTTATTTTTTTGTCACAATTTACAAATTTCTTAAGTCACAAATTAAAAATTAACATGTCATAATTTATTTTTCGGTCACAAATGATCAAATTAATGGGTCACAATTTCTTATTTGGTCACAAATCACAATTATTAAAGGTCAAGACTTATTTTTTTAATCACAAATTACAAAATTTATAGGTCATGATTAATTTCTCGTCACAAAATATAAAATTATTTGATCACGACTTATTTTTTGGCCACAAACTAAAAGTTTATAGGTCACAACTTATTTATCGATCACTGACCGTCAATCAATACCACAACAACTTACCACCTATCGCTAGCACCACCACCACCACCAACTGTCAGCCAACACCTGCACCACCCAACCTCACAGCCACCGCCACTGCCATCTCCTCCACCTACCCAACCACCATCACCGCCACCGACCGAACGCTAACACCCGCACCACCCAACCTCACCTCACTGCCACAGTTGCCCCCACCACCACCACCACGTACAACCAATCGACAGTAACACCTGCACCACCCAACCTCACCTCACCACCACAGCCACCACCACGCACATCTGCACAACAGCCGTGCACCACACATCCTCCACAAACGCAGACGTCACCACCGTAAATCGCACAACCACCACCCACTGTGTGCACATACACACCACTGAACACCGCACAACCGCCACCCACTGTGTGCATATACACAACACCGCACACCGCCTGCTTGACAATGACTAGCGTTGCTGCAACATCATCGGTAGCACAAAGAATCAGCAACGGCGGTGATAGGTACGTAAATAGCAGATCACTGCAGTTGATCGTGAACCACTGGAATCTAAATCAAAGCATCACCCTCGTCGTATGTTGTAGTCGCCTGTCTCAGTTCCACCTCAGCAGTGGATGAATCCGGTTAGCAATTGTTTGGGTGTTGAAGTTGAAGTAATTAGGGTTTAGGCTTTGGGTGCTAAATATAGTATTAGGTAATTAAAATTAATAGTAAAAAATAAATGAAGACCTGACTCTTGAAATAATAAGTTTAAAATTTTGTTTTTGAATTTGAATCTTACAAAACATGTTAGGACTTAGGATGTAATTTCTTCTACAAATGGGCAGTCCCTTTTTATTCTCTAGTATGAATTCCAGAAAATCTATGGGCCATTATAAAGGCCCAAGTAGCGTGTGCGACACTTATTAAAAAGGAACTTTTGTTACACGATATCGAGCATGTTTTGGGGTATTGTGCGTTTTTAAAAAAAATTATGATTGAAAAGTGTGAAAAATAGTTGATCTATAAAAATGTGATTGAAAATGATTTTGGAAAAAAATTGTAAAAAAAATTGTTACCAAAACAAGCTCTTAATGCACTTGGTAGACGCCTCCCACGTGGGCTGACTCATGCGGTCTTTTGTAAACGACGGCAATGAAAATATATTACGACCTAGCCGATTTCGACGCACAATAAAAATGGATCAATTCAGATTCAATCCAGACGTAGTTCATACTTCATATATTAGAAGGGTCTGTTTGGCGAGTTTCTAGTTCTCAAAAATTCTTTTATTCAGATAAAACACTCAAATGATATTCTGTTAATCTCGAAAATAACTTTTGGCTTTATGAAAAGTCTTCCAAACGGACCCAAATCAAGCAAAGTTGCAGTTGATTAATTAAAATACCTAATTAAACATATCTGTTGCTTAATCAAATCTTATCTTATACCCATAATACGAGGAAATAAATGCAATGTTCTTGGGTCCTACTACTGTAACAATAACTCTCTGTTTGTATAAATTATTCAAAATCTCATTTTTTCAAAATTTATTTTCAATCATACATTTTATCAATAAAATAATTTATAAATAAATTCATTATTTTTTGATCATAAATTATTCCAAAATTTATTATTACGAACCACATTATTTAAAATGTGTCTCAAATGTGGCTATTATTAGGGGTGGGCATCAACCCGCCAAAACCGCCCAACTCAACCCAACCCGATCGGGTTGGGTTGGGTTTTGATGAAAATTGGGTTGGGTTGGGTTGGGTTATAAAAAAAAAATTGTTTTGGTTGGGTTGGGTTGTGGGTTGAATGACAAACCCAACCCAATCAAAATTTAAAAAATAAAAGGCCATTTAAATTTCAAGAATCTTAAATCCATTTTTAATTTGGATGAAACTCAAATATAATTTGAACATATTTTAGTTTTATTAGCAAATATTCATTTTATTATATTTGAGCTTATTGTATTGTATATAATTTATTTGAATTAATAGTTGATTTATAGGCATAATTTTTTAATTTTCTAAGAATTTTATTTAATTGGACCAAAGTCCAAACCACCCAATCCGACCCAACCCGACCGAAACTTGATTGGGTTGGGTTGGGTTTGGTTTGAACTCATGTTTGGGTTGGGTTGGGTTGATTTTTTATCAACCCGACCATAGTGGGTTGGATTCGGGCTGGACAAAAAACCGACCCAACCCAACCCACGCCCAGCCCTAGCTATTATTCATCAACTTTTCCAACAGCACGTGGTTAGGACAAAGATCTAATCAAATCATCACATGCAACAAGATCATTTCATGGATACGTTTGTCTGATTTATTTCAACCAATAAGGGCGGCATATTTTTTAGCTCATTTTAATTGTTATTATTGTTAAGGATCCGTCAATCATTTAATTTGTTAAATTAATACATTAAAAGACAAAAAATACAATAAATTTAATTTATATAATTTTTTAAATTACTTTTTAACCCTTCAAATTTTCTCTCTCTAATTACATAATTTTCCAAACCAATTTTTAACCCCACATTTTACTTAAAAAACACAAATAAATCAACAAAATAATTTTAATTCCTTATCCAAGCCACCCAACGGACCCTAAGTTTTCTGTCAGGTAATTTTATTTTTTTTAATAAACAAATAATGTCATGTTTTTGAATTAAAATATATTATTTAAAAGTGATTCTGAAAAATGTATTGTTTATAATAAACAAGTTAACTAAACGGAAGCTTAAATCCTACATTTCTTTGATTCTTCCTACACAAATTGAGTGTTATGACGAAAATTTAACGTTAACATTGATCTTTATTGCTTTTATAATCCTCATGACCTCTCAAATTTACAATATATTTGTTCTCTAATTAATCCCCGAGGATTTTTTTTATTTATTTAAAAAAGAGATTCGTACCCATAGGCGGTAACCTTCTATTTATCATGCTTTGCTTGCGATTAAAGTGACTATGATAAACCACACCTTTTAATTCAATAAATGGTTTATGTAGGCCTAGCTAGGATTAGCCTATAAGCCTAGGATATATTGTTTTAAACTAGACCCAATCATTGTGGATTTATCAAGGTGTTTGGTAAATCCTTTTTTTTTTATATATATAAATCAATTTAGAACTTGTTCGGTAATGTGAAAAATTTTAATTTTTATAATTTTTGTAATTTTTTTATGGATGTATGATTTAAAAATGTTTGAAAAGTCAAAATTTGTGAGTTGACTAAGAATGAATGATTGAGATTGAATTTGAAGAGTTGTAAAAATTTTATCTTTACCAAATAAACTCTTATAAATTACATAATTTCTCAAATTACTTTTTAAAAACACACATTTTTCCTTTTCAAATTTCAACCGTTACTTTTTACTTCAAAATCATAAATAAAACAGTGTTACCAAAAATGGATGGTCAATCATTATACGAAACACGTGTAGTACATTTGTAATGTTCCTTCCTTGAAAGCAAAGAGACGGGGATTGCTCATGGACCCAATATCTAGATGATCTATTCATATTCCGGATGAAGCTTGGACAATTAAGTGAATATTCGAAAAAGACTAATATTGAAGAATCGACGAATCAATCATGGTTAGGGTTCAAATTTCACTCAAACTCGGAATTGGCTAATTCGCCACAAAATGCGTGGAGGCACGTCAATGCAATGAACATCTAGGAGTAAAGTAATAGTGAACCAATAAATTTGGAATTTATCATTTGTGTACTTTACATATATTTGATAAAGGGAAATTCATGATTCAATTTGAAAATAAAAAAATATAGCGGATAATGAAGATGTATACAAAACCTAGAGAGGGTGGGTATATGGGGGCCTATACTCAAGTTAATAATCAGGTGATCATGCTTGACAGTACACCAGGCGTGCACATAAATAGTGATCCTCTGCATTTTGTCTTTGGGGGTCCATGGATAGGACCGCATGAGAGTATAATGCATTTCAGTGTTTTGTAGACGACATACTTATAAGCCGATCGAACAATTTTTTTTTTTTGTTTGCATTTATAAGAAACAAAAATGTTACTTGAACAACACTCTCACATAGAAGTGAACCCCACACATGACTCACCTCAATGTGAGAGTGTTGTTCAACTTGTTGTTCAATAATATTATTCAAGTAATATTTCTCAATAAGAAAACCCCAACCCAAATCCTTTAGGACTCGAACCCAGGCAAAAACCAGGAAAGGGGCAGGGACCTCACCATGGGGCTAACCCCTTGGTCGAAACAATTTTTTTTATTCACGCACGCATTCATTCTATAAATTTGTACTTTTTTTCTTACTAGTTAGTTATGCATTCAATCAATTCACGTCTTATAAGTACATAAAATCTTTACCAAACAATCTTGAACAAAATTCATTGATTTGCTAGGAAAAACATAAAATTGATTTATTTTTGTCTCCTCTATTTATGAAAATTGTTTTTTTGATTTGACTTTTTTGAGCATGACGTGCAACATGCGCGTCAATAAATCGTGTCACACGAAAGTGGTGTTGTGACAAAATAAACAAGTGATGACAAAAGACATGTAATAAATGATTTGTTTAATGCACGCTAGATTACATGATCTTGTTTTGTGTAACGTATTTAGTACATAATATTAAATTCAATCTAGTTAAAATTGAAAACAAGAAATACTTATGATGGTTATTTTTTAGTTTATTCAATTTTATTTATTGGTAGAATGTGTCAAGCACTCTGGAATAGTAAAAAGAATAAAAATAATTCAAAATAGAATGAATGTAGGAATGAGATAAGAGTGTCAACTATACTTATCTAAATTAAGAATCTTATTTACGAGCATAATACCATGTTTCGATCCTCGGATTCCTAGGTACAAATGAATATTGAATAGTCTTTTTTCATTTTTGTCGATGTACTTTTTGTTAAGCTTTGAAATTTATAGAAAAGTCGATGCTCTCATTTTTTCCCCTACTTTTATAATGTATATAAGCATAATTCTAGTATGAATGTCGTTTTTCTCTTCTCAATTTACACCTTCGGTAGTGTTTGATAACTTCCCAATTCCATGGAAATGTCACATTTGGAGAATTGATTTCCTATTTGTTCTGTTTGATAATAATAATAATATGAAATTCGAATTCTTAGGTACAATCATTTGAAGTTAAAAAATGATCAATTTCATGGAATTCAATTCTTTGAAGGGAGGTAATTTTTGTTTTTCAATTAATATGGAATTGAAATCTTTTTTCACGTTTGCCAATCAAACATACCCTTATTTCGCTTGCAATTTTTTCAATTAATGGAATGTACTTTCATATTCTGATCACAGATTTATTTACTAGATATTTGTGATTGGTGGATTTGGAGCCTTCATTAGTTCTTTTGGTAAGCATTTACTTTTCGAGGTTTGCTTCTTACTTTCTCAAACTAGTACTCTGTGAACTTGATATTTTGCATCTTGGTTCCGTTTGATTACACAAAATTTTTCATGAAAAATGGAATATGTTTTTCAATTCCCACTTTTGGTTTGTTTGTTTGACAAAATTTTCCATGTAAAACTTTTTCCGCGGACCCCACTTTTTCTTCCATTTTCCTTGATTTGGTGGAAAAGATTTTATTTGAGTTTTGGTGGAAAAATGTTTTCCATGATAGATGAAAAATGATTTTGGACACGTTTAATCAATTTTGTTGTTGTTAATTGACTTATTTTCTTTTCAAAAAATAACATTATCATCATCAAGTACAAATATATTTAAAAAGTAAAAAAAAAAAAAAAAATTGATTAAAATAGCAAAAAATTACATTATTTTTCATGAAAAATAATGTCAATCAAATAACAAAAGTTGGAAAATTCCCTACTTTTTCCACCTAGAAAATTAAACCAATCAAACACATTAAACTTCTAATTCCCAGTAATTCAATTACCTAGAATTCAATTCCCTAGAATTCATTTTCTTTCCACCCAAATTCCACCATCGCTATCAAACGGACCCTAACTTTCTTAAACTAGTACTCTTTGAACTTGATATTTTGCATGGGCTCAACGAGGTTCACTATCGTATTTTACAATTATGGCCCACCTTTAATTTTAATTTTACAAATTTAATAGTAATTTTTTTATAGAACTTGAACTTGGATATGACAATGAAACTGGAAGCGGGATGGCCTAATAGCATCGCCAATGCATTACGTGGATTGTGGCTGACGTGACAACAAAATAGACGGACTTTTAGAGAACGTGGATAAATAGACGGATAAATTTAAAATTTACTCTTCAATGATTCCTTCTACATTTAAATAATATTAATTATGTGACTTTTTTAAAATTTTAAAATTAATTACTACGCATAAATTGATCCTTATTCGTAGGATTTTTAACTGTATAAAGAGTTCAAATAGAAATAGTATCATACAACCTAATGGCCGACGTTCTTATTTATAATAATTAAATAATTATAAAATATAAATAATGATGACTCATCATGTCTCACGGAACGTTTAGATGTAGACGGAGTACCCCACAATATCTATTTTTTTTAAGTCACGTCAGCTTAATATTTTAATCCATGTTATGCATTAGAAAAGTATTTTTCACACAATTTGTTTATTTCCTGACGTGTCATCTTTTTTTCCCAATCCATAAAGTACATTGGAAAGGCCCTAAGCGAGTAAGTGATCTTTCCCATAGGCGATTTGAGAGTCCTGTCCAAGTTGGACACCATGATGTACCTATTTTTTTTTTCTTCAATAGGTAGTTTTATTCACAAAACATTTTTTAGGCTAATTATATTAACACCACAATTTTTTATAAACATACCACATTTTAATTGTATTATTGGTCCCTATTTTTTATAGATTGTTATATTTATGTTCTTAATTTTTTTCGTCACATTCTTATCATTAAATTTTCAGCAATTAACAAATTTTCTACTCATCGATGATTTTCATCCTTTTTTTTTTTTTTTTTTTTGTTTCTTGCTTTAAAACGATGTATAAGTATTTAATCATAATTTTGACTTTTTTTACTTGTTAAATATACGAGAAATAAATAAATCTTTTTATTTCTTCTTAACGATTTTTTTTTGTAGAGCACGATATGAGAGATAAGACGTAGTAATTAATGAAAGAAGCAAAATGAGAATACAATGAAAAAAAAAGTTTGAGGACATAGTTGTGATATTGACTAAAGATTATGAACATTTTATGCAACTAAAATGTGGTACATATATATGGTGTGAATATATTTAGCCCTTTTTTTTATACCTACACCACATTTAATTACAAGAAATGTCTTCAATATTTGATCACGATCAAAACTTGTATCCAAATAACATGCTATGTACATTGAAAAGAGGGATAAATAATTTTGTTGACATTTGTATTAGTTATTTATTTCGATTATTTAAAATTATGAGAGATAACTGCTTTGGAATCAGGACTGAGAATGGCACTATGGGAAAATAGAATGAGCGTGCGTCAGCCTATGCTCAGTGTCACTCTTTTCATAATCTTTCTAAAAGTCAAGTCACATCTTTTTGAACTTGATTGAATTTCGGGCGAGTCAATCAGAGATATACTAAAAAGAAAAAAAGAAATGAGCTAGATTCGCCATATATCACGAAAAATAAGAATGATGAGATCGGGTAGCTTGCTTGATTTCTTACTTAGCTCATACTAGGTTTTGGACTTTGAAAATCCATCAACATCATTTGCTTCCCTCAATAAGACTCGCCCTCTAGAATGAATAAGGAGAGGAAGCGAAAGCTAATAACGCTTACTGTAAAGAACTTTTCATTTCTATGAGCTGCCCTACCTATACCGACACCCAGAAATCAAGCTACGTTAGAGTTGGTCTCCTTGCTTTATTTGAACCAAAAAGATAGCCGAAACTATGTTACATTTCTCTTCTTGAGAGTCCTTTTGCTTGGGCTTCTCCCCTTAAATAGGATTACATAGATAGAAAGTAGGTTCATAATGATAAAAGGAGACAGAGGCCTTACAAGCCGATAGCTAGTAGCCTCGACATATAAGGATTCTATCACTGGTTTAGGTTCATATCCAAATATAGATGAGGATTCCGTCGGTAGGAGCATGGGCCTTTTTATGCCCTCGTAACAAATATTTTGGACAAAAATTGTATTTATAGACAAGATGTGTAAATTAATAGACCTTTAATGACAAAATTTTATTTAAAAAGAAAAAAAAGAAACTTGGGAACATATATGTAATAATAAGAAAAGCTTAGTTTTGTTCATTTCAATTAAAATGTGATGTAGTTAACAAAAATTATAGTGTCAATATATTTACCTTTTTCCAATATCCAACTACAGAAATAATTTTAAATAAATACAATAATAACATTTACGAGTATATATTATCTCATTTAGAAGAATAGATAAAATTATTTTTTTTACCTTTCCAACAATGTTCAGTGCAGCATACAAGAACGTCATATAAATATGGATCATGCTATTCGTACAGATAGTTGTACAGATAGGTGTATAGATAGCCTAATAAGGCCAAAATTGTAAATAGTTTTTGACAATTTTATCCTTTTATCAACTTTTATAGGATTAGTCCTTCTATTTTTTACTAATTTCATGTTGTAATTCTTTATTTTATATTCTGTAGCCTATTTTTTAATAGATCTATTTTTTCTTGAATTTCTATAATATTCTCTCGATTTATTTTATCATTTTTAATAAGATAAATTATTTCATTCATTCTTACTTCAATAATTTCAATCTCTCTTTTAGTAGTTAATCCTGACATCTATTTTTGTTATTATTTTGAACTATTTTGTATAAATCCATTTTTCGATCTACAATATCAGAATAGTCTATCATAAGTTGATCATAATTTTCTAAGAGTATGTAATATTCTTCAGATGATTCATCTATATTTCTTAAGTGAGATACAATTCTATCCATTTTTCCTAATACTTTTTCTAAAAGTTTGTTTAATCCTTTAATAGTATATCCTGACATTTTGTTGAATAAAACTGTTTGGTTTTATAAAGTTTCAAGTAATTTTTCAAATTCAATTAATGTCTGAAAATTGATAATGTCAATATCTATACTTGGTTCAAGTGGTATATTATACTTTGACATATTATATATATATATTTTTTCTAATTTATCTATATTGTTTTGAATATCTTGTATAACTATAAATCTTATAGTTCCTATAGCAAAATTTTCCATCATATTATTTAAAACTTTTAAGTATTTCTTATGATGCATAAAGTTGTTCTTAATATCCCACTTTATTGATTTTATTTTTATATCCAACTTTATATGTTCCTCTTTTAGATCTGGGTTTTTTCATAATATAATTCCTTTTATTCATGATATCAATTTTTTTTTCAAAAATTGGTAAAGAATGATTCACCTCTTCCATCACTATCATAATCTATTACTAGATCATAATCATTGTCACTGCTAAATACATATTCTAAATACAATTCATTATTTATTTTAGTATTATCACTATCAAGCCTAAAGTAAATGATTGACTTAGTAATTTATATTCCAAATAATTCTTTAAATTTAGGATAAGCAGCTAATAAACATGGCATATAAACATGGTATAACTTTTTTATTTCATTGTTAGGTCTAGTAAATTGTTTATACATGAACAAAGGTTCGATTATGCTATGATATTCATCTTTGTATGGACTGTTTTAATAATTAAATTTAATAATCCTATGTTCTCCCATAATTTTTTCAAAAATTCTTCTTCCACCTAATTCCATAAGACAGATATATTAAGAATACTAACTTCTTTTCCGTTTCTTTGTACCTTTGTATCTTCCTTCTTTTGTTAGTGACCTTCAGGCTTGCAGGTTTTTGCTATCACACCCTTCAACGACCTCTCGCCTTCACGGATAACTAGCATTTCCTGACCCCATGCCTTCACTGTATAACAACTTAATGGAAAATATTTCTGGACAAAGTGTAGGGAGTTTTCTTAATAATATATCTTCTTCTAGTAAATAGGATTCATAAGACAGAGATTTAGAAACTCATAATTTTTTATAAAACGTTTGAAGTTTTATTGATATCAAAAGTTTGGTACACAGATTGGTATGAGAATTTTCAAAGGCAGAGAATTGGCTTTCTTACAGACTGAGTGCTCAATCAACTAACTCCTTTCAACTCTGCCTTTTCCTATCCCTTTTACCTCTATTTATAATACTTACATGAGGCTTAATTATTTACTTCTTACATCATTGCATACGTTACATAAATAATTGAAAACTTTATATCACATTACAAATGACACATGTCCCTCTATCCCATCTACTTTTCTAAAGTGATCACATGGTGTTGTTATGGCTTGTTGTAAAAAGTATATTCCATTCTATCTTTATTGTCAGCATCTTCCTTGTGGATTCCAGTTATCCATCATCTTTTTTGTTGGCATGCAGGGCAATTCCTGGCTATACACGCTTCTTGTAGAGTCAAAAAACTTCCATGGATTTGATGAATATCAAATTTGTTGATGTAATCCTTCAGAATGGTTGATTTTTCATGTCCTCCATTTGTAACAAGGGTCCATCCTTCATATTGGCATATGCATTTGAATTTTTTATCATACAGATTTTTGGCAATATCGTAAAGAACTTTAATTCCTAAAACTCTTCGGGATCTAAACCATGATCTGGTAATGTTTGGTACTGGTCTGGTATTTTTTCCAACTTCAATCTGAAAATTTCTTGCAACATATCCGATTGTAATAATGTGTTCAGCAGGATAGTACATCCTTCCATCAATTTCAGGGCTGATTGAGTAAAATTTTAAGTAAATAGGTTTTCCTTGAGGAAATTTTGATATTTCACCTTTTAATAAATTGTCAAATTTTTCAAATTTTTTTTAAATCTTTGCCTGGGTAAATGAGATCTAAAAATCCATAAACAGCTGCCATCTTTGTCATAACTGGATCTCCTCCTTGGGTAACAATTAATCGTGGGTAAACGTGATCTCTTGAAGAGATGTAATAGCAATCACTTTCTTGGAGTTCATAAATGATTCTGGCAGTTTGCTTATATTCGTCTTCTCTTGGTAAAAAGGGAGAGTTGTCTTCCTCCTCATCACGGATTTTTATGATTCTTGTATGTTCATCTTTGGTATTGATTGTTAATTTTCTTGGACTGAGTTCATTTATAGTAACCTTCTTTGGACTTTCATCTCTTTTGATCAATGGTCCACCACTGTTTTCATATGATGTACCTGGTTGTATTGTACCTGTTTGTATTGTTGGTAAAACATGTTTGGTAAATAACGATTCAAACTGAGATTCAATCTCAATTATATTGTCGCTCAATTCTTTGGTATAATTGTAATGAAAAGTTGAGATTTCCATTAGTTGTTTAAAACTTTCTTGGAGAGTTTCTCCAAGTTGTTCAATTCTCATCTTTATATCTTCAGCTTCTTCATATAAGAATTTGATTCGCTCCTTGACGTCTATCAAGGATTTTTTGATATTATCCATCTGCAAATTCAATATTTCTGCTTAAAAAATTTGCAATATAGTTATTAATACCCTTAATATGAATTACATCAAAATTGTAAAATGCCAAATAAGCTTGCCATCTGTGTAATCTTCTATATTGAGGTTTTGGTGGCAATTTATTTTTGATTAATCCTGCAACTTGAAAGTTATCAGTTTCAACAATAATTTTTTTAGATAATAAGAATAATGAAAACTTTTTTATTCCTCTGATAATTGCAAGTAATACTTTTTCATGAGTTGTATAATTTATTTCTGCATGGTTGAATGTTCCACTAGAATATCTGCAAATTTCATTTAAATCTGTTTTTTATATTGCTGCTCAATATTTATCTGAGGCATCAGTATTTATAATCATATTATCTTTTTCATCTGGTAATCTTAGTTTTGGTAAATTTTTACATTCTTCTTTAAGTGATTTAACAATTTATGTATGTTTATCACTCGATCATTTAGTATTTGTTTTTCTGAGTAAACTTTGGATTTTATGTCTCTTTCTTTAAAGGTTTTTTATAAATCCTTCTGCATAATTTAAACATCCTAAGAATTTTTGTATTTGTTCTTTTAATTCTAATATATCTGAAAAATTTATTATCCTTTTAGATATGTGAGTTTGTAGTTTTATTCCTTTTTTTATCTATTGATAACCCAAGAAAGTCAATTTCTTGTTTTTCTATTATAGCTTTATTTTTTGAAAGAACAATTCCTTCTTTTTTGCATTCATTTATAAATTTTATTAAATGATTTCTGTGTTCTTTTTTATCATTAGAACATATTAATATGTCATCAATATAAACAATTAAAAATTCATTAAATTTTTTAAATATGTAATCCATTTTTCTTTGGTATATTTGTGGCGTATTTTTCAATCCAAAAGGCATAACCATCAATTCGTACTTACCTTGAGGTGTACTGAATGCTGTATATTGTATGCTATCTTCTTCCATCTTGACTTAGTAAAATCTTGATTTGCAATCAAATTTGGAATAATATTGTTTTCCTTTTACAAGGTTTATTAGTATTTCTTTATTTGGTAAATAGTATCCATCAAATTTGGTATATTTATTTAATTCTTTATAATTTATTACCATTTTTGCTTTTCCTCTAACCTGTTCAGAATGTTTCATAACCATAAAGGCTGGACTACTATGAGGTCCATTACTAGGTCTGATTAGTTTTTGATTAAGTAATTCTTTAATTTGAGTTTTGAATTCTTGTGTATCTGGTAAAGTATACATCATAGGTCTGACTCTTATGATAACATTTTCTATTAATTCTATTTTAGCTCTAGGATGATATGACTTCCAAAATGATAATGGGTTTTCTCCATAAATTTTTTCTAATTGTTCAATGATTCTTTCCATACTAATTTCTATTTCCGCTTTTAAAATCTTTTTATATATAATTCTGTTATTTTTTATTTTATTTTGTATGATTGGTGTTTTTTCCCATTTATCACCACGTTGGGCTGGCTGAACTCTGTATGGTCTAAATTCTCTTGGTATTTTTAGCAAATGTGCACAAGGTGTTTGTAACATTATCATATAATTATTTTGTTTATAATATTGAAATTGTTGTATGAAGTCATTTCCTAGTAATATATCACATTCTAGGTTATTATAATTATATACTTTATTTATTATGATTTGTTTACTTCCAAGTATTTTATCAATTTTATCAGCACTCTTTATTATTTGAGTAGTTTCTCCTGTTATTCCAGTTATCTTTATCTTATTTGTATCATTCTATGATTTTATTAAGAAACTTTTGAATATTGATATATCACTTCCTGTATCAATTAATGCACAAGTTGTTATATTTGTTTCAACAATAGTAATCTGTATATATACAGCTAATGGAAAGCTTATCTGATTATTCATCCCATTTTTTATATAGTATTGTTTTTCCATCTTGAGTTATATACAATCCTTCTCTTTTTATACTATAATCTTCTAATCCATTTAGGAAATTCATTCCTAATAATATATGAGGTCTTATATCCATACTGTTATCTATATAACATGGTACTAAAAGGCTAATTCCTCCAATTTTTATTAGTACTTTAACTTCAAATTCACTAGTATGTTCTTGTCCATCAAAATTAATGTATCTATATGGTTTGGTTTTGTGGGCTATTAACCATTTATTTTTATTTGCAGTTATGTGACATTCACTAACTCCTGTATCTATTAATATGTTTGGTCCTTTTATATATTTTTTTCCATTAAAATATTCTCCTTCTATTTTCATATTTCCTGCATTTCTATGAAGTTTTATTTCTTTTGTATTACTGGTTTCTCCTAAATATTTCCTATTAGGTAGACTAAGGCTTCTTGATCTTCTAATTATTTTTTTCATTTTCAAATGTTATTTTATCAGGATAATCTTCTTCTATTAATTCCATGATTTCAGGTTTGTTTTTTTTTATATTGAGTTCATAATTCTCTGACATTAAAGTTATTTGTTTTTTCGGTCTTATGATTTTACTAAAATCCTTACATTCTTTATGAACTTCTATAAATGGTTTTTTAGAATAAATGTTTTCATAGTTTGAATTGGTAAACGTATATAAGGCTCTATATTCAATAGTCATGATTTTATCTCCTGGTTCCATTATATCATTTCTATGTAATTTGAAATGTAATCCTAAAACTTCATTAAAGTTTTTATCTGTTAATGATACACAGTATTTTGGATAGTATGTAAATATTAATTTTTTATATGCGAGATTTCCTTCTACCATTCCTAAGAGCATCTCCAGCAGATTCTTTATATTTAGAGAGCATTTTTCACACTTTAGAGAGAATCTATAAATTTAGAGAGCTATTTTTTTAAATTACTCCAACAACATCTTTATCTTTTCCTCTATATTTTTCTTTTTCCAAAGAGCATTAATTTTTTTCCCTTAAATTTTGTTATTCCTCTAGTTCTAAATAAACCTTTTCCCTGTCAAGTATTCTCATTTGAGCTATTGTACTGATTTTCATGCCTATCAATTACAAAATTCACGTTGCTGGTTTCCCAAAAAAAAAAAAAACAAATTCATGTTGAAGAAAAATTGCAAACACAGATAATAAATATACACACATACGAATATAGCGTGGACGGTGGATACAAGGGTAGTTGAAAATGGGGTTGATAATTGTGCATGATATTTAATAAAGAAAGAGAGAGTGTATTGAAAAGTGAAATATTCTAATGTACTTAATAATAGAGAGTGAGTTTGGCTCTCCAAATTTGGAGAGCCAAACCCACTCTCTAAATTTAAAAGTTAATTTAAAGAGGCTGTTGGAGTATTATTTTAGGACCTTGCTCTTTAAATTCAAGAGAATTTTGAGTTTAAAGAGTCTGTTGGAGATGCTCTAAGTGACTATCTTTTAAATTTAGTATTCTTCCATTATGTAAACTTACTATTAGTGGTGAATCTATTCCTTCTTTGAATAGAGATTTGAACATTATTTGTATTACTCCCAAATAAGCATATTGAATTTTTTCGCTATGTTTTTTTATTAATTTTTGTTAATAATTACATGACTGTGTTTTTTGTTAATAGATTAAATTTATGTGTTCCATAGGTTGTTCTAACATCTATTGTTTTTTCTATTTTATAGTATTCATTTATTGCTATTCTTTCTTCTCTCCATATTCTATCAAAAATTTTCCATTTGCCAATTTTTAAATCTAATGATAATTTTTGTATTTTCTTATACTTATTGTTATCAAATGTTATTTTTAATCCATAACCTTATATTCCTTCATATTCTTGTTTATTGATATTATTATCTTCTATTTCTTTTATCTCTTTATTCTGATTCTGATCTATTACTTTTTGAATCTGTTTCGCTTATATAAACTTCTTGATTGTAATATTCATCAATATCAGATATTTCACTTAGTTCATTTTCTATTTCTAAGTAATCTTTTTGTAATATTATAACATTTTTCTTGGTACAATCTGGGCTTATATGTCCTATTTTTCCGCAATTCCAACATTTGCATTCACTTTTATCTATTTTATATGGTTTATTTCTCTGTTTTTTGTTTGAACTGTATTTTCTTTTATAATATCTTATTTTAGGTTTTATATATTTTTTCTTAAAATTTTGAAATTTTTTAAATTTTCTCTTGATATTTTTTCTTTCATTATGACATCCCCATTGTATAGGTTTTTCCATATCTTCACAGCATATTTTGGTTAACTTTCCTGATTTTTTCAATAATTGTCTTTGTTGACATATATATGCTAATCTTTCAAATAAGAATTTTATTCTTGATCATAATGTTCTTGGTATTTCATCATTATCTCTGTAATATTTTTCAAATTTTATTTTAAAATATATTTTTCATGTGCCCGGTAATTTATTATAGTACATGTCTTGGTATACTTCCTGATTTTCATTACTGTAAAATTGGGTATAGTAGTATTTTTTAAATTTACAAGTGTATTTTTTGATTTTGCACATATCACAGATTGTTAGGTTTATTAGTTTGACTATTGCATCATCTTTTTTTCTTATTGATTCTTTTTCAACATTATTTATCCAATTTCTCCTAGGAATTCATCTCTTATATATCCTACTAATCTTTCTATACCTTATTTATCTGATTTTATTATTTCAGTTTGAACGTTTCTTCTTATTAATGCTTTAGTATCATTATTAATTCCTTCCCACTAGTTATAAACATCTCCTTCAAAAGATGCAACTAGGTAGTCTATTATTCTTTCAGTACTTTCCCATGCATCATCTTTGTTATATAAAAAAAAAATATCATTGATTATGCCCAAGCCAATAAGGCTTTCTTAATATCTATTTTATAATCTAAATCTAATTTTGTTCCTCCATGGTTTATGTGTTTATTATAATCATCATTTGGTATAAATCTATCATTATATTTATTTCCTTTTGGTGGTTGTCTTTCTTTTATTCTATCATAATATTGTTTTTGTGGTTTACTATATAAAGGTGCATAACTTTCATCTGGATCTGGTAATTCTGGTTTATTTCCAGAAGTTCCTATTGGGGCTGGATTTGACTCCTCCAGTATTCATTAAAATTTGGTATTCGTTTAAATTATCTATATTTAATTGGTCAAAATTTTCTATTAGTAAATCTATCTCTTCATTCATCTTTCTTTTGATCTTGTTCTTCTTTAGTGCTTTTATCTACCTTTAATTTTCTTATGATTTTTTCTATGGATTTTTGTAATTCCATTTCTTCTTCTAGTATTTTTGGTAATATGTTTTTTCTGAATTCATAATCCATGCGTGTCTCTATTACGATTTTTTCTTGTTCAATGTGTTTCTTTCCTATTCTGATCATCTCTTTTTCTATGAGTTTTTGTCTATTTTCTTATCTTTACTTTTATTATTTTCTTTTAACTATCTGATTTCAAGTTTTAATATATTTATATCATTTCTTGCTTCTGTTAGTTCATTTTTAACTTCTTTAATATCACTGGTTAATGATTTTATTAATGTTTTTAAGTCTTCAAAATGTCTATCCATATTAAAATCTTCCTTTAATACTTTCTATTTCAAGTATGAGTTCTGATTGGTATTTATCATTTTTGCATGTTGTTATCATATATTCGCAAAATTTCCTATCTGATTCTAACATTTCCTTTCGTCTTTGAATTCTCCAATATTTTCTTAGTGTATTTTGATTTTTGGTTTTATCATATAATTCTGAATAATTTTTTCTTTATTATTTAGAATTTCTTGTATTTTAGGTATTTGTTTTAGTATTGTATTAAAGTATTCTCTTTTCTTTTCTATAGATTTTAATTTTAGGATTTCTTCTCTTTTTATTTTTCTTTCTTCATTAATTTTTTCATATAAGTTTATTCTTTGGTTACATATTATGTCTAATTTTTCATTTGTTTTTATATCTAAATATTTTTCTAATATAGGATCTGCTCTATGAAAATTCATATATCCAATTTATTTCTTCTTTATACAATTTTTCTGCTATGTTATAATTTAGTAAATCTAATATTTCTCATATTATATATTCTTCTTTTATAATATCGAAATTTATTAGATCATATATTTGTATTCTTATGTTTTCGTCTAAATATTTTAAAACTCTTAAGATTTCTATTTTATAATTATGGGGTAATATCAATCTTCTTGTAATTATAAATTCTGGTGTATGTATTATATAGTTGTTTTCATTTTTTGTCATGTAATATTTGTCCTTAAGATCTGCCATATAACTCTGATACCATTTAGTGGGGGGGGGGGTTGTTTTCTATAACAATAATAAAATTATATTTAAAATATTTTGAAATTTTATATACTTTGAAATGTATAATCTTGAAGACTTTGTATTCTATAAAAGGGATATTTTGGTAATTTTTTATAGTCTGTATACTAATCTGTATGATTTTTCTGTACATTTAGACTTTTCCTATAAATATATCTCATCACATTTAAATATATGTGTCTGAAAAAATTAAAGTGAATAAATAAAGTTGGGGGGTGGGGGGATAAAATTTCTCTAAAGATAAGGTAGTAAGCTGATCTTTCAACTCTACCACAATTAAATTATTGAATTTGTTCTTCGCGTTTCAAATGATTGAACATCTCGTTTCTCACACGTTAATAATGAAACTTTGATCCTATCATAAAAAAATAGTTGGATACAACATAAACATAAGTCAAATATGCAATGTTAGAGGTTTCATGACGAATAAATTAGATTTGTATTACTTCTGCTCGACCAGTAAAAAAATTTGAGTTTCACTCGATCTATGGTTCATCTCAGAATGATCTAATTCATACATGAGCGAAGTCAAGACGGGCGATCCCTCGGGATCGATTCGTAAAAAACGAAAAGTAAACTTGAGTAGACTATAACTCTCAAATGAGCTCGAGACTACGAATTAAGGAATGGTTCGACTAATTTGTCACTCTATTCTCTATAGCAAGTTGATGGGGGTGGCATAAAATGGGGCAGTGTAATTGGTCCATGCCCATGCTGTGTTCCTTCACATGCATGATCTAGGGTCTAGGCCACCATGTACCAGTAATTGCTCCTCCATTCCACACACAAAACATACTCGAGACACGGCATTTATTGCGTGTAAATCACTAAATTGTAATGCTCATGTACTGATGTACACGGCCTTCTTTCAATAATTTTATTTTATGCTGTTATTTTTTTGAAACTTGAAAATGAGACATAATCGACGATTTGCTTCTTGGTTGGATGAGATGAAGAAGAAGTACTCATGTGATGAAATATATAGTCCAACTCTTTCTCACACAATGTCGAGGCGACACTTCGACTTGTCACATTTTCATGTCTCCAAAAAAATATTTATATACAATAACTAGCCTTTGCACTCATTTTTCTTTTCATGCAATTTTTCTCTATATTATCTTTATAAAATTTCAATGTTGGTCCTCATCTTCTTGCTCCAACAACGAGTTAATCCCTAATTTAAAAAATATGAGAAAAATCTACCAATATTCAAATTTAAACCCAGATGTTTTATTTTTACGAGTGCTATTTGTAAGCATTCAATGTGGTAGTGGATGATCAAACGTTCTCCTATAAAATTTGTGATATATTTTTAATTATTGAATAACATGATAGTGACATCATTGTCACATACATAATTGCTTATTTTACAATTGTCAATTGATATTTAAGGGATCAGTGTGCTCCTATTTAAAAGGTTAAGGACCAAGTTGTTTATGGAACAATAGATAGGGGATCAAATTTTCTTTCGAGATATCAGAAGCTCGACGTTTAAGCAAAAATCTGACATAGATCATGACCATTCATTTTCAGTGAGGTCCAAATTGATATCTTTGAAAGGTCTATGTTCCAATGAGTTGTCTCCACGTCATCCGACTAGGTTAAAAATGGGTACCACCCCAATATCCCGTATCTACTGCTAATTGATCCTCTGCCAATCAGGAGCCGTGAATGTTGTGAATTACATTAACACCCTAGCTGGTCTTCGTGGACCCCGATGGGTTTGGTGCAACGCCGATCACGTTAATACGACGGGCCCTTTGAATCTTGGCCAACAGATTGAATTGTGCATCATGAGGTTCAGTTTTGTTTGTTTGTATCAATTTTTTTCATTCATATAAATTATTTTTTTTTGTGAAAGTATTAAAAAATAAAAAATTATTAATGTGAAAAGGTAATTTACACACACAATTCCTATCATCCGTCTTCATTGTCCAAATCATTTTTAATCATTTTATTTTGACATTTGAGCCATCAAATCGATTTTTATTTGCCTAATCAACCTTGTTCTCTCATTCCGTTCATTTGCTTAGAATGTGTTCGGTCGATGAATTAAAATGACAATGACTGTTCAAATTAATTTACATAATTTATCAAATCACATTTTTACTATGAACATTTTCTCTCTCAAATTTTTAGTCATATATCTTTTTAAAAAATTCAAATAAATCAAAATTATAATTCACATTATTTAAATATGGGGGAATAAACCCATATTTGGGAATACCTATGCTCTAATTGACTTTCTAGGGTAAACTCTAGGTCTGCCTTGCAAAGTCAAGATTTGACTTGCTAACTAGCCATGACGAATTTGAAATGTTACACGAAACTCGAGATTTATGTTGAGCTGCAAATATCGAACTTCGATTCACCAAATGAAAGCTCAAAATTCTCAGGATAATAAGATCAATTATATCTTGAATAATATTATTGGACAAATCATAGGAGTGAACTCTACGTGATCATTTAACGTAGAAAATAGATCAAATGAGACAACAAGGGTGATTCGTGCAAATAATGATCGATTTGAAATTATGAACAAAAGTAAATCGACAAGAAAGATTTGCACAATGAATACCCTAGTACCTGCCTACTTGTTAGAAAATCATAATTTCATTTAATTTCATTTATTTTTCAAATAAGTGAAAAAGTTGGATTAATCAATTGGTTGCTACATAATCTCGGTAACCATAATTATTGTTCATTGTTAGTTTAAATTATAAGCAACATTTTTGAGAAGTGATTTTTTATTGTTATTTCTTATAATCATTTGTTATCAAATATACAATTTCGGGTCAATGAATTGGAAAGCCAAATCTTTAAATTGAAGTCAAGTTTCTTTCCGTGGTTGGGATCAATGATGCGAACAAGCAACAAACATTTTGAAGTTTGAAGAACGTAAATTGTTTCTAGATATTTATGTACCTAATAATTTGATTCATCTTAATATAATTATTGTATAAATAAATAATTTTATTGTTAATTATACCATGAATTGAAAAGTATGAAATAAAAGGAAATTGAAATATCTTGATTATATTATTTAGTTTGATAGTTACGTTGATACCCTTTTTTATGTTACATTTTTGTAATGAAGATTATCAATTATTATTATTATCATTGTTATTGTTGTTATTATTGATCCTTTTTACGTTGTATTCTCATGTCTATTATTTCATTAATTAACATATTTCACTCTCGATGATATTCGTTAACTTTTTTTCCCAATGAAATTACTTATTTTGCTCTCGTATTACGGAAAAAAAATGGCTACAAATGTTTTAATTTTGCCCACCATAACAAAGCACTCTAATTACTTTTTTTTTTATGCCAAAAATATCACGAGGACAAAAATTGCTAATTAAATAAAGGTAAATGATGATGATGTTGATGTTGATGATAAAAAAATAAAAAAATCTTGAAGACATAAATATAACGATAATCAAAACTTAGGAATCATCCTCCCTTCTAACTCATTCTACAAAGATTGTATCGCCTTTTACGTATCATAACTACATTAATTTACCTTTCACGAATAAGTTATCAGTAACTTTCAGAAGTAATAGTGGTGAGGACCACATAATGCATGAATAATTATGAGGAGTCAAATTAAAATTTGACTTTTATTAAGTAGTGAAAATAACTTTTAATATACAAAAATGTTCCCAAACACATCTTTATATACTAGTTTTTTTTTAAAAAATGGAAATGGCAATTATATTCACAGTAAATTTTTTATTTCTTGCACTACATTTTAATTGTATTTAAAAATTTTGATCTATACTCACTATATTAATTATGTCCTTAAAAGATTTTTCATGACATTCTTACCCTCAACCTTTTCATCGATTAAACATATTTTGTACTTAATAAATTTTATGCCCACCGAATTCGTTGAAATGGTGTAAAATAATTTTTTCTATTATATTTTAAAAACAAAATAAAAAGTACCAAAAAATAGTATATTTACCAATTCCTAATTATGAAAATAGATTATTTTGAAATAAATCTTCATCAACGACTAGATGCATTAATTAATAGAATATTGAACATTAGAATTCATCCAAAAAATGGTACAATGAGCAAACACCATGATCTTAAGTCTTAACTACAATTATAATGTAGTATAAAAAATAATTTTTTTGAGCCAATCCATCCTTATCCAAAACCTATAATAAAACACATATAAATGATAAATTTGTTTGTACAAACGTGTCTTACAGATTAGATGAAGGAATGTGACTTATAATTTTGCAGATGATGTCACGTGTAAAAAAAATAGTTTTGTCATTTGTGCCAAGTGTTAAACTTGTATATATATTTTTTCTAATTATTTTTAATCACATATTTTACGTGAAAAATAACACGTTCTTTATTTATAATTTTATTTTATTTTATACCAAACTGAGGTTAATGTACGCGTAGCGTTGTTAGATAATAAATACTCAGCTCAGCTCAGGATAGAGGCTCGTCTATCAGGTCTCAGTATTCAGCCAAACTTTTACAGTGCATTGAAGTCCCCCGTTAAAGAACGGAAAACCACCCATTTCTGCAAATGCAGAGAGAATTATCAAAAGAAGTAAAAAGTCGGGTGTATAAATAAGAGCACAAACCCAGCATCTGGATCTTCCTAATCGTCGGTGTAAATTTGTCCAATTTCTAAGAGTTTCAACACCCCATTTTCGGCTCCGAAGAGAAGAAAATGTTTGCAGCAGAGAATGGTTTAAAGGGAGACCCAAGATTGAAGGGAATTTATGATGCAATTACAGTTGTTCCCCACTTCCCAAAACCAGGTATATATACTTTAATTACATAGATATACGTGTATGATTTTCCTTTTCCGTGGGCATTTTTTGATGTAATTATTTGAAGATTTTTTATTTTTATTTTTGTGTAATAATGTAGTTGATTTTTTATTTTTGGTTGCCAGGAATAATGTTCCAGGATATAACAACGTTGGTGTCGAATCCCAAAGCCTTCAAGGACACTATTGATATTTTTGTTGATCGTTACAGGGATATGGATATCTCTGTTGTTGCTGGTATAATTTAAGACAGATAGATAGATTTCACATGTTCCAAGATTATGCAAATCTTTCCTTTTTGTAATCATCTCTTCTTAAATAAAACTATAAAAGAGAAAAGGGAATTCAAAATGTTTAGGCCAAAAAGAGAATTTGAATTTTTAGACGTTGCTCATGTGAGGGTTCTTGAATGATTATTGGTTGCCACTTTAGATAAAATCAAAATTACTTCATGCTTGATCAAAGCGATAACTTCTATATTACCTTCTAGGAGTTGAAGCTAGAGGATTTATGTTTGCTCCTACAATTGCATTAGCAATTGGTGCAAAATTTATCCCTCTACGCAAACCGGGAAAGCTACCAGGTAAATTTTTCCTTTTCGATTTAGACTTGAGTACAATTTTATGATTCTGAGCTCTGTAATTGACTATCTATTCACACCTCTTCTTATTCGGGTTAAACCCTTTTGCGTGAGATCGAAACGGATACTTCATCATCAAATACCTATTTCTAGCAATCCTATTTCATTCGATTGTGGATTAGTTATTGGTTCCAGTTATTTGGTTCCAGTCCGGTTTGACAACCCGTTTATAAATTGTTGTTTAAAATGAGAATTTTTTTGAGAGTCAAAATTGTTGACCTTTACAAAAAAATGGTCAAATGGAATGTTTTTTAAGAGTCAAAATTGTTGCACCTATTTCATTCATTTTATTTTTTATGAATTGGGTTGTGGATTTTAGATTTTATGGAACTGGAAAGCAATAATTTGTTTTAATTTCTATTATTCATTAAGAGCATATATTTACATAGCAGGAACCATTTTCTGGCAGACCAATTTTTAAAATAATGAATTTAATAATGTCCAGGTAAAGTTATTTCTGAAGCTTACGAGCTTGAGTACGGTAAAGATTGTTTGGAGATGCATGTTGAAGCCGTTCAGCGTGGAGAACGTGCATTAGTAATTGATGATTTAGTGGCCACAGGGGGAACACTGTCTGCAGCCACAAGGCTTTTAGGTAAGATCCTGAAGTTGTTTCATTATCCCATTAAATTCTGCATGTGAAACATATGAGTAGCAGCGTGTTTGAAAAGTAAGATTTCGTAATGATTTTTTTTTTTTTATAAAGTTACTTTAGAAAACCTCAAGACATGTTTAGCAACAAGGTAACATAAAAGCAACTTTTAAGCTCAGCCAAACATGCTTTGTACTTAGAACTCAAACAGATGGTGACATTTCTTGTGTTTTGTTCTTCAGAACGAGTTGGTGCTGAGGTAGTTGAATGTGCATGTGTTATCGGATTGCCAGAGGTCAAGGTAATTTTAATTCTACTTCTCTGATTGTCCGTCTTTTTTATGTATAATAGACGTCATTGATCTGAAGTACTTATTCGTAATTTAGTTTTTGACTTTCGACTTTATCATCAGAAATGCAGCATACTCCAATTGTTGCTAAATTATTCCCAGTAGCTTATGTTGCTTAAATAGTAGTCTTAGAATAGTTTCAACACCATCCTTGCTTTCCTATGTTTCTCGTTTTAATTTTCACAATGTAAGTTTTTTCCTTGGACACCTAAGTTCTAACTCGTAACCTTCCAAGTTATAGGGAACCTTATTCTTTTCCTGATTGAAACATTTAAAAAGTCTATATTCTTAAAACGTGCACATATAAGAGTTGTGCATATATGTGCTGGACAATATCAACATTTTTTTGCACTAATTGAAGCTAAGCCTTCCACCCCGAGGTTTAGTGCCATGCAGTGATAGGATGGTCGACTTCTTGCCCACTGTTCCTCTAGGTAGGGTGCCTTGAGGGCAGGTCTCAGTCTCACCATTTGAATTTAGCTACTGGGGAAATAAGAGTGTCTGGCTAAGCTTGACAAATAAGTAATCTAGGACAAATGTCTATCTAAACACTGCACACCAGAAAAAAATGGAGGAAAGAAAAAGGAAACAATTTAATGCTTTGAAATCCTTTTCTACTTGCTATTGTAGGCCTAGGTTTTATATCCTTGTTCTAGTTTTCTTCAGTTCCTTAACCTCTATCGATTCTGTGATGCAAATGCTTTCGGAACAAGGCATTTAATGTACCATATGGCACATGGAAACTTGCTTTTCTAACCAGAACCGGAGATCCGACTTCAAACGTCTCAGTTTTCCTAATGCATGCTAATCAAAATCAAATTCACTGCATGGATCTGACCAGAAAACTGAAAATTCACTGCATGGATCTGACCGGAAAACTAAAATTTCACCCAAAATTTTGCACTTTTTATGAATCTTGTTAGTTTTCCCTCTTATTAATACAAACAATTGGGTGAAGGATTAACCTTACAAGGCTCTGTTAATGGTTCCTATTGCTTCAAAATGTTGAACTCGTCTAAGAAACCTACCTTCTTTCTACAATGAGGCAAATTGATTGAATGCAGAATCTGAATTTTTTTAAGCTGGCTTACTTGTTATGATATCCTCGTTTAGGGTGTCTATTCTATTTGCCGATGTGCCTTTTGTAGGTACAAACTTTGAGTCTTTATGATATGTTCTCGCATTTTTCCAGATATCCACCATATATTCCTTATCGCTAGTGTAGTTATTATACTTTTTTGGTTTGAATTATCGTATATAGCCATTAATTCGCTAGTTTTATCTTCCACAGGGAAGGTGCAGGTTGGGTGGCAAACCACTGTATATGTTGGTGGAACCTCGGCAATAGAAAAAATAAAAATTATCCGGTAAATTTTACATCTCTTTATTTCTTTTGAGCAACTGCATTATGTACTGTTCATTGTGGAGCATTGATTTGAAAAGTATGTACTGTTCATCATCAGAAAGAACCTGATTTTCGTCGTCTTTCATTGCACAAAAACAAAAAGAAATCATTAGATACATATATTGATCATTAACAGGCCAAGTGTATGTTTGGCAAAGCTTTTCGTAGATTATAAGCTGTGGATCCAACGAAAAAATATGTGAACCAAATGTAGATAAAAGCCGTGTTTAATAGAATCTGTGGATGAAAGTGATGTTTAACCATCTTAAAATCTTGAAAAGGCTTTGCTAAACGTACCCTTTTAACTATTTTTCCCTATCAAAAAGCATTTGCTTAACTTCGAATTTCTGGCCGCTAGCCTAAGCTGATTCCTGTAATTTCCTTTGACGCTTACATCTCTTTCTCGACTCTGCTTCTAGCTGCAGTAGTGCTGTGTTCATGGATTCTGGTAATCTGGGTGGTGAAATTGTTCTTACCATTAAACTTCCATATCAATACAAGTTTTAAATCTCAAAGGTTGAAGCTTATCTGCCAAGCATATGAAGATTTTTCCGGCAACTGAACAGAAGTTACGCGGTCTATACCTTGGCATTGGCTGTCAAGTAACTGGCTCTGTGAAAATAAGGTTTCCTTTCTGTATCTTCTTATTCCATTGGATTTGTTTGTAGAAAATTTGATGTGCAATACATTTCAAGATTCCTCCGTTTTAAATCATTTTCGAGCTTATATTTGGTACCCGAAAGTTCAGTGGCTAATAAGAAAAAAAAACAAAAAGTCGGTGAGCAAAGTGAAATAGTCCACGTAAAAAGATTGTAACAATTTGTTTGGCAAAATTTGTTTATCAACGGTTACGTGATAACATCTTATAATCTTTTTTTTTTTTTTTTTTTGGGAAAGTCAATATTTTCGACTGGTTAAAGATTTTCATTTGTCATTTTTTTTTTCTTTCTAATTTTAAAAGAATTAATCAATAAAATCACTATCATGATACGTGTTTGTCCATTGCATATACGTTTTTGTAACTATTACTGCGAGAAACGATTTGTAATCGATTTTCTTCCGTGAATCTAATAAAATAGTTCTTGTTAAGTTGGTAGCAATCTTCATCTGTTGTAAACACAAATACATATGCAATCAAAATGAGTCAAACATGCACCCTCCAAACATCGAGTTAAACCTCTCAAATGTCATTGTACTTCGACAATTGTATCTGAAATGTCACTATACTTTAAATTGTCTCTCTAATATCACTATACTTTAAATTGTCTCTCAAATGTCATTTTCAAATGTATATACTGAATGTCACTCAATTTACTCTGTTAGAATACTTAATGAAATTTTCAACGGTGGCACAATTCCCTGTATGTGCAACATATTTCAAACAGAGTAAATTGAGAGGCATTCGGTATATACATTTGAAAGTGTAATGGCATTCAAGAGACAATTTAAAGTATAATGGCATCCGGTATATACATTTGAAAGTGT
The DNA here is from genome assembly GCA_963555705.1 of Ligustrum vulgare. Classification (NCBI taxonomy): domain Eukaryota; kingdom Viridiplantae; phylum Streptophyta; class Magnoliopsida; order Lamiales; family Oleaceae; genus Ligustrum; species Ligustrum vulgare. The sequence goes on from OY743179.1 coordinate 4,532,005, forward strand.
AATAGTGTTCGAGAGACAATTTAAAGTACAGTGACATTTCAAATTCATTTGCCAATGTACAGTGGCATTTGGGAGATTTAACTCCAACTGTTATCACTAGATGTTGAAATATGTAATAACATCAAAAATTTACACCATCATTAAAATTCTTAGACAGTTGTCTAGTTTTACACTTGATTTAAATTTCCGTTATTATTGCTCAATTACAATTGGAAAGAATCCAAGGCCACGAACAGGTTTTCATATTTTAACCTCAATCCTCTCAGGCAATGGCTACGATTTATTCAACTGTACAGTGTAGAACATCTAATGCTTTGTCAATTTGTGACTGCCTGACATTCTATATTCTAGAATCATATGGAGTAGAAGAGAATAAGAGCATGTTAGTTGGCCCCAAGCCCCCCACTCTGAAGCTGCTTCTTTCAGACTTTCTTTGGGGGAAGAAGCATGCTACTAACTGTCCAAATAGGCCAGGAAGAAAATACTTTTAAAGCTCGGTAAAACATGCTACAAACTGCAAGACGTTTAAGAAATGAAATAGAAAGCTTTTACCTTGCAACAATCACAAAGTTTGACACCATGGGAAGCTAAATTGCTTATCTTGATCTCGGTCCATAAATCCTCAAAAAATGGTTCACATTCATCAACAAGGATGCTGCATGAAAGGGTGAAATTTTGCAATTGTGACTCACCTCAAGCAGTGTGTAACGAATATGCCCAAAGAAAAGCAAAGGAAATACAATTCAATGCATTCAGAAACAAAAATCACAATTATCAACTCATACACAACATATGTTGGCCCCTTAAATGTGTCAGCGGTAACCTGGAATAAGAAAATTGTCATTTCTAATAATTATACATATATTCATGGGCTAAGCAAGCAACATGCAGGCCAAATTAAGATGATCAATGAATTCTATGCTAAAGTACCCTGTCTAGGAAAAAAGGAGAAAATTCTTGAAAACTAATGTTAATGAACTATGTTGAAAGAAATTCTATTTGCCTAATAAAATAGACAGAGAAAAGAAAAAAATTAGTATCGTACGAGGGTGAAGAGAAGAAGTGAACTGGGATGCAACATGTTGGGGAAATGCTAATGGAGACACATGTATAGTGAATGAGAGAGAGAGAGGGAAAATACAAATAACAGACACCAAGTTGCATAGTTATACGGGAATTTCATTCACACCAAAGAGACTATAGCCAAAACAATGAAAACGTGCTGAGATCAATTTTATTATTAAGAATTTGCACCTAATTGAACTAAAGTAAAAGTGCTAGATCCGGACATGCATGCCAGTGAAATGAAACTGATGAACCATAACCATCATCACATAAAGACCAAACTTACTTCCTGAGCTTATGATGGAGTTGCAACCTTTTCCGTTTCAATGGCCCAAACAAGCTCGTAAGCTAAAACAATATTGGACCAGATTGATACCAACTCTACGAAGGAAGGGTCAAACTGTAACAAGGTCGAAAACTTTAAGAAAAATATATCAGGCATCACCACAGATATAATGTTAAATGTGTTCCTGAATGAAAATGGTAAAACAAAAACTAAGGCTGCGTTCTCTTTGTGTTTCAGTTTTCTATTTTCATTTTTGAAAATATTTTCTATTTTCCATTTTCTGTGATTTTTTTCGAAATTGCTGAAATGCGTTTGGTTTGTTATTTCCGAAAACTATTTTCGAAAATGAAAAGCTAGAAAACACGTTCTGTTTAAAATTTTGAAGAAAATTATTTCTGTATACTTGTAATTATATTATTTGTGAATATAAATGAAATAAAGATGTCATATTTGAGTTGTACAACAAAAATAAATGAAATAACCCATATCACACAATTTGGTTATACAAAAAAAGTTCAAAAATTCATGTTGCCCCTCTAAAGTAATCGTTCCACATTTGGGTAGTAATTTTCCATTCTAAAGTAATCGTTTCATTTAATACTTTATATATATACATCTTTCTAGTAAGCACTCATAACGTTTAAAATTTAAGTTTCAATAAAATTTGCAAAAATCAATTTACGTTAATTAATGATGCTCTTACAAAATAAGTGTCTACAATACAAAAGTAAAAAAGAAATGTTTAATAATTAAGCACATGATACATCATCAGAAAGATAGTTGAATTTGGAGTTCGACGCAAAAAATAGAGTGCAATTCGGAGTTGTACATCAAAAATTATACATATTTGAAGACAATGACCTATAAAGTAAATACGAGAAGGACTAAATTGAAAAAAAAGTAAAATTTGTGAACTAATGTGCAACAAAATCTGAATTTGAGGGACCAAAGTTGCAAATAAATTAAGGTATTTTCGAAAGAAATTTCAAAATTTGAGGATTAAAATGACAAGTTTTGAAAATTAAGGACCAATAATGTAATTAAAAATGATAAATTTCAAAAAAATTTGATTATTTTAAATTTTTTTTTTTTAAAGTGGAAAACGCGCGTTTTCCGCGTTTTCCACTTAATAGTTATAAATTTTGGAAAACGCGAAAAACGTGATTTTCACGTTTTCCATTTCCTTTACAAATTTTGAAAACATTTTCGAAAATTATTTCCAAAAACGGCGCAAGAGAACACCTTTTCCGCGTTTTCGGAAATGAAAAATGGAAAACAGTTGGAAAACGCCAAAGAGAACGCAGCCTAAGTTTTCTTTACTGATAAGTTAGGACGATGCCTCACTTCATTGTAAATTCAAACAAATGTTTAGTCTAAACAAATAAAAAGCAGCTGTTTGGATTTCATTTTAGCTTAATGAAAGTAAGAATTCATATTCTAATCAATGTTCAGAATTTTCCATCAATTTGACCCTTCTCGTTATCATATCTCTCACCTATTAATTATTTCATTATCTTCAAGACACGACTGCACAGATGCACTAAGGCTTTCATTAAGGTTTTCGATGCCATGAGTTTGTTCAGCAAATATTTTATTTAAATCTGCTAGTTCCTTGAGCCTCTAAAGACTAAATCTAATGCAACTGATTGAGTTGATCGATATAAGATTTTTAATTGACTCTTTCGATTCTCTTATTTCCTGCAAAAGCACAAATCATCTTCTATGACACTGATAGACATAAAGACATCACACATGACAAACTACGGAAAAGAACCCTCAATTGGAGGACAAAAATGCTAAATGAACAACACTTTTAAACAATAAGGTGAACAACAATCTCACATGGAGGTGGGGTCCAATGTGAGGGTCCCACACTCCATGTGAGAGTGTTGTTCACTTTGTTGTTCAAAAGTGTTGTTCAAGTAGCATGATTCATTGGAGGAATATAGGTTACACAGTTTTATTCCTCAAATTTACACAAATGTCCTAATAAAGCCCCACATTCTCTCATTTGTGGCCCACCGAAGGGGCTGATACACCTCACAAACGAGCAAGGATTATAAAAGTTTCAGCCACAAAGGGCAAGACTAAATACCTTAGCTGGAGCTTGTCCAAGAAGTGGAACCAACACCAATTAATCGAGCAAAGTCTATACATAACAATAATTTGAAAAATTAGAGAGACAATAAATCGAGAACTAAACGTAAGAAGCAAAATAAAATATCTACACATGAAGGGTATATATAAATGAAGAAAAAATTAAGAATTAAAATGAATAGATCTTAGGGCTGGCCGTGGATTAGTCGGAGGTTGTGGTTTGGTCAAAAAAATGGTTTCACCTCCTAGTGGCTAATTGACAATAGATGCATATGAGATGTGGCTAGAATTTTCAGTCGGATCCGGCCCAAATTTACAAGAAGGCTAGTAAAAATCGATTATTGTAACATATAAGGAAAAATACATCAAGGAGCCAGAATTTGAAACATCCCAGAGGCTACGTCCAATTAAAATTCAAAGTTCAGATGAGTTAAGAGGAAGAAATCATGGTTGAAAATTTCAAGTTTAAGGTTCGTCCAGTAGACCAAAAGGTAAAGTTTTCAGTTCTATAACTTCTATTCTATATTTGAGAGAGTTATCCTGTTTAGAATGTGTATGAATTGATTCATCGGATTCAGATTCTTCTTTGTATTTCAGATTTTGTAAGCTCCAACTTTACCAGCATTCCAAAGAAGTATAGTTCAGTTTCTGGGATTTAATATAACTTGCTCGTTGATGGACAAAATCAGAAAATAAATATTTGTCGTTAATCCATATAATTAATAATTTCCAACGTCAACAATCACTGCTATTGAGATGTCATACATTACTAATATAAAACTAATAGTTACAATAGAAAAATACTTTCTAAAGCAATTATCAATTACAAAAAATAAAGACAGCGGACTATTTGACTTTTCATCACCACCAAAAAAGGAGGAAGACAAATCGTTTGGATTTTATTTTTTTTTTTGCTAAATTCAAATGAAGGTTTGCTAATATTCATTTAAACTCGATTTATGAACTGTCCAAATAGAAATCCCAATTATTTCGCAAAATCCAAATCTTTGCTTTCCTAATATAACCACGGTTCATTTTCCAACCCACGGGTTCTATTCAAGATTTGATCTTCTATTAAGGAATGAAAGCAGAGAAACCAAAAGCCTTAACTAAAATCCTAGAGCACATAAAAATTAGGGAAATTAGTTTAAACTTACAGGACAGGGCAGCTTGTTCTTGAAGTTGACAAATTAGAATGCTCTCGTTCCTCGTGAATCTGTTTACGAAGCTCCTTGGAGTCTCCAGGTATGGCGTTAGCGGGAGCTTGGGAGATATGGGGCTTCGGAGAGATGCAACTTCAGATGGGTAGGAACTCGACTAGGGATGTTGGGAGGGATAGGGCTTCAGTTGGCGTTGCGAGGGAGCTTCAGAGCTTGGGACTATGATGTCATCGGCGATGGAGCAGGGGAGAGGGATGGGCAGAAGTGGGTCTTTAGATGAAACTACACCGCTATGTTTTTGTCTGTAAGCTGGGAGAAGGCAGCTTTAGATGGGTAGGAACTCGGCGAGGGAGGTAGGTAGAGCTGGGGCTTCAGCTGGCGCTGAAGGGAGCTTGAGAGACGATTTTGGGGAGAGAGATTGAGAGCGGTATGTTTTGTAGAGAGAGATATTGATATGGATACAGTGGTATATGTGAATGAAGAAAAGATTGGACAAAGAAAAGAAAAAATATCTCTGCAGCAGCTGTCAATTACTATTGCAAAAACAGATGCCTAGTGTGAAACCAAAGACGGAAAAATGAACAGTAATTGTCATATATATAAAATAAATGTATATATATATATATGTGTGTGTGTGTGTGTGTGTGTGTATACATACATACATAATTATTAATTTTATTTTTAATTCTTAGACTGTGTTTGATTGAAGTGATTTTTCATGAAAAATATTCCAATCAATGAAAATATTTGTCATCTTTACATGTTTGAGTTTCTTGGTACAATCCTTCTAAGCATTGTTTTACATTATTTGCCTTGAAAATTTTCCAATGTGGGAGGTGGGAAAATATTTTCCATGAAAGAAAGAATTCATTTTCATTTTCCATCTTTTATCTATCAAACACACCATTAGATCTTTAGTAAGAAAATAATTTGGTGAATTCACGTTTTCAAATAACTAGGGTCCATTTGATAGTAATGGTGAAATTTGAGTGGAAAGAAAATGAATTTTAGATAATTGAATTTTTGAAAATCTATTTTCTTGGAAATTGGAAGTTTAATGTGTTTGATTAATTTAATTTTTTAAGTGAAAAAAATGGAGAATTTTTTAAGTTTTGTGATTTGATTGACATTATTTTTCATGAAAAATAAAATAAAATTTAGCTATTGTACTTAATTTGTTTATATATTTTTTTTCACACATTTATACTTGATGATGATGATGATGATAATAATAATAATAATAATAATTTAAAAATATTAATCAAATTAAGAATAACAAAAATGATTAAATAAGGTGAAAATGATTTGCCATTCGCCACTTAAAGTGGCAAATCAATTCTCACCTTTACCAAAAATGTGAGAATTGGTGGTTTGTCTCGACACTTGAAAATAAGGCAAATCACCATCATGTGTCAAGAGTGGAAAAATCAAATTCAAATCAAATTTCAATCAAACAACAAAAAAAAAAGGATGAAAAATGGAAAATGAACTCCTAATTCCATGACAAATGGAGGCTATCAAACAGGGCATTATGGTAGATAAACAGCTAATTCAAACAAAACGTTTGTATCTTTTGACTTCTTTTCTTTGCAACAATCGTCTATATTATTTCAATTTTGACATTTGTTCTATGAAATTAACCTACTCAACTCTCCTGTAAAAAAAAAAAAAAAAAAAAGTTGATTTGTTTCAGGTGATGAAAATGACCATTTGTGTAAGAATATGTTGAAATAAATTTGCAAATGTACGACGAACAATAGAAATGTTTTGGGCGAATTATATCTGATAAATTATTAACTGCAATGGTGTTTTTGGTTTCAAATTCTCTCCAATTTTTAATCACGTACATATCCCTCCAATTTCAAATAAAGTCCGTGACATTGCTTTTCAGAAATTATTACTCTCTACATTATATAAAGATAGTTCAGTCCACTTTTATTTTTTACACAGATTAAGAAATTGTATTTATTGAATTTGGAAAAGTAAATTTAATGTACAATTTTCCTACTATCCTTATTTACACATCAAACACTTTTGAAAATATTGATGATTTAAGAACATTACGTTAGGATATATTAAGAAAAAAAATTAGTACACATTTAATAAGAAAAGTGGATTATAATTTGGGAAGATCAAAAAAATAATGACACACTATTCGTCACCTTTTTTTTTTTGTTTGTTTATTTTGGTTTTTTTTAGGTAAATATATAGTTGAAAATTGAAGAGAAATAAATGTGTGTGATTAAAAAAAAATTTGAAAATTTGTATTATTTATAAATTGATTTATAAATTATAACCATTGCATAAAAGAACGGTATTTAATATCTTTTCGGACGGATTGAGTACTTAGGGTGCGTTTGATTCGCGTAATATTCCATGGAAAATATGTGAATTTTCAATTTTGCGATATTTGGTTGCCTAAATTTTTCATGGAATTCATTTTTCCACTTGCCTCGAAATTCAGTATTTTCCTTGTTTTGAATGAATTCATTTTTTAAGGGGATGGTTTTATTTTCCATGGAAAATCTTATATCATTTTCGTTACGTTTGATCATTTTTGTTATTGTTAATTGATTTATATTTTTTTAAAAAATTAACAATATTATTATCAAGTACAAATGTGTGAAAAAATTAAAAAAAATATTTTTTTATTAAAATAGATCAATTTTACTTTATTTTTCATAGAAAATAATGTCAATCAAACAACAAAAGTTAAAAAATTTCTTACTTTTTTCACCTAGAAAATTAAACCAATCACCATAGAATTCAATTTCTTGAAATTCATTATTTTTTCACTCAAATTTCACACTCACTATCAAACGCACCGCATGGAGCTGCAGGAGAAGATTGGAATAAAATTTTACAGCGGTACATCCTCTTCCGTTTTTAAAATCTCCGTTTAAACCAAACTGGGGGAACTCTAAATCCACGCGTCTCTTCATCGCTTGTAAACACCCCACCGCCCTCTTTGGCTTCACCACCACCAGTATAAATATCCATAAAGTGTTCCCGAAGAAAAGCTCGGAATATCAAAGGCACCGCCCAAAACCTAACCCTAATTCGTAATTTGTAGATTTGATTCAATTCAGTTTTGAATTCAAGAAACGAACGAAAATAAGAGAACTGGAAAGAGGGATCGTTAATTAATTGATTTATATCAGATTTAAATAATTTTAATGATGTCTGCGATAGTGTGCGGGAAGAGATCTTTCTTCGAAGAAATACAAACAACGTCATCGCCAGTGTCGGGGTCCCCGCCGGTTTCCAAGAGACTTCGCTGCTCTTCCGCCACCTCTCCAGTTCGCTTCTCCTACTCGCCGCTGCGGAGTCTTATCGATCAGCTCAAGGCTTTGTTTCCTGATATGGATAGTCAGGTTAGTTTGCCTTCTATATTTTTATTTTCCTCATTTCCTTTTAGGATTTTACGGTGGTGGGATATTTCTTTCTTGTATATTCAATGCTTAAATTGACAATTTATTTATTTATTTTTATTTTTTTGGGAAGGACTAAAATTGACATACAACTTTTTCTTGAGTTTCTTTCTATATTGTATAACTGCAAAAAATAATTATAATAATAAATAAAAAACTGTTCCTTGGCGAATATGTATGCGTTATTGCAAAGGATATTTACTTGCAGGGTTTTATCCTCCTGATTTTCTTAACTCATATACTCTGACAATCAGGGCTAAGAATGTGCACCTTATCACAATGTTACATAGAAATGTCCCGAAAAATTTTGAATTACTCATATTCAAAGGACCCTTTAACAATTCTGTTTGGTAAAATTTGTTTATAGATTTTGTTTATAAACGCCCACATGACAATGATTTTTTTTTTTTTTTTGAAAAGTCGATCATTTAGGCATGTCAAAGATTTCTGTCCACTATTTTTTACTTTTCAAAAAATGGACAAACGAAATGTTTATATGGCGCTATTTATAAGCAACCATGTATAAACCGTTTACCAAATAGAGGCTTATTTCTGTTATTTTTCGAAATACATCTTATAATTCTGCCTCTTAATGTTTCTTACCATAGCAAATTCTGATTACCATAATTTTTTAGACAATCAATAACTGCTGAGTACTACTAAATTTTCTTGCAGCTTCTTGAGAAAGTTTTGGAAGAATCCGGCAATAATTTAGATGGTGCTATCAAGAGCCTGCAGGGACTTCGTCTTGGATATGCAGACGGCACAGAAGGCAACTCGAGTTTTGCTGTGGAAGTAAATGCAGGTATGGAAGAAGGTAAGCATTTATTTTGCATAGCACAAGTACGAGGCAGTATCTGGAAAGGGTCGAGGTGCTCACATGGTTTTTTTGTTGTATGTTCTATAATTTTGTTGCATTTTTTTCCTTTCTTGAAAAGTGTTTAAATTATGCTTATTTAATAAATGTTTTCATGTACATTTATTGAATACGTGATACCGATCAACGTGTAATAACGTAGATATAATAATGCAGTATCACAAAATGTAATCTGATGCATGTTTTATTATCTAGCTCATGTTATTCGAGTCTACTTTTTTTAGTGTCTCAGCTTATCCCTGCCCAACTAATCAGATTAAAAATATAGATCTCGACAATTACGAAAGAGACAACTTTAGATGAAATTGGAAATCTACAACAGGATACTCAGGTTATCATATGAAAAAGCGCCACCTAATAACATACAGCGAGGGTCTGTTACTTTTCAAAAAGGGTCCTTGAGTGCATATTCAAAATAAATTAAAATGTCCATAAGAGAAAGTATAAGAAAGAAATTGCTTAATAGTGAGAAGGGTCCTAGACAGATGTGTGATCATTGTGATCTATGTGTATTATTGTGATTTCGTTATGTCGTCTATAAATGTGCTTTTCCTATTATCTATATCACCTGGTGGGACTGTAATTAGCACCCTGTTTGGCCCCCATTAAATTTTTAACATATTTTTTTGTCTCTTCTTTTCAACCATGCATTTATCAAAAAAATAATATTACACACATAAACCCACAAAAGATTCCCTACTTTTAACCCCACATTCTCCTAAAAATGACTATTCATTTCAAATAAACTCTTTTTAAATAAAAACATCAAACAAAGGCTACATATGTCTATGGTTTTTATGCTATAGTTGATCTTCCCATTTTTGCTCCTCACAAAAAATCATTTCATAGCAGTTTTATACTTGCTAATAATTAAATAGCTTGACATTTTTCGTGATTTTAGGCATTATTATTGATGTGTCTTTGTTGACATCTTAAATTTTCCTTCTAAAGGCTCTTCAATGCCTATTAAAAACATGTTAATCACATTATACATATAAAATTGACAGGTGTGACACCAACTGTCAGGGGTGCTGTTCTTTCTGAGGACTCTCAAGTCCAAAACAACCTACCCATGGATGGTGCAGAATGGGTTGAGTTGGTTGTGAAGGAGATGATGAGTGCAACTAGTATAGATGATGCTAGATTCCGTGCAACAAGAGTGTTGGAAAGTTTGGAGAAATCCATCAGTGCCAGGGCTGGTGCTGGTGCTGAAGCATCTCAAAATTTTCTAAAGGTTGGTATTTCCGAGTTTACACACCTATTTTGCTTTTAGATCATTAAAACTGCAAGTTGGTTGTGTAACTGACTGCTGATGGAAATGGATTCATTGGCAAACCCATTGAAGAGGAACAGGGTTTTCTGGTGGCGTTAAATTGTAGCTGTTAGTGGTTTGTTTGAGAGGATATGATAGGATTGTGACAATATTTCAGTACAATATCAAGGAAGAAAAAGAATCTAAAATTTTGTTTATTCTGTTCTCGAGTCCTATCCAATAATTTGCACCAAACATGCACTAGAAGTATATGCTCGATTAAGTTTCTTCATTTCCACCTTGGGCTGGCTTCTTGATCTTACAGGTATACTGGGAAAGATGCATTTGGGTTAATAATATTTTTTTCTAATACAAACCAATGCTGTTTGCTATTTATTACAAAAACTGCTGCTTAGTTTTAGGCGGGCTCCACTGTGTTCTTCCTAGTGTTAATTAAGGCACGGGTTTTAAATTTTTTCATGCATACCAGGAAAACATGATGCTGAAGGAACAAATTGAGGCACTTCTTCGGGACAATGCCATACTCAAACGCGCTGTTTCCATCCAGCATGAACGTCAAAAGGAGTATGATGATAGTAACCAAGAGGTGCAGCAATTGAAGCATTTGGTTGCTCAATATCAGGAGCAGTTGAGAACTCTTGAGGTAAATATTGTAACTTCATCACAAGAACTTATTTAGGGACAAGTTAAGTGCATGTAGAGATATGCCCATAAAAGAAGTAACCCAAGTAAGTAAACACTTGCTTTGAAATTGTAACATCTACTAAAACTTCTTAAAAAATGATAATTTGTAAAGAAAAGCCAAACACGTTTGGTATAAAAGTAACTACTTTTTCATCGAAGGTTTGCCAACCATTATCCAAATTCCTGATTTTGTTTTCTTGCAGGTGAACAACTATGCATTGACATTGCATTTGCGCCAGGCCCAGCAGAGCAACTCCATGCCGGGACATTTTCATCCTGACATATTTTAATAAAGGAAGGAAGTACGTTGCTCGTAGCGACATGTCTTTATAATCGCATAAAAGGTGTTTCTTTAGTTGTTGAATATTATGTATGGTTTAAAAACTAGATTGATTGAAACATAAAACAGTATAAAGTAAGGCTGTACCTCATGGTGATGAGAAAAAAAATTCTTAACTCTAATTTCATCAAAAAGTTGAAATTCTATATTATTTTGCCTTGGAGTTTTCGGCTTCTTGTTTTCTGTATTTTACATAGCTCCTGTTTGGTGGAGTTTTTGATGAATTTTGAAATATTTTGAGTTTTTAGGAAAATGTGTGGTTGAAAGTGATGGATCTCACAGAAATGTGGTTAAAAATGAATTTAAAGAAAAGTGTCGAAATTATTTTCAATCAAACATAATTTTGACAAAAAGTATAGAATAAAAAACTTGCATATTATACATGATCAACTTTGTTTCTCTTATTCATATTAATAGCTACTTCAGGAGGAATGTTTTTTATGTGGTACTAACGACTAAAGGGGAGGAAGTCCGTTTGGTAAATTCGTTTATACGTTTATAGACATTCATAAATAACATATTTTTTCAAATTATTTTTTTAATAATATATATTTTATCTCGAAAAAATAAAAAAAAAATTACCAAAAAAATTCTAATTACACCTTCCTAATTATAAGATGCGCTATGATAAAATCGAAATTATAAGTTTAAATTCCTAATAGTTTTATGGGAAAGTTGTAGTGATGTCGCATAATGACATTCAATATTTTTCATTTGAGAATGCCATCTTGAAGATAATGGCTTGGAAGATGACTGTTCAAAGAGATCCTTCAAGAGAAGATCATCAGCGATGAACACGTCATTTCTGGACGACAACTAAAATTTATCTGAACCACATGAAATTGGGAGTTTAGTTAATGTTCTGTGGCATATTAATACATTTCATTATCATATTGATGGCGTCAGCATAATATCGGACTTTGACGTGGGCTACGAAACCACCTGCACCAAAAAATTGAGTGAAACTCGAATCTTAACAATAAAATTAATATTTATTCAAAAAAACTTTGAATTGAGGTTAGTTGCATGTTCTTTAGCTAATACCTTTGAGATTGACAATGGTTGCAGATGTTGGAAAATGATTTTCGAATTTGATTGACAAAAGAACAAATCAAAAATGAATCCACAATAATATAAATATTGATGAAAATCAAAATTGTAAATTCGAGAAAAATTTGGAACCGAGGCATGTGTAAACACAGTTTCCTTAAAACAGATTCGTCCCCTCACCAATCTGTGCTTGAGGTTTGTCTGAGCGTCTATCTCCCAGGATACAACGGAGGTTGAGTAGTTAACTCAGCACAGAGTTACCACTCCGACGAACCGAATTTATGTATGAACAATCACCAAAAGGACAAAATATAGAACAAATGTGTCTTGACAAAACAATTATTTTCTTGTTTTTCAAAAGAGTGGGGAGATTGATTATATAGCATGCAAAGGAGTTATACCATAACTCCACACACATAACTCCCCAATTAACAACCATAAAACCACACAAAACTCCCCAATTAACAAGGCTAATTTAACCACCATCAATTGTAAGACATGGGAGTTACATGGGTTGAAATTTCTCATTCACATTTTCACATTTTTCCAACAATCCCCCACATGAATGAAAATTGCAAGAGACACAAAACAAAAGACACAAAGACTGGGTGATATAGTTCAACGGTTGAAACCTGCATAGGATAGGTAGGTATTACCCTTTGAACCTTCCCCTGTGAAAGTATATTTACTTTACTTGCTGACCAGTAGACGCGATGTCCTTGAACTGTTCTGCATTTTGTGTAAACGATGATATACCTCACACAGGATTCTTCCTTACATAGCTCAGTTCTCACGGTTATGTTCGTTAGGCCATGAACATATGCCTGGTTCTGTGAGAATTTCTAAGAATTTAGCCCAAAACAATTCCTTTAAAAGCGACCCCACTTCTTTCTCACATAGGTGATCTCTTAATTAAGAGTAGCCCGCTCTACTCCGCTCGGATTTCCGACGCATAGGAATCATTAAAAGCCTAATGCTTATCCTTCATCTTACGAGCATCACTGTTACATCATAGGAATTGACAAAGGATGTTAACCCCCTGATGTGATCCGTTATGGGGATCACCAAGAACACGCGGAATTAAACGCCAGAAAGCTCTAAAATCCAAGATAGTAGACGGTAACAATGCAACCCCGACCTCACGACGCAAGAACTATGGGTATATTAAACCCAAACCCCGTTACGATGCGGAGATAAGAACCACAAAGGGGGAACGCCACAAAGGTTGTCAAATCCTTTGATAAGTTTAATTTGTTCGACGAGAACACGAAGAAAATATAAGGGAATATCTCACCTTCAATATCATTAACCTCAAGATAAAAGTTGTTGTTTTACAATGCTGAATAAAGCCATATATATAGGCAAAGAAAATAAAACAACTAGAAATAAACTAGAATTCAATCTAAACTAAAAAGCTAAAAACGCCAAACATTAACTTAAAATTCGGAACCTAAGTTACGGCCGTGAAAACGACCTTTACGGCCGTAATCACGCTACGGATTAAAAATGGACAACATGTGTTATGGCCGTGAAAATGACCTTTACGGCCGTAATCAATATACTGAATTAAAACTACTAAACTTGTTACGGCCGTGAAATAGAGGGTTACGGCCGTAAGTCCTCTTCTGCATAATTTCGCCATTGTAGTGTTACGGCCGTAATTTTTGCTTTACGGCCGTGAATCCGTTACGGCCGTAATATCAGGCTTTACGACCGTGATTCCATTGCTGCCCAATTTCTTGTTCTTCCTTGATCCCAATGTATTGCAATAACTTTGGCTCCTCTTCCACATTGTTATGCAATGTAAATGAAGTCTTTGTACTAGAGCACTCGTCCATCCACGCTTGCATGAATCCTTGCATTGCCTGCTTGATTCTTTTGGCTCTTTGTCTCGTTATTGGTCCTACGGGCACGTGCAACGGGTCAATGTTCTTCGAGCCACTCCGGAACTCATCATCCCCTCCCTGTTGAAAAGGATTCGTCCTCGAATCATCACCTGCATCAAACAGAGAAAGATCAGCAACATTAAATGAAGCAAACACATTATACTCACCTGGAAGATCGAGCTTATATGCATTCTCATTTATCTTTTCAAGGATCTGAAAAGGGCCATCGCCTCTTGGCTGCAACTTAGACTTTCTTAGGGTTGGGAATCGCTCCTTTCGCAAGTGCACCCACACCCAATCACCTGGCTCGAACGTCACTTGCCTCCTACCTTTGTTGGCATGAGTCGCATAACGCTCATTTTTCTTTTCAATTTGTCCTTTCACCCTCTCATGAAGTTCTTTCACAAACTTAGCCTTTTTCGCCCCATCCAAACTGCTCCGTTCATCTGCAGGTAAAGGAATTAAATCAAGAGGAGTTAGCGGGTTGAAACCATAAACAACTTCAAAAGGTGAACATGAAGTAGTAGAATGCACAGATCGATTATAAGCAAATTCCACAAATGGCAAACATTCCTCCCAACTTTTTAGATTCTTATTTATTATAGTGCGCAAAAGTTGGATTAATGTCCTATTAACTACCTCAGTTTGACCATCAGTTTGCGGGTGACATGTAGTAGAAAATAACAATTTAGTACCCATTTTCCCCCACAAGACTTTCCAAAAGTAGCTTAGGAACTTAACATCCCTATCAGACACAATACTCCTAGGTACCCCATGGAGTCTTACAACTTCCCTAAAGAATAGGTCCGCTATGTTAGTTGCGTCATCAGTTTTATTACAAGGAATAAAATGCGCCATTTTGCTAAACCTGTCTACCACCACAAATATTGAGTCTTTACCTTTTTTTGTCCTAGGCAGACCTAACACAAAATCCATAGATATATCTACCCAAGGTTCATTAGGTACGGGCAAAGGTGTATACAAACCTTGTGGTAAGACTCTAGACTTAGATTGTTTACAAGTTATGCATCTTCCACAAACATGGTGAACATCCCTTTTCATTTTAGGCCAGTAAAAATGCTCTTGTAAAGTTTCTAACGTCTTAAGAACACCAAAGTGTCCCATTAACCCCCCACCATGAGCCTCACGCACTAGCAATTCACGCATAGAACAATTAGGCACACAAAGTTTACTTTCCCTAAACAAATAGCCTTCATGCCTATAAAATTTATCAATTGCACCTTTTTCACATGAAGCATAAATGGTAGAAAAATCAGGGTCATTACCATATATACCTTTTATATACTCGAACCCAAGCAACTTCGCATTTAAAGAAGTTAAGAGAACATACCTGCGAGAAAGGGCATCTGCTACCACATTCTCCTTACCTTGCTTATAGCGAATGACATATGGAAAGGTCTCAATGAATTCTATCCAACGGGCGTGTCGTTTGTTTAGTTTACCTTGTCCCTTGAGGTGTTTCAGTGACTCGTGGTCAGTGTGTATAACGAATTCCTTTGGCCATAGATAGTGCTGCCATGTTTCCAAGGCACGAACAAGAGCATAAAGCTCCTTGTCGTAGGTAGGATAATTCAAGACTGCCCCACTCAGCTTTTCACTGAAAAATGCAATCGGTCTTTTTTCCTGCATAAGAACAGCTCCAATACCTATTCCTGATGCATCACATTCAATCTCAAAGGTTTGGTTAAAGTTAGGTAAAGCTAAAACCGGTGCAGAACATAACCTATCTTTAAGCATTTTAAAAGCATTTTCTTGTGCTTCCCCCCAATGGAATCCTACACTTTTCTTGACTATTTCTGTTAGTGGTGCTGCAAGTGTGCTAAAATCTTTAACAAACCTCCTATAAAACCCAGCCAACCCGTGGAAGCTCCTAACCTCCGTAATACTTTTGGGAGTTGGCCATTCTTTAATAGCACGAATTTTCTCCTCATCTACCTCAACACCATTAGAACTAACGACAAAGCCAAGAAAAATTACCTTTTCCATGCAAAAAGTACACTTTTTAAAATTAGCATATAGTTTTTCAGTTTTTAAAACTTCCAAAACAGATCTTAAATGTTCAATGTGATCACCTAAGTTCTTACTATATACTAAAATGTCATCAAAGTATACCACGACAAATTTACCAATGTAAGCACGCAAGACATGATTCATTAATCTCATAAAAGTGCTAGGTGCATTTGAGAGGCCGAACGGCATAACCATCCATTCATATAAACCATATTTGGTTTTGAAGGCGGTTTTCCATTCATCACCTTCCTTCATACGAATTTGGTGATAACCACTCTTAAGGTCTATTTTACTAAAAATACTAGCACCATAAAGTTCATCAAGCATGTCATCAAGTCTAGGTATGGGATGGCGATACTTTACTGTAATATTGTTGACTGCCCTACAATCCACGCACATCCTCCAAGTCCCATCCTTTTTGGGTACCAACAGAACTGGTACTGCACATGGGCTCATGCTTTCCCGAACATAGCCCTTTTTCAGCAGCTCTTCAACCTGCTTTTGTAGCTCCTTGGTCTCTTCTGGATTGCTCCTATAAGCTGGCCTGTTTGGAATGACCGCTCCTGGCACGAAGTCAATCTGGTGTTCAATCCCTCGAATTGGCGGTAGCCCACTAGGAATATCCTCGGGAAATAAATCTGCAAATTCCTGCAAAAGAGACATAGCTAAACTGGGGAGGGAGTGGTTAGTTTCATCAAGCACAAGGAGAGATTCCTTGTACATTAGTAAAATCACAGGTTTATTTGTAGAAATAGCTTTGGTGATATCACTCTGTTTTGCGTAGAAGCTTACCTTTGTTTTCTCTCTTTTACTGGCACTCTTCACACCCTCTCCTTTTTCTGGGATCGTGGTCCCAACTCTCGGTTTTTCACACAACTCTCCTTTTTCCGGGATCGTGGTCCCGACCCTCTTCTGTTCACTCAACTCTCCTTTTTCCGGGATCGTGGTCCCGACCCTCTTTCTCTCTTCCTCACTTTTTAATTTCAATTGGTCTTCATAGACCTGTTGAGGTGACAAAGGCATTAGTTTGACATTTTTCCCATCCTTAGTGAAGGTATACCTATTTTTAAATCCATCATGAATAACCTTCCTATCGAATTGCCATGGCCTGCCCAACAAGATGTGCCCCGCATGCATGGGTACCACATCACAAACCACCCTATCTTCATACTTCCCAATCGCCAAATCAACTACCACTTGTTTATTTACCTTAATCTCACCCGATTCATTTAACCACTGTAGCTTATACGGCCTAGGGTGTTTTAGCATAGGTAGGCACAATTTCTCTACTAAAGTAGTGCTGGCAACGTTCGCACAACTACCCCCATCTATTATCAAACTACACACTTTGTTATTCACAAAACACCTAGTATGAAATATATTTTCTCGCTGCTCACCCGACTCTTCCACCTTAACTTGAGTACTAAGGGCTCTCCTAGTGACAAGTGATTTAGCTACTGCATAGTCCGCATCATCATTTTCACTAACATCCTCTAGAGCTGGCATATCCTTATACTCATCCTCCACTTCTCCCCCTTTCTCATCCTCCGAACTTAATACCCCATCATGCATAACCAATATTCGTTTATTTGGACATTGTGAAGAAATATGTCCTAAACCGGAACATTTAAAGCAACGGATATCTCTAGTCCTAGAAGCTTGAGAGTCAGAAGTAATTTTACCTTTATTGGGTGGCTCTACCTTTCCCTTCGATGCCTCAAATTTATTTTTCTGCACAACCCCTTCATTTTTGGAAATCCCACTCCACGTAGACTTACCAAAAGAATTGGAACTTGTAGAGAATTTGGAAGTTCCCTTCCTTTTTAACTGTCGCTCCACTTTCATGGACATGTGAAGCATTTCCTCCAAATCGATATAATGCTGCAATTCAATAACATTAGCAATATCTCGATTTAAACCATTTAAAAACCTAGCCATGGTTGCCTCCGGGTCTTCCTCTATATTAGCCCGAATCATGGCAACCTCCATCTCCCTATGGTAATCCTCCACACTCTTACTACCTTGGGAAAGGGTTTGTAATTTTTGGTAAAGATCCCTATAGTAATGTCCAGGCACAAATCGTTTTCTCATAAGGGCCTTCAACTCATCCCAAGTTTCAATAGGCCTCTCCCCATTTCTCCTTTTACTAGTTACCAATTGATCCCACCATACTATAGCATAATCAGTAAATTCTACGACTGCCAATTTAACCTTCTTAGCTTCAGAATAATTATGACAATCGAAAATTAATTCTACCCTCTTTTCCCATTCAAAATAAACGTCCGGATTACTCTTACCCTGAAACGAGGGAATGGACATTTTAATGTTACCAACATGTCCATCTACATCATCCCTACGATCACGCCTATATCCCCTATCACGTCTTTCTCTCCGATCTCGTCTCCTACCAACACTAGTAATAGACAATTCACCACTATCCTCATCACTATCAACAACCTCAACATGTTCATTCCTAGCTCTAAATTGTGGGTTGAAGTCATACCTTAGTGGCCTCCGTAAATTAGGGAAATTGCGCGGTTGTTCCTGACGTGGTTGAACATTTCCCGCACCTCGTGTCTCCCCCGGATTATTATCCCTTTCCACATTCACGCCGGATTGTGGACCAAATTTTGCTTCCAAATTGGCATCCAACCTCGCTTCCCATTTTTCCAAACGTTCCTCCACCATTGCAAGCATTTTAAAATCTTGAAGATCCTTTTCCGTTGACGAAACTTCCTTCTGCGACATGGTTAGTAATAAAGAAAAGAGAAAAAAAATATTAAATAAAGATCCTCACGTGTTTTATCGCTCGTGTATCACTCAATTTGGCTTTTTCCCTCTATTATTCTCACCACTCTGCCTTTTTCCTCTCGATTCCCTTTTTCCCACGTTCTCAAAGAACCCACCAAACTAGTCACGGATTTGGTCCTTGTGGAATAAACCCCAAAGTGCAAATAAGGAAAGTTGATGGAAAATATTGGAATTAGGAAATTTAAGAAAGAAATTATGGAAACAAGAATTCTATTGCAAGAAGAAGTTTTATGGAAACAAGAATAAAGAATTTTATGGAAACAAGGATTTGTTGGAAAGATTTGCCAAATATTATTTTCTTGATTTCTTGTTCGAATCAACAACACTTCTTTTCTTCCTCTTTTTTTTTTTTTTTTTCTTGTGAATAATTAATAACTGGAAATAAAAGAAAAAGAACTGGAATACTAAATAATTGGATTTAGAGACAGGCTCTGATACCAGATGATGTGATCCGTTATGGGGATCACCAAGAACACGCGGAATTAAACGTCGGAAAGCTCTAAAATCCAAGATAGTAGACGGTAACAATGCAACCCCGACCTCACGACGCAAGAACTATGGGTATATTAAACCCAAAACCCGTTACGATGCGGAGATAAGAACCACAAAGGGGGAACGCCACAAAGGTTGTCAAATCCTTTGATAAGTTTAATTTGTTCGACGAGAACACGAAGAAAATATAAGGGAATATCTCACCTTCAATATCATTAACCTCAAGATAAAAGTTGTTGTTTTACAATGCTGAATAAAGCCATATATATAGGCAAAGAAAATAAAACAACTAGAAATAAACTAGAATTCAATCTAAACTAAAAAGCTAAAAACGCCAAACATTAACTTAAAATTCGGAACCTAAGTTACGGCCGTGAAAACGACCTTTACGGCCGTAATCACGCTACGGATTAAAAATGGACAACATGTGTTACGGCCGTGAAAATGACCTTTACGGCCGTAATCAATATTCTGAATTAAAACTACTAAACTTGTTACGGCCGTGAAATAGAGGGTTACGGCCGTAAGTCCTCTTCTGCATAATTTCGCCATTGTAGTGTTACGGCCGTAATTTTTGCTTTACGGCCGTAATATCAGGCTTTACGACCGTGATTCCATTGCTGCCCAATTTCTTGTTCTTCCTTGATCCCAATGTATTGCAATAACTTTGGCTCCTCTTCCACATTGTTATGCAATGTAAATGAAGTCTTTGCACTAGAGCACTCGTCCATCCACGCTTGCATGAATCCTTGCATTGCCTGCTTGATTCTTTTAGCTCTTTGTCTCGTTATTGGTCCTACGGGCACGTGCAACGGGTCAATGTTCTTCGAGCCACTCCGGAACTCATCACCCCCACAGTGATTCAATTAAGTCTTTACAATTAGGTTGTCCCTTTGAACCTAGATCTTGGGATCTCCAGTCAACTAGGTTGGGTTTCCATTGTATTAACTCATTCGTTCAAGGGCTTAAGTCACATTCCTCTCAATGACTTTGCAACTAACTCTCTATTTAACTCTTTGGTTAGCGGATCCCCAATGTTATCTTTTGACTTTACATAGTGAACTGAGATAACTCCAGTTGAGAGTAGTTGTCTTATGGTATTATGTCTACGACGTATATCTACAGACTTACCATATTGCTTAGTGCCCATCCAATTTCTGATTGAATATCGCAATGTATACAAATTACTGGCACAAGCTTTGACCATCTAGGAATATCCTCTAACAATTGGCGTAGCCATTCAGCCTCTTCACCACACTTGTCAAGGGACATAATTCAGATTCCATGGTAGATCTGGTTATAACTATCTGTTTAGAGGATTTCCATGATATCGCTGCACCTCCCAATGTGAATACAAATCCACTTATAGACTTTTAAGTCTTTTAATATCAGATATCCAGTTAGCAACACTATGTTCTTCAATAACTACGAGATATCTGGTGCAGTTCATATATCTCAAGTATCTTAGTACTCTTACTATTCATTTCCAGTTGTCAGAACTTGGATTACTCGTATATATACTCAGCTTGCTAACCGCGTTAGCTATATCTAGTCTTGTAAAACTCATTAAGTACATAAGACCTTTGATTATTCTAGAGCACTCAACTTGAGAAATATCGTCGTCTCTATTTTTCGATAGATGTTGACTTGTATCTATTATGGTTCTAGCTACTACAAAATCATCCTTGTTAAATTTCTCGAGAACTTCGTCCACATAATGTGACTGAGTTAGAACAAGCCCATTTGAGATTTTAACTCCAAGGATAACATCGGCTAAACCCATATCTTTCATGTCGAATCTCGAGTTCAACATGTCTTTTGTAGATTTAATCATCTTATCATTATCACCAATGATAAGCAAATCATCAACTTGAAGACATAAAATGACATAGCCATTTTTAGTATCTTTTGTCATACGCACATTTGTCATATTTGTTGATTTTAAATCAACTTTCCACCATGACATTAGCAAAATTTCTATGCCATTATTTGGTTGCTTGTATCAAGCCATAAAATGACTTCTCTCACCAATTTACAGACTTTCTTTCCTGCCTTGGTGATGAAAACCCTCAGGTTGTTCCATGTAAATACCTTCTTCTAAATCTCCATTTAGAAAAGCAGTTTTAACATTCATTTGATGTACTTCGAGATTGTACAAAGTCGCAATCGTAAGTATCGTCCTAATGAATGTTATTCTCGTCACCAGAGAATACGTGTCAAAGTAATCAAGGCTTTCTCATTGCCTGTAACATTTAATTAAAAGTCTGGCCTTGTACATCGATAGTTTCATTTCATTTTCTTTTGAAAATCAATTGGTAGTCTAGTGGTTTGCTTCCCGCGGAAAGATCCACTTCCCAAGTATGATTTTTCAAATGGAATCTATCTTACTTTTAATGGCCTCCTTCCCTTGAGGTCATTTTGAAGAGTTTGCAGTTTCTTTAAAACTTTGAGGTTTAGTTTCTAGCATATAGGTCAGAAAATCAGGACCATAAGATTTTTCTGTCCTTTCTTGTTTGCTATGTTGATTCAATCTCAACTTCCTCTTCCAATTTTTGGTCTTGACTATTTTCAAACATAGTCTCATATGTCCATACATATTCAAAGAACGAAGAATTTCTCGATTATTGTGTTTATGTAAGTCTGGAATCTTATATTCATACACAATAAATTGATAAGCACTACTGTTGTGCAAATATCTATAATGAAGTTGCGATCAATAGTTTTCAGACCTAACTTCACCTTCTTTGGTGTAGGTATAGCCACTTCGGCAAGACGCCCCCACATTCGTAGGTATTTCTAGGAAGACTTCCTCCATTTTCGTAACTCGTGGGGATATTATCTTTCAAAGCTAGAGGCATCTTTTCAATTATGGAAGCCACTTCGAAAGTTTTACCCAGAGTCATCATTTCGGCATGAATCTCATGTGGAATCACTTTGACTGGTCAGAGTCTTTGAATCCACTATCTTATATTCAAGGAAGCGGCCAACTCTCACAATTCCTTAGCCATTTTTATTATACAGTACACGTTGTACAGCCAAGCTGTTCATGACATAATTTCGGCACAGGAAATCAGAATGCTTTCGAGCATCTACTACACTAATTGCTTGAATGTCTCATTTACCCTCTTGGAGTATTTGTGCATTCTCAGTCAAGAATCTCGCAAGATTCAAGGTGATCAGATAGAACATCATCTTCTGCATCCACCTCTTGAAATTCAACTCATTGAATTTCTCCGATTATCCCAATGGTTAATCGGAACAACCACAGTTGGGGCTTCAATTTGTGCCACTATTTGGGTCACAATATGACTTGGCAATTTAGCCACAGTTTGAGCCACATCATAATTGGCATAGCCACAGCTTAAGCAATAGTAGGACTCGACACTTGGCAACTGTAATTTCAAAAAACTTGGAGGCCAATTTTGAAGTAATTCTTAATTTTGGTACTTAAAAGCAATTTTGCAAAGCTTTAGTGGCCAATTTATAAGAATTTCAAACTTTAGGTGCAAATTCAAAAAAAATTCCATACTTTAGGAGCTGAATTGTAAAAATCCAAAACTCTCAAGGCCCAACTTCAATAATTTATAAAGTTTGGAACTTAAATAATAAATTCCTTAATTTCAGGGATCAATTTTAATATGTTAAATAAGATTTGAGGACTTTAGTGTGCAATAAACCATAAAAACCAAAATTGTAAAAGGAGTCCCAGAAATATTCAAATTTCCGATCGAAGTCCCTGACTCAATTATCTGATCCAGCTAGGTTTTCAAACACTAGCCTAACTGCCGCCCCAAGTCCAACTAGCAAGGCCGCAGCCCCCCAGCGACTCGAGTACGATGCAGCCGCCGGTGGCAAAAGCCATCGACATTCTCTACCGCCACAATGAATGGCATTCTCCACAGCCATACATTCAATGGCTTTAACCGAATCAGGATTCCAATTCGATTTCAACTCAAAAACCAAGATTCAATTCCCAGCCAATCGAATCTCTACAGTCCATATACACAAACAATCTATACACAATACATCCATATTTCACTGATTAATTTTGCTGTGTACCATATACCCACTTCCACCAATTACATCCAACTTCGATAGATGCCCATGAAAATCTTTTCATCATCTACAGTCCCAATAAAAGGCCACTCTATATCATGTGGAAGTAGGGGCTTTCTCGATGAGTTCCTAGAAATGATCTTCGCAGAAGTAGCGTTGGTCGGCATCATTGACTTGGCGAAGGAAGGAAATTGGGTTGGTCTTGCTCTCGGCCACCACCTGGATAGGGTCCGACCCAAGACCATAGTGTTCGGCAGCCTGATGGACGCGCTGGAGTACTGAGCGCAGCGCCGTTAAGGCCACGCCGTCTATAAGGGAAGCCACTGCATTTCTGATCCTGACGATGATGATTGCTTGACTACTGATGAATCTTCAGTGTTCTCTGTTGTCTCTCTCACAACCTTTAAATTCTTAACCAAACTCATGTGCAAAACAAAGATAATCAACTAAGACAATGGCACCCAGATAGCCCAAATGTCTAGAATTTGAACAATCGATTTTCTACAGGAATCAGGATTTCTTAAAAGTCATTTATGGAAAATAGAAATGAATTGTTGAGTGGCCAAACAAGTTGCTGGGCCTTATAGTTTCTTCAGCCAACGAGGTCGGCCCTGTTGTGTTTTTTTTTTTTTTTTTTTAGTAATTTTGTCATAAAACGAACTTACTGGTTTTTCATTGGAATTTTCATCAAGATAAGATTTGGACTCTATGGGTCGTGTGATTTCATCAAGATTTTCATAAACCTGAGTGGGTCTAGAAGAAGAATGGAAAAGGGAAAAGGGTGTTTGAGAGTACAGATCTGTGTAGAGAGAGAGTGTAGGCTGAAGAGCTCTTCTGCTAAAGAAGAATAAGAATAAGAGAGAAGAAAAGCATGGTTCGGTTCTTTTAGTAATCAAATTCCATTTTGACAAAGACTCTGTTTTAAGTTTGTAGGAAAATGATTTTCGAATTTGATTGACAAAAGAACAAATCAAAAATGAATCCACAATAATATAAATATTGATGAAAACCAAAATTGTAAATTTGAGAAAAATTTGGAACCAAGACCTGTGTAAACACAGTTTCCTTAAAACAGATTCGCCCCCTCACCAATCTGTGCTTGAGGTTTGTCTGAGCGTCTATCTCTCAGGATATAACGGAGGTTGAGTAGTTAACTCAGCACAGAGTTACCACTCCGACGAACCGAATTTATGTATGAACAATCACCAAAAGGACAAAAGAAAATTATGGACAAAATATAGAACAAATGTGTCTTGACAAAACAATTATTTTCTTGTTTTTCAAAAGAGTGGGGAGATTGATTATATAGCATGCAAATGAGTTATACCATAACTCCACACACATAACTCCCCAATTAACAACCATAAAACCACACATAACTCCCCAATTAACAAGGCTAATTTAACCACCATCAATTGTAAGACATGGGAGTTACATGGGTTGAAATTTCTCATTCACATTTTCACATTTTTCCAACAGCAGATTTGCCCCCAGGGCATATCTCCAAGTGGCAAAGGGGATGGGTGGTAAGTGCTCAGCGCGGCTGTGTGCCTGGTTCGATTCCCCGTAAGGTGGAATTGGCCTTGTGGCAAGCGGGAGTTATTAAGATTGGCTCATGCTTACATTAAGTATTTCCTCCCTTTCAACACTTGGAGGCATAACATGCGATTTACCTCCTCAACCAAGGGCTCAGGGCAGGGTCGGTTGGGGCCGTTGGGTTGCGGCTTTCAACCTTTTTTTTAAGACAATGGTTGCAGATTCAAAAAAAATAATCTGGTTGATGGTAATCATTGCACATTCTGATATTGACTGACACTAGTTGCTTGTTCTACAGCTAATACCTTTGAGATTAAGAATGGATGCAGATTCAAAAATAAAATCCGGTTGATTGTAATCGTTCGAGAAGAAATGCGAATTCTGATATGGACACCGCTTGCGGTAAAAATCAATTTTATGATTTGAAAAACAATATTTTGTTTCATGAACAGTACTGATTTCCCTTTCATCATTAACGGTGAGTGAGGAAAATCTGCAACCTTTACGCGGGATGTTCTGCTTCTGTTACATTTCAATTTCAATTTCAATTTTTAATTTTTTAATTTTTTTTTTGAGGTGGGTGGTATTTTACTGAATAGTTTTAATCTTGGTGTCATATATCAAAAATCAAATTTATGGGTGTTAAATGTCATATACTGTTGATTCAAGCTGGTTGTATGGCTAATTTCCACTAGTTAGTGTTTTATTCATACATTTCACACCATATTTCCAACAGTTTCTATTTGCATGGGGGGTGGGGTGGTGAGGGGGTTCAAATTAATATGATAATCGAGGATTTCATAAAATAAACCGTTGATGACCATGCTAATCACGCAGAAGAATAAACAAGTAAAGACTAATTTCTCTACTTATAAATTTGGAATTATAGACATAAAAATATTTTTTTTTTTTCAATGTCATTTTAATTTTGAAATTTTTATTTTTAATCCATAGCGAGTCAAAGAAGCTTTAAAAATTAATTTATGTTTTATATATTTTTAATTTTTTATATTTATATGTACATGAGGTCAGATCATTGACTGAATTAAAAAGCGAAGTCTGCTAGATTGATTTAAGTTGGATAATTGTCCACCATTTATATGTTAACTAAAAGAAAATAACAATTAATTTGGATTAAAGAAAGAAGAGTATTGATACTGTTCACATTATAACTACCAGGGCATGCAATGTATGCATAATTCATAAATAAGTCTCCTTTCTTTAATGTAATTATTACAATTTTTTAAATAAACTAATTTATAATTGCTAATGCATGTGTTACGAAAAGGAATGAGTGGGTTGTATATGGGTAACAGTCATGAAAATGCTTATTTCTTTTATATTTTGGTCTTTTATTTTATTTTTGAAAAATTAAAGAATTCTTAGATCAAAATATTATGTGTGGATGATATGAAGTGCCAACAAGAATTATCGAACATCGAAAAACAGGTTCAAATATTCACGACCTAGAAGTATTGAATCCTTTTTCTAACCATAAGTGATAACACATCTCACAAAATTCATGCAAGTAAATAAATTGTGTGGTCAATGAGAATATTTGAAAATAGTCTACAACAATGTACAAGCCTGCCTATTTAAGATAGTCGATACTTAGTGGCAAATTAATCGTGAAAGATGTGAGTACGTTCTTCATGGAAATAGCTCTTGTACAAGAATTAATTAATCAACGGTCAAGAAGTAAGAAACTGGGAATTATAAAAATAGAAAACCACTGTGTGTATTGACTTTTGCTTATATATAGAGATGGTTTACAATTTACTATTGGATTGGATGTGGAGCAAAATGGAATTTAAATTGGTGATGATAATCACCATTCTTGCATTCTTTTTATTTTCAGGAATATTAGGAAGAAACTTTCCAGGTAAAACAACTAGCCCTTTAACTTTTCCTATGCTTAAATGAGAAATGCTACTTGAAAAACATTATTGAACATTAAGTTGAATAACACTGTCACATGGGGAGTGGGCCCCACCCCTTTGTGAGAGTGTTGTTCAAGTAGCATTTTTGTACAATTTTTCATAAATGGGTGACAGTACGTATGACTTGAACTCTTTTTCTTTCTTGTCTTATTTATGCAGATCATGCAAACGATCAATTTGCATCTACAAGTTCTCCTCTTCTTCCCAGAGAATCGGCGTCGATGGCGCCTGTAACAATTCGAATATCGAGATTTTTCCGGTGGACAAAGAAGAATCTGTTGATCATATGGTTCTTGACAAATCCAAAAGGTCCCTACGATGGTACAGATTCAGCATGCAAAAATCACGTAACAGTAGCAAATCTTGGAAGGCCATGGGGACCACCGGAGCCGCCTCCACAGCCACCGCCCGGACCAAGACCGGTTTCGAACATCGAATTACCATTCTCTAAGAAACCACCTCAGAAATTAAACTTCGAATCCGCCTGATTTCTTGTTCTTCATGAGTCAACTCATGTTTTACTTTGTTTTGTTTTGTCCTAGGATCGATCCTCGTTTTCTGGTCGTTGACTCAGTAGTTGCAAGGTGGACAACGCAATTGTGTCATGCTGCCCAATTATCATTGATTGTGTCGTTTTCTACTTAATATTTTATCAAACAAATTAAATGATAAATTTATATGACTTCATGTTAAAAAGAACTGTTGCCCAGTTATTATAATTGATGGTTAAAAATTTATTAGGTTAACCCAACATGAAATTCCAAATTTACTCATACAAATAAAGATTCATCAATGAAGAAGAACGCAGTCTTATGTTGTGACCTGGGACACAGATCCAGGAATTCGAGAGTGCACGAGTGGTCGCCTAGGTTCACAGGTGGCGGGATCGATGTGAGATCCAAAAGGCATTGAAATTATGGGTAGCTGACTCGGTTCTTGTGAGGTCGATAACGCATTCTTGTGTCTGCTAGTCTTTAGAATTGATCTTAGTATAAGGCTAAGTTCATCGGAAGAAAATGAATGTATTCAATCCGAAATATGAGGTGATAGAACGTTGTTTTACATGCATACACAAGTCTTTATCAGTCCATGTTTGGTTAAGCAAAAATAGTTGATTAAATTATAAGTCAAATGCTAGAATTAATTTTAATAGTACATTTCGTTATGTTCACAAATTTTCAATTCACGCATTCTATAACTTTTTTATTAAAATATATAAAAATGTACGTTTTCTATGAACCAAACATGGACTAACGAAATAAATTTATGTTTGACAAGTGTTTATAATAGGCCTTCCTAATCCACGATTGTTTATTTGTTTATCGAGATGACAATTCAATTGTTACAATTGGTGCCCAGAAAAGAGAGAGTGGCTGGCGACGAGAGCTTTCCTCCTTGTTCGTTACAATAGGTGAAGCTCTTTCCTTTCTTATGCTCACCGTAGAAACCTCACTACGAGAGCTTTCCTGCTTGATCGTTAAAAAAGTGTCAAATCAATAGTTCTTCATATATTTCTTTTGATTCACAAGTATTATTTATCGATTATTAATCTAAAATCACTTTTTAATCACACGTTTTTCTCAAATCACTTTTGAGCCCGTTTGTTAAAGGATATTTTGGAAGAAAATTGGATTTTTGAAAGAATTTATAGTTGAAAAGTGTAAAAATGGTGGTCCCATAAAAACGTGTTTGAAAATGAATTTTGACGGGAAGTTTTTCAAAAATTCTAGGACCAAACATGGGCTTAATCACATATTTAATTTTGAAAATATCACTTTTTTTTTTTTTACCAAAGAGAGACTTCCATTTCTATCTATTTATAGCATTTCTCGAACAAGATCATTTACCAAGAGACGGAGAGTATCATATTCTTGCTTAATGGATTAGCCAACTAATAGAACTAAGCAAACGAGGCTTATAATCTTTAATATATTCCAAATCATTTCACACCAAACAAATACTAATGTATTCTGCTTTATATCAAATCTAAAGAGCACACTTCCGATCAAAAAAATAAAGAGCACACTTCTCAGTTTTTTAGAGACAATGTCAAAATGATATATTCCAGCTGATTTTGTCCTGAAACGAGTTTAATATGTAGGAATATGATTTGGCCCCCATTATTTCCCAAATAATGTGGTTTCTAATAGTTTTTTTTTTTTTTTGGAGAATGTACGGTTAAAAAATGTTTGAAAAGTAAAACATGGTAAACTTGACTAAAATGAATTGTTGAATAAATTTAGTTTTCAAAAAATGAGAATCAAACAGGAGCTAAAACATAAAGAACGTACCAGAACATCAGCATTGTCTGAGAGCTATCGATTATCTTATTGTTTTAAGCTCGACTCGGTTTCACTCGATTAAAAATCGTTTGTCCATCATCCGATTCTTGAATGAAAGCTACACTCACGTTTGGCTAGATAATTAGTAGTAGTTTGCGTTAGGCTCTTTATAATTTAGCCCCTGTTTGGTATAGATTAAAATCAAATTTTTAGTAAATTTTGATAAAAATTGATGAGATATACGTTTAAAAGGTTGTGTGTCTCATAGAATGTACCGTTGAAATTATTTGTTGACTTTGACTTGTGATTATAATAAGATTTTAATCAAAACCAAACATGAGCTTAATTTTGTCAAGTTGAGCTGTCAATAGATTTTAGAACGTTTTTAAACACTCGAGAATTTGTGGGACTTTATTAGATTCTAGTCCCCACTAGAAAAAGGAGTTTACAAACCCTATATAGAACCTCTCATCTTTCAACAGAATCCAAGCTTTATAGTTTGTACACCCATCATTTTCCTCCTGCCCCCCATAAACATGAAAGAGAGTTTTATATCATGGATCCTCATCTTCTTATGTGCTCAACTACTCCTGTCAAGCTTGGCTCTTGAAAATTCCCAGAAATTAGAGCAAGAAAATCATAGTGAGGATTAATCCATTAACTAGTGTTTATTCATTTCCACTGTTAATTCAAGTTTAATTCTGTGATTACTATGTAAAATCTATATGCAGGCACAAGTATAGAAGTCAATTATCATGCTGATGCTCATGGCAAAGAATTTATAGCAGAAAATGGAAAGGGACAGCAGGGGAGAGGACCTCGTGGTGGTGGTGCAGCTGTGGTTCATGGTCGATCAGGAAAAAATGCATCAGCACTATTATATAGGCGTTCATCGATCATTTTTACGACGTTTTTATCTCTTATCATCGTCTTTGCCTAAATTTTTTTGATTGTATAAATTATGCTTTCTTCAGATTTCTAGATTGCCAATAATAATAACTTACAAAGAATCATATCAGAATCATGTACCCTCAGAAAAGAAACAAGCAATTCCTACATAATTTCACTGGGAATATTTTCTGTGGCTGTATACAAAGAATCATATGAGAATCACTAAAAGCTTGAGATTAAGATTTTTTTTTTTCTTTCACGTTTTTATTTTTATTTTTTATTTTTCTAGAAGGCAAAGATTACATTCTCTCTAATCATATCGATAAACATGTAATGCTTAGCTTACCTTGATCTTGACGTTTGCAACAATGTAAAATTCTAAGTCCCATCCAATTCCTTCTATTCCTTCTTTTCCGATCGCTTACCAGGTCTTCTAGTTCGGATTGCACTGCCTTTCCCATACTGTAATCCTTTTCCTTTATGAATACGTCTGATAACCGTCGTCTTCCCTTCTCCCTCCAGTGCATGAATACCATCTCGAACAGGATAACTTAAGAGCTTCTTCAACTTTGGATCATCCACTATTCCATTAGATCTCATCTCAGTATACAGTTCTGAAGCCTCCACAAACAACTTATGTTTCACTAACCCTTCCACTAACACACTGTAATGTTCAGAATCTGGCACTACCTCGTACTGTTTCATGTTCGACCATATCTTCAACGCGTTTTCAGGTTGCTCGGTTTTAAGAAACTTGCGTAGTGTAAGAAGAAACGTATGCCTGCTGGGACCCAGACTGGCTTTTCTCATAAGATTAAAAAGTTCAAAAGTTCCTTCTAAATTGGCACATTCAAGAAATGCATGGTACGTATCACTAGTTGTGTTGACGTCGTTCTGTATCATCCTAGCTAATATAGTTCTCGCCTCCCGAAACTTTGCTGATTTGCAAAGAGGAAGAATCATAGAGTTGTATGTTGTAGAATCAGGTTGCATATCAGATTCTTTCATATGATCTACAATTCTAAGAGCTTCATTCAGGCAATTCTCATGGGTCAGTACATAAATCAAAGAATTATACACCTTCATGCCGGGGATCCAGCCCTTTTTCTTCATTTCATCATACAATCTAAGTGAGTCAAATAGATTACTGGCTCTTGAGAAGCAAGAAATCATGTGTGTATAAGAAGTCCCGTCTGGCACAATACAACATCTGGACATTTCCCTCCAAACCCTCTTGGCTTCGTATATATCATTGGCTATATTACACCACCCATTGAGAATTATGTTAAAGCTCTCAATTTCCAAT
Source organism: Ligustrum vulgare (assembly GCA_963555705.1). Lineage (NCBI taxonomy): Eukaryota > Viridiplantae > Streptophyta > Magnoliopsida > Lamiales > Oleaceae > Ligustrum > Ligustrum vulgare. The sequence goes on from OY743179.1 coordinate 4,563,499, forward strand.
GGGAAGAACTTCTTATTGAGAAACATGAATTCTTCAGCTTCTTCAATGTTTCCATGTTTATTAAGAATATCCAAGAATGAGAAAAATGTTCTCTGATCAGTAGAAAATTTGAACTTCTGAAATATTTTGAATGTTTCAATAGCCTTCCTTGGGTTATTTGCTGCTGCATATCTATCAACTTGGATTAAAAGACAATAATAATAAGAAAAATCACTAAAATGGAACGAGAAATAAAATCAACGTTACTTTATTAAAGCTGCAAATGAACAATGGTACGTGACATTAGAAGTCAATTCACAGCATTTTATCCAACCTTATGTTCTAACTTGAAGTGCACTAAAATTTAAAAAAGATCAAGAGTGAACTATCAGTGAAATGGCGAAAGTTCCACACAATAAACAAAACTGGGCAGTTCTTGTGTAAATAAAAATAATAGGTGCATAAGTGGTGCAGAAAAGGGAGTGTAAGTAGTATTTATATATCTTATATTTTAAAATTTACTGAAGTTTGGTCTTTAGTAATATCTGGACACGATACTAACCGTGGGCCATGGTTCATGGGTCTTGGGTTGTTTACATTGTGCAGTTTCATTTATGAATCCTAAGTAGTCTAGCAGATTCTCCTTACAGAGATTCCTATATTGTTGAGTTTCCAAATCTTCATATCATGTGTCCTAATAGAAATAAGAGATCTAACCTAAAAATAAGCATGTATTTTATTTCATCTCAAGTCTGATATTATGAAAAAAATTATATACTTGTCATTTGATTGATTAATGGTGAAGCACTTTTCTTTTTTCCAACGTTACCGTTCTCTAGCTTCCTCTTCTTTTCTTTAATTTAAGCACTCTTCTTCTCGAACTCCATCTTTCTCAGAAGTTGTCATTTAATCCCTGAAGCACTAATCTCCCAAACCCAACTGATCGTGAAAAGTCCTTAACCCTAGGACAGTTATAATTTTATAAATAAACTACGGACAGTGGCAAATGAACTGCTTGTAACTACTGAAAGGGACATATTTTCGTCCTAAAAACCTTTCACATCAAACCTTAATTATCTTTTGTTGAACCGCCTCATACAGTTGGAGGATAATTTAACAGGCCTCCTATCGTAAGAGCAGATTCAATTTTTATCATATGTATGACATCCACAATTTTCACCAACAGCAAGAATTGAACTCAAACCTTTGTTCGTTGGCTTTCAATCGTGAACTCTTAGAGAGGGGACATACTTTTTATTGAAATTTATTATTCAAGAATTTCAATCTTTCGCTACATATTAGGCTCCCACCCCAATCCACGAATTCTCTATCTTCTACTGAATGCCATAACAAATGCTTTAAACTCCTTATGAATAAGACCTCTCACAGAATTCGACAAAGCAGCTCAAGGTTTGATAAACTGGAACAAATATCTAAAGGAGAAAGCTTGTTATCTGTGACAGTTCAGCAAAACAGGAGTCAACTTCTGAAGTCAATTCTTATTCATGTAGAGAAAAAAACAGCAAAATCAGATCAGAGAAAATCCCACCTCAGTTTATTTGATAGGCATCTGTGTTCGATTACACATACGAACAAAATTGACATATATAAGTGATGATGAGTAATTCAGATTACATTTGAATTCATATATATGAACAAATGAAATCAACAACGTGTTAAATAATGCATACTTAGAACAATTTTCCATCAAAGGAATCAAATCAAACACATCCAGAATGTCTGCGTCCATAATAAGCACTTAATTTCTTGAATAAAATAACAGTTAACAGAGAGAAGCAGATAATGATATAAGTGGGCTACCATGAACAGGTTCACTTTTTCATATTATGAAACAAAAGAGTGTCAGTGAGAGAAAATTCAACATGAGATTCTGGCTTTGAACAATGAAAATTAAAGGTTCGAGTAAACAAATAAGAAACAAGTTGTGGTGATGATTAAAGAAATATTCATAAAGTTATCATGACAATGGATTATAAACAAGGAAAAGAATTTAAAAGAAAGCAGATCATAGTTTGAAGCAGAAGATCAAGTTTTACCTGTCAATCATGATGAACAGTGCTTGTTGTGTGTCCATTGAAGCCTTATAAAGGTCGTGAATCAGAGTCCAAGCAGTACTGAACTTTTGATGGTTACCCAGCAGCCGTATCATCAAACACCGAGTCTTTTCCACAACACATTTCCAATTCTCACCCCACTTGAACACCAAAAATGCCAGCTTCCACTCTTCTCTTAAAGCCCAAATAGCTGAAAAAATCAAATCTTTACTTGGTTTCACACCAGAATTATCAAGAAAGGAAATTGCTTCATTTGCATATGCAAAGTTCTTAGCTTTGTGGACAGTGTCAAGGAACTCAGGTAGATCCAGTGGGATATCTTCATCAATTTCATTTACCCATTCATCAAAGTCGATTGTTTGGAAAGTATTTTGGCAGTCTGAGTGTTGAAGGGTGGAGAAATGATGGGAATGTTTAAAGTAGGTGATAGGTGTTCGACGAAATGCTTCAGTGAGATTGTGTGGCAAACGAGTCAAATGAAAAGATGAAATTTGGGGTCGACTGCCTAGAGAGTTCAAAATTTGGGAGAAGAAGATCGTGGGGTGTGATCTAGAGATTTGGAGCCTCCTACAAATCCTATGAAAAGACATAATTTTACTGATTTCATTACAAGCTTGCTTAGAGAATCTCAAAATCCTGATAAAACCGTGACCAGCCCGGTAGCTGAGGTTTCTATGGTAAGTGCAAGCTCCAAGTTTTCAAGTATAAAACCTGCCTTCAAGTTCAAGGTAACAAAGACATTTTGCGACCAAATCGAGGTGTCAAAAGTTCGGTCCATCCGTGGTGTATAGGTCGAGAACGAGCCCAAGCCTTTTTGAGGCTGCAATAAAAATTAGTAATAAAAATATTTATATATATTAGCAGTGCCGGCCCTGATGAAACAGAGGTCCAAGGCAACTAAATACTTTGAGGCCCTTAAATATAATTTTTTTTTTTTTTTTTTTTTTTTTTGTAAACGTAACAATACTTAACTATTTAAATAAATAATATATATGCATTTAAAAGAAGCCTTTATATAATTCAAAAAGATGAAATTACAAAATCAAACATCATTCACAATCGAGGGATTATTTTAACATAATCAAACATTCTTAAACAATTATTGTATATTGCAAAATCGTCCAAAATTCAATTTTGAAAGGGGAAAAAAAAGAATTGAATAGAAGATATCCATTTTCCAAGAGAGGCCGATAAGTTACATAGAATAGTAGATAGGAGACTTGTAGTGATAATAGAATTAAGCTTGTCCTCTTCTCTTCATGGGGAAAGGGAAGGGGACTTGTAGTCATTTTAATTTCTCACCTTAAACCACAGTAGCTCTCTATGCATTTGAAGAGCTGCTCCAGATTCAATGTTAAGTCTGCTCGGAGGTGCTAATTTCGCAGCCAAGTGCAAAATGTTGTTCCCGAATCTATCTTTATATAGCGTATTATCATATCTCCGAGAACTTTTGTTTGGTAGATGAGATTAAAGATTTTCGCTTGTCGATTAATAACAGCAAGATGAAAGATGGAGTAGCAATCTTCATTTACTATCCACATAAGATCAGGATATGAGTGAGCAAGTAGAGTCAAAAACTCAACATTCCCACTTCTTACAGCAACATCAAGTATCGGAGTCCTGCAAATTAGATATGAGATTGCGTCGTCCTCTAAAGTCAGAAATGAATTTGTTCCCACAACTCCTTTACCAACTGACCAGCTTGTCTTCGCTTTTGAATTGAACCACATATCCCTTTGAAATCTAAGAATCAAATCGCTAAATTATTGCCAAAAACTCCAAAAAGAAAATCTAAGAAAAAAGTGAAAGTCATATCTCTACACGAATAATTCACACGTAAAGCCCAGACATGAAAACTAGCATTTGCCAGTTGAAAGTTAATAATTAAATAGAGTGGTCTTACAGGGAAGATAAGAGACAATCCGAACAAGTCTTTCTCATATCCATTCTTGACTTGTACCATTGTGTGATAAAGGTTTAATGTCTAATTTCCACTTTTTTTTTTTTTTTTTTTTTTTGAGGCCCTAAAAAATTGGTGGCCCAAGGCACTTGCCTTAGTAGCCTACCCTCAGGGCCGGCACTGTATATTAGGGAAATTTATTGGTTTAGCAATATGGAACATACAATTTTTAAGAATGACCACTTTTTGTAATTTGTTCATATTACCCTTAATGAAGTTAATTATTTACTTTGCAAGATATGTCCCTGAATTAAATTTGGTTCATTTAATTCAATACTTCTTGTTATATCCATATTTTTTAATCTTTTAAGTTCTTCTAAAAATGTTCTATATTGTGATAATTTCTCAAAAGATTTAGGATGATCTTTTTTAGTTATATATCCTAATATTATTCCTTCTGAATCTTCTTCTTTTATATCCTCGTATTCTTATATAATTTTATGAACTGTATTTATATTCTTTACTGTTTCAACAGAATTAAATTTTATTTTATTCAGGATAGTATAATCAATATCTTCATATATTGCTTTTAGTTTAGATTGTCCAACTGAGTGTATATTTTTAGATTTTTCAACGATAGTTAATAAAAATGAAATTTCTTTATTATTTAAATATAGTTTATTATCACAGTTATTAGATGTTAATGTTTGTGAAGTATTCATAGATTATTGGGTTGGTAAATTATTATACAAAATTTTCTGGTATAAATCCATTCTTTGATCTAGTAAAATACAATAATCTGCAATATATTGTTCGTTTTTTTCTAAAAGTTTATTATATTCTTCGGAAGATATATTTTCATTTTTCATTTGATGTTTAATATTTTCCATTTTATCTTTTAATTTTTCTAAAAGATTATCTAGTCCTTCTATTGTATATCCTGGCATTTAGGTTTGGACTGGGGTGTAAACGGTTCGGTTTGGGCGGTTTTTATAAATTTTCAAACCAAACCATTTAAAATGGTTTGACGTTTTTACAACCCAAATCAAACCATTTAATTTCCTAAACAAAATCAAACCATAGCATTTTTTGCGGTTTGGTGCGGGGTTCAAACCACGGTTTGCAAACGAAATTAATCAAAAAAAAAAAAATTTAAACCACGGCTAATCACGAAAATCATATAAAATCTTGTTAAGAGTCTTTTCACTAGCATAACATAGTAACATACTATGATAAATCTCATAGATAAGTTACATATTAATTAGGAACCAAACATCAAGAAGATTAACATCAAAAAGATACTAAGTTTAGATTAGCATAAATGTGTGTCAAATTTAGAATTGGATTTAATCTTTTTACTGAATCTAGAAAATAGCGAAAAGAATAAAATGCCTTCAACTTAATCACATTCATAAGCTTTCATTCAAAATAAAGGTAGAATCAAAATATTTTAAATGTCCATTGTCTACAGCAATATAGCATAACGACAGTACTAAAAACTTTTTCCAACAAAATGACAAATTATACAAGAATTAAAATGACAAAAATGGGTTTTGCGGGTTGGCGGTTTGGAACGGGTTTTGAAAAGTGAAACCTAAACCAAACCATTTGAAAGCGGTTCGGTTTGGGTCAAAACCAAAACGTTGACGGGTCCGCATGGACCCAAACCAACGGTTTCAAAATTGCAGTTTCAATTCGGTTTAGCTGTTTGGCGGTTTAAATTTACAGCCCTAGTTTGGACTGTGTTTGTTACTATTTTATTTTCTAAATCTATTTTAAGTTGTAATATATCAGAATAATCTATAATGTATTGATCATGATTTTCTAAAAGTATATAATATTGTTCAGATGATTCATCCATATCTATTAATTGAGATATAATGTTATCTATTTTTTTCATTATCCTATCTAACAAATTGTCTAATCCTTCAATAGTATATTCAGGCATTATAAACACAAAGATAAATAATTTATAAAGTTTCAAGTAATTTTTCAAACTCTATCAGTGTCTGAGAGTTGATAATATCTATGTCAACCATAATATCTATGCTTGGTTCAAATAGTATATTATATTTCGAAATACTTTTCTTTCTCTTTTCTAATTTATCAATTATATCTTGACTATCATGTATTATTATAGATCTTACAGTACCTCTAGCAAAGTTTTCTATTAAATTTTCTTTAAAACTTTTTAATATCTCTTGTGATGCATAGAGTTGCTCTTAGTATCCTATTTTACCAATTTCATTTTCATATTCAATACTTTTTTTAATTTTGATATTCTTTTTAACTTTATATGGACATCTCTTAGATCTAGGTTTTTTCATGATATAATTGTTTTCATTCATGATATTAAGATTTTAAAAAACTGGTAAAGAAATATTCATCTCTTCCATCGCTGTCATAATCTATTACAGGATCATAATCATTATCACTACTAAACACATATCCTAAATATAATTCATTATTTATTTTAGTATTATCACTATCAAGCCAAGAATAAATAATCGATTTTGTAATTTCTAATCCTAATATTCTTTTTAATGTTGGAAAGATAACTAACAAATATGGCATATAGACACGATATAACTTTTTAATTTCATTATTTGGTCTAGTAAACTGTTTATGTATGAATAAATGTTCAATTATGCTATGATATTCATCATTATAAGGACTATTTTGATAATTAAATTTAACAATTCTGAATTCTGTCATGTTAAAAGCTCTTCTTCCTCCTAATTCCGTAAAGATAGATATATTAAGAATACTAACCTCTTTTCCTGTTCTCAGTAGCTTTGTATTTTCCTTCTATTGTTAGTGACCTTCAGGCTTATAGGTTCCTGCTCCACACCCCCTCAATGGCCTCCTGCCTTCACGGGTTATTAGCTAAACCTGGATGCCTTCACTGTATAACCTTTTTAGATGGAAAATATTTTAGGACAAAGTGTAGGGAATTTTCTTAATAATATATCTTCTTCTTGGAAATATGATTTATAAGACAAGAATTTAGAAACTCATCATAATATGATAAGTAAATTGAGATTTTATTGATAATATGAAGATTGACAAAGACTTGGTATGAAAATTTTTCAAAGACAGAAGATTTGTTGGCTTTCTCACAAACTGAGTGCTCAAGAGAGTTCTGTCTTTCAACTAGCCCGGAGGCCTCTATTTATAATATTACATTGGACACAATTACATCACTACTTACATCGTCGACCTAACAATTTCATAGCTTTTATCACATAAGGACACACATGTCCCTCTATTATTTATTACATCACATGGTCCCTTACATTATAGGGACACTTATCCTTCTATTTTTTGGTATTGATATGACCACTACATTGTTCTGCATTGTTGCATTAAAGTAGATCTATTAAACAGCTTCCACTTGTCCATCAATTCTGTTGGCATGTAAAACAGATTCATCAAGTGGCTTCTACCTGTCCATCAATTCCTTTGGCATGTGGGGCAATTCCTGGCTATGCACGCTTCTTGCAAAGTGGCAAAGCTTCCATGGATTTGATGAGTGTCAAATTTATTGATGTATTCTCGCAAGATTGTTGACTTTTCTTTTCCTCCATTAGTGAGTAGGCTCCATCCATTATACTGGCATATGCATTTGAATTTTTTCTCATAGAGGTTTTTGGCAATGTTGTAGAGAACTTTAATTCCCAACACCCTTCGGAATCTAAACTATGATCTTGTAATGTTTGGTACTGGCTTGGTATTTTTTCCAACTTCAATTTGAAAATTTCTAGCAACATACCCAATCGTGATAATATGCTCTGCAGGATAATATATCCTTCCATCAATTTCAGAACTGATTGAATAAGATTTTAAATATATAGGTCTTCCTTGGGCAAACTTTGAAATTTCTCCTTTTAGTAAATCATCAAATTTTTCGATTTCTTTCAGATCTTTTCCTGGATAGATAAGATCCAAAAATCCATAATCAGATGTCATTTTTGTCATGACGGGATCTCCTCCCTAAGTAACGATCAATCGTGGGTATACATGGTCTCCAGACGAAATGTAATAACAATCACATTCTTGAAGTTCATATATAACTTCGAAAGTAGTTTTATATTCGTTTTCTTTTGGTAAAAAAGGGGAATCATCTTCCTCTTCAGTACGAATTCTGACTATCTTTGTATGTTCATCTTTGGCATTGATTGTGATTTTTCGAGGACTGACTTCATTTATAATAACTTTTTTGGGACTTGGTTCATCTCTTTTAATCGTTGGTCCATCACTGCTTCCAGAAGATGTACCTGTTTATATTTTTGATATAACATGTTTGGCAATTAACGATTCAAACCGAGATTCAATCTCAATTATATTATCGCTCAATTCTTTAGTATAATTGTGCCAAAATGTTGAGATTTCCATCAATTGCTTAACACTTCTTTGGAGAGTTTCTGCAAGTTGTTCAATTCCAAGCTTTATATCTTCAGCTTCCTCCATGAGGAAGTTCATTCGCTTTTTGGCGTCTATCAGGGATTTTTTTGATATTATCCATCTCCAAATTCAATATTCCTGCTTAAAAAGTCGGCAAGATAATTATTGACACCTTTAATATGAACTATATCAAAATTATAAAATGTCAAATAGGCTTGCCATCCATGGAGCCTTCTATATTGAGGTTCTGGTAGTAATTTATTTTTTACTAATCTTGTAACTTGAGAATTATCAGTTTCAACAATGAATTTCTTAGATAATAAAACCAATGAAAACTTCTTTATTCCTCTGATGGTTGCTAACAATTCTTTCTCATGTGTAGTATAATTTATTTCTGCTTGGTTAAACGTTCCACTTGAGTATCTACAAATTTCATTAAGATCTGTTTTTAATATTGCTGCCCAATACTTATCCGAGGCATCAGAATTAACTACCAGATTATCTTTTTCATCTGGTAACCTCAATTTTGGCAAATTTTTACATTCTTCTTTTAGTGATTTGACAACTTCTGTGTGTTCATCACTCCATCCTTTGGTATTTGTTTTTCTGAGTAAAATTTGAATTTTATGTCTCTTTTTTGATATATTTTCAATAAATCCTTCTGCATAATTTAAACATTCTAAAAATTTTTGTATTTGTTCTTTTGATTCTAATTTGTCTGGAAAAATTTCTATCTTCTCAGATATATGGGTTTGTAATTTTATCCCTCTTTTATCTATTGATAATCCAAGAAAATCAATTTCTTGTTTTTCTATTATAGCTTTATTTTTTGAAAGAACAATTCCTTCTTTTTTGCATTCATTTATACATTTTATTAAATGGTTTCTATGTTCTTCTCTATTATTAGAACATATTAATATATCATCGACACAGACAATTAAAAATTCATTAAATTTTCTAAATATATTGTCCATTCTTCTTTGATATATTTGTGGTGCATTTTTTAAACCAAATGGCATAACCATCCATTCGTACTTACCTTGGGGTGTACTAAATGCTATATATTGAATACTATCTTCTTCTATTTTTACTTGCCAAAATCCGGATTTACAATCAAATTTAGAATAATATTGTTTTTCTTTTGCAAGATTTATTAGTACCTCTTTATTTGGTAAAAAGTATCCATTAAATTTAGTATATTTGTTTAGTTCTTTATAATTTATCACAATTCTAGCTTTTCCTCTTTTTTATTCAGAATATTTCAAGACCATAAAAGCTGGACTACTATGGGGTCCATTACAAGGTCTGATTAATTTTTGATTAAGTAATTCTTTTATTTGAGTTCTAAATTCTTGTGTATCTTGTATGGTATACATCATTGGTCTAACTCTTATAATAACATTTTCTGTTTATTCGATTTTAGCTTTTGGATTATGTGGTTTCCAAAATGATAATGTATTCTCTCCACAAATTTTTTCTAGTTGATCAATATTTTTTTCCATGTTTGTTTGTATGTTTGTTTTTAAGACTTTTTTATACATTATTCTTTTATTTTTTTATTTCATTTTGTGTAATTGATTTTTTCTCCCATTTATCACCACGATGTGTTGCCTGAACTCTGTAAGGTCTAAATTCTCTTGGTATTTTTAGTAAATGTCCACAAGGTGTTTGTAACATTATCATGTAGTTATTTTGTTTATAATATTGAAATTGTTGTATAAAGTCATTTCCTAGTAATATATCACATTCTAGTTTGTTATAATTATATATTTTATTTACAACTATTTGTTTACTCCCAAGTATTATATCAATTTTATTAGCACTATTAATTATATGAGTACTTTCTCTTGTTACTCCCGTAATTTTTATCTTTCCATTAGTATTCCATGATTTTATTAAGAAACTTTTGAATATTGTTATATCACTTCCCGTGTTAATTAATGCGCATGTTGTTATATTTGTTTCAACAATTGTAACTTGTATATAAACAGCTAATGAAAAACTTATTTGATTATTCATTTATTCAGCTTTTCTACATAGTATAGTTTGACCATTACAAGTTATATATAATCCTTCACGTTTTATACTATAATCTTCTAGTCCATCTAGAAAGCTCATTCCTAATAATACATGAGGATTTACCATGCTATTATCTACATGACATGGTACTAAGAGATTTATTCCTCCTATTTTTATTGGTACTTTTACTTCAAGTTCAGTCATATGTACTTTTCCATCAAAATTTATATATCGATATGGATCAGTTCTATGAGATATTAATCCTTTATTTTTGTTAAGCTATATGACATTCACTAGCTCCTGTGTCAATTAATATATTGGATCTTTTTATATGTTCTATTCCATTAAAATATTCACCTTCGATTTTCATATTTCCAGCATTTCTATTAAGTTTTATTTCCTTTGTATTACTAGTTTCTCCTAATTGTTTTCTATTGGGTAAAGTTGTTGATCTTCTAATTAACATGCTATCTTTAAATGTTATGTTATTATTAGGATATTCTTCTTCTCTTAACTCTATAATTTATGGTTTTTTTTTTATATATAGTAAGTTCATAATTTCTTGGAACTAAACTTATTGTTTTATCCGGTTCCACAGCTTTACCAAAATCTTTGCATTCTTTATGAATTTCAATATATGGTTTTTAAGAGTAAATATTTCCATAAATGGAAAGTTTTAAGGACTAAGTTGTAACTTTTCTAAATTCTAAGAGACTTAGTTGAAATATGATATTTAAGGATATTTGTGGTAGTTTATAGTGTTTAAAGCTATTTTGATGAATTGGTAAAATTTTTGGCTATTTTCCTAAAGGGCTACTTTCATGTGGCCATTTTCATGGTATGCTATTGAAACTTATATTTAAGTATTGCAACCATGTATTTTAGATTTTGAAAAATGGAACCATAAAAAATATAAATTGTGCAAATACCACTGAATCTAAAATGAGCAATTATAGAAGTAAATATATTCACCAAAAATAAATTTGGCAGTTACATTTCAAAAGCAATCTTAACTGACCAAATAATGAATCTAATCCTTATAGCAAATACCCCATGAATCAAACATGTCGAAACTTGATGCTTTCCTAGCCACCTTTACAGCTGAACCAGTTTTTTTAGCCGTAATGATACTTCCACATCACTGATCAATATAACTTCACAAGAACTGATTCTTTTAACAGTTGAGAAATTTCAGATTTTACAATGATCAATAATTCTATTTACATTGATGGGGATCCCAATAAGTTGGTCATAACACAAAAGATTTAACTCAGTATCAATGGACAAACTGATGTGATCCCGGGAGGGGGGTCACAACGAACACGCGGAATTAAACAAAATAAAGATAGGAAAGATCCAGATTCAGCCAAGAACACAAGATCACAATAATTAAAAATACTGGAATAAATAAATTTGGCGATAGGACCTGGACCCAACAATCAAGACGCAATAAATTGACGATGCGAATTGAAGAACCGAGGTTTTCGAAACGCCACAAGGAATGCCAAACTCCTTGATAAATTTCTGATTGGAACGCCACAAACATTCAAGAAAATATTTAATAAGTTCTAGGAATTGTTCTTCAAGAACAAGAAAAAGGAATCCTCCTTTTCGAGAGAGAAAATTCTCACATTCATTCAATAATGTCAAAGTTGTTGTTTCATAATGAAAAACAAAGCAATATAATGTAGAAACTGGCCTAACTAGGGTTTGCCACTAATTTGGGCCCAAAACATAAAATTAATTAATAAAAACGGAATTAAATTAACAAAACGTGAATTCTGGAAAATTAGGTGTTACGGCCGTAAAAATGTCACTTACGGCCGTAAGTGACTTTCTGTTAGTGAGTTACGGCCGTAACAAGAACTCTCACGGCCGTAAGTACCAATTTTGCTGAATTACTCAATTCCACCAGAGAAGGAGTTACGGCCGTGAACTGTAGTCTTACGGCCGTGAACTGTAGTCTTACGGCTGTGAACTGTAAGTAATAAAGTCCTGGAATTCTTGCTTTTGATCCGAGGGAATGTTACGGCCATGAACAACAGACTTTACGGCCGTGAATGTGTCATTGGCCTCCAAACTTTGCCCCTTTGATTTGGCTCGACCCCTTTGTCTTCTCGGCTCGCTTCCAACATGAAACTTGTGCCGTTTCCTGCGTAGATCACTGTCACATTGCCCATAGGTTGACTTCTCCTTTGGTCTCCTACTTCGGATCACATCATCCCCCCTTTCTTGGAAATGATTCGACCTCGAATCACTATATGGCATCTCCTTTATGTATCTCTTTCTTTCGTTGGTTCGAGTGACCCGTTCCTGTTTTGTGCAATGCATCATCCTTTGGGGTTGTTCTGTCCGGCAATTAATTTTCCTTTTGGCCTTAGTTTTGTAATTTGATTGTAGTACCTGCAAAACAGAATTAGCCAAACTAGAGAGGGATGTGTTAGCAAATGCAAGTAAACTCATTTTTTTGGGTGACTCTCTTCTCCTTTTCTTTTCTCTCTTGAGCTCACCTTTTTCTGAAGTCGTGGCCTCAACTCTCTTGTTTTCAATTTTCACACCCTCTCCTTTTTCTGAGGTCGTGGCCTCAACGCTCGTATTTTTCCCCTCAAACTCGCTCTTTATTTTCAATTGGTCCTCTTGGACCTCTTTAGGCGTTAGCGGAGCAAGTGTGATCCTTTTTCCACCCTTCACGAAAGAACATCTATTTTTGAACCCATCATGCACTACTCTCCTATCATGTTGCCAGGGTGTTCCCAATAAAATATGCCCAACATGCATAGGGACCACATCACACACCACCTCATCTCTATAACCCCCAATGGTGAATTTAATATTAACCTGCTTGTTCACCTTAAGTTCTCCCGACTCGGTTAACCACTGTAATTTATAGGGGTTGGGGTGTTTCACCTTAGGCAATCCCAACTTCTCCACCAATAATGTACTAACCACATTAGTACAACTTCCCCCGTCAATTACCATCCCACAAACCTTTTTCCCTACCAAACACCTAGTGTGGAAAATATTATCCCGCTGTTCATCAATTTCAACCATCTTAGTTCGAGAATTTAGGACACGTCTATTCACAAGGGACCCCTTCACCGCATAAGTTAACCCCTCTTCATCGCTACTACTAGCCCCAACATCCACTAACTTAGGCATTCCCTTAAATTCATCCTCAGAACTAATTTCACCATTATCACGCAAGAGCATTACTTTCTTATTTGGACACTGTGATGCTATATGGCCCGACCCCAAACACTTAAAGTACTTAATATTTCTATCCCTAGTAGGTTGAGAATCAGAAATATTTTTACCTTTAGTTGTAAGTTCCTCATTTCCCTTCGGGACGTGCTCATCATTGTGATCCTTCCTCGGTTGTGATGTAGGATAAGTTCCCGGTGATTGTTTAGATGTCCCCTTTCGCCTTAATTGCCTTTCCACCTTCATTGCCATGTGCACCATGTCTTCCAGTTCCACATAATGTTGTAACTCAACGATGTTTGCAATATCTCTGTTCAGCCCACTCAAAAATCTAGCCATTGTAGCTTCCCGATCCTCCACCACGTTGGCCCTAATCATGGCTACCTCCATGTCTCTATGATATTCCTCTACACTCCTAAAACCTTGCGCGAGCCCCTGCAACCTTTGATAAATATCCCTATGATAGTGGCTTGGGACAAACCTCTTCCTCATGATGGTTTTCATCTCACGCCATGTATCCACCGGCCCTTCACCATTCCTCCTCCGATCCTTCACCAACTGATCCCACCAATTAATGGCGTAATCGGTGAACTCAACAACCGCTAACTTCACCTTCTTTCCCGCAGAATAATTGTGGCAATCAAACATCAACTCTACCTTCTTCTCCCAATCTAGGTAAGCCTCCCGATCACTCCTCCCATGAAAAGGTGGAATAGACATTTTTATTTTACCTAGATTATCATCTATCTCATCCCGATCACCACGATCTCTTCTATTATTCTCCCTTTCATCCCTATCTCCTCTACCCCTTCTCCTCCTTACACTAGCCACAGATGATTGGACACTACTTCCTTCACTCGCAAACTCTTCATCATCAAACCCATATCCAACCCTTTGATTATGTCTCCCCCTATGATCTCTCTGGTCTTCCTTCCTAGCTCTAGGACCCACATGAGTTTGTTCCCTACGCAACTTATTAATAGTTTCCTCCTGCCTATCCATCCTAGTCATCAACTTCTCAAATTGCTCATGTAAAGTCTCCATCACACCTACAACATTGTTATTCACCCTATTCATACCTTCAGGTCGTTTGTTGTGGCTCGTTGATGAAGCTGCTGGCTCCCTTCTGTAAATTCCTTGGTTGTCCCTAACTGATGAAGATGATGAATCCCGTCTGCTAAACATTATTAGTCTTCACAGAAATAAGTGGTATATACCTCACAAAAAAAATATAGCTCGTGTATCACTCAAAATCCCCCTTCCAAGCACTTCAAAAACAATTACAGAACTCAATCAAGGGTAGGACACGATAGACACGAGTAAGAACAAGAAAACTCGAAAATTGAGACAAATCCGGAATATTCGAGGATAAATATGAAATTTTCGGACTTTTTTTTTTTTTGAATCCGAAATTCAATTACAAGTGCAACGTAACAAACGGAATCGAATTCGGATAAGAATTGACTAAAAGAAACAATATTGAATTTTTTTGTGGAATTTTATATGAATCAAACAAAGGAAAAATTTACTGACACGAAGAACAAGAAAATCAAGAAAACAAGATAATATCTAGAATACCAAAACTGAATCTAGATCCAAGCTCTGATACCAGATGATGTGATCCCGGGAGGGGGGTCACAACGAACACGCGGAATTAAACAAAATAAAGATGGGAAAGATCCAGATTCAGCCAAGAACACAAGATCACAATAATTAAAAATACTGGAATAAATAAAATTGACGATATGACCTGGACCCAACAATCACGACGCAATAAATTGACGATGCGGATTGAAGAACCGAAGTTTTCGAAATGCCACAAGGGATGCCAAACTCCTTGATAAGTTTCTGATTGGAACGCCACAAACATTCAAGAAAATATTTGATAAGTTCTAGGAATTGTTCTTCAAGAACAAGAAAAAAGAATCCTCCTTTTCGAGAGAGAAAATTCTCACATTCATTCAATAATGTCAAAGTTGTTGTTTCATAATGAAAAATAAAGCAATATAATGTAGAAACTGACCTAACTAGGGTTTTCCACTAATTTGGGCCCAAAACATAAAAGTAATTAATAAAAACGAAATTAAATTAACAAAACGCGAATTCTGGAAAATTAGGTGTTACGGCCGTAAAAATGTCACTTACGGCCGTAAGTGACTTTCTGTTAATGAGTTACAGCCGTAACAAGAACTCTCACGACCGTAAGTACCAATTTTGCTGAATTACTCAATTCCACCAGAGAAGGAGTTACGGCCGTGAACTGTAGTTTTACGGCCGTAAGTAATAAAATCCTGGAATTCTTGCTTTTGACCCGAGGGAATGTTACGGCCGTGAACAACAGACTTTACGGCCGTGAATGTGTCATTGGCCTCCAAACTTTGCCCCTTTGATTTGGCTCGACCCCTTTGTCTTCTCGGCTCGCTTCCAACATGAAACTTGTGTCGTTTCCTGCGTAGATCACTGTCACATTTCCCATAGGTCGACTTCTCCTTTGGTCTCCTACTTCGAATCACATCACAAACATTAAGCATCATGTATGTAAATGGCAAGACCATAGTTTAATTTTTCACAGGACACCGTGTAGATTTGGGTTTCAGAAACAAATGGCATGTATTTGTATATTGTGAATCGACTGTCGAATATGTATGCAAAAAATAAGTTAAAATATGGCTATTTTTTAATCTACTCAATTGTGAATAATGATCATCCGGTAGGACTTCGATGACGACTGGTGCACTGCTTCAGTTTCCTGATGAATGATAGTTTGGATATACTCTTGCATGAGCTAGAATCTATGGCTCAATTACTAGGTCTAGATTATATGCCGAAAATCATAGCTTGTAGTATAGATTGATATGTGAATTCGAATTGATGATGAATGGGTTCTCGTTGATTGGGGTTTGGGGAGGGGGAGGAATAAGATGAAGACAACCTACTAGCATTAAATTTTGATTTCAAATTATTTCCATATCAACATAAATCATCTGGAGAGAAATCAAGAGCTGTTAATGTGTATGCGAGATTCTCTGAATTCGGTTGAAGATTAATATATGAAACGTATATCTTGGAAAATATGAATTATGAGGTATATATTAGATTTCTTTGAATGGGAATGGCAGATTTCAAAACTTTGTGTAGTGGGGAGTAAAAAACAGTATATAACACCACATAGTTTCCCGATTTTTTTACACTTTTCTAAAATTGAAATTCATGATTTATAGAAATTATAAAAAAGTGATTATATATATACATTTCAAAATTACTTTTATCTAGAGAATATAAACAGTCACTTTGAAAATGATTTTATCTCATTATTAGTTATGTTGTATATTCAACTATTAATTAGTTGGTATTTTTAATATATGTTTATAATTTGGAATTATGATGTAGAGTTTGAATATAAAATTATATTCATAAAAGAATACAACCACGTACACTTTTAAACGATGGATTAATAATAATAACATAAGTAAAAAAATATTGCTTTAAAAAAATTATTATAATAATTAAAACACTATTGAAAAGAACATAACTTAATTATGTTATGAAAAGAATATAATTAAAAATTTAAATTTGTAAAAATGTATGTTGTTTTAATTAATAATAATAATGATGTAATAATAAAACAATATTTAAAAGAATGTAATTTAATTATGTAATTAAAAAAGAATATAACTAAATATGTGTATATATTGTTTTAATTAAATACATGTTATGCAAATAATAAAATAGTATTGAAAATAATGTAATTAAAATGTATGATGTTTTACCAAAGTCATAATAATTAATCAGTATTGAAGATAACATAATTGTTAGAAAATTTATTAGTAAAATAAAACAGTATTAAAAAGCATATATAACATAATACACATTTGTAATTATGTTATATATGATTTGGGTAATTGGCGCAAAAGGTCCCTACCTTTGGACATTCTTGTGCAATTCATCTCAATGTTTGATTTTTTGGCATTTTCACCCTCACCTTCATATTTCTTTGCCGAAAACATCCTGCCGTTTGATTCCATCTAAAAAATCGTTAGTTGACTCAAAAATTACATATTGACCACTTTAATGAAGGACAAAAATGTCATTTTTTATTGGATAATTGGCGCAATTGGTCCCTACCTTTCACACTTCTTGTGGAATTCATCCCAACGTTTTTTTTTTTTTTTGCAAATTCGCCCTTACCGTCACATTTTCTTGCTAAAAACGTCCTTACCGTCTAATTTCATCCAAAAATTCGTTAGTTGGCCCAAAAATCACCTATTGACTATTTTTTTTGATAATCTTGTTGACTATTTTAATGAAGGGCAAACAAGTCATTTCCTATTATTTAATTTAAAATGATGTAAAAGAAAGAATAAAATAAAAACTAAAAAAAAAACGAAAAAATATTTTTTACTGTTCATCTTCTTCCCAACCTCATTCCCACTTGTTCAGTTCAATTACACCATCTTTAATTTTTTCCAATTGCTGTAATTGGTATGGTAGAAAACAACCATTTATGTGCATTTAATTTATTGGTGAAAATTTAAGGTTTCACATGTTGTTTAGGTCTGAAACTGACGAAAAGAAAATGATATGCTCGAGGAGACGATTAGGGTTCCAATTATTGAGCTTTATGAAGTGCATTGCCAATTATTGATGCATTAACCTTACATAAGATTGAAAAGCAATTTGTAAATGCTCAATTCTTTGTAGGCTTCATTGCTTGGTCTTCATGCTTTCCGACTTGAAATTTGATCTTGAATATCTTCGATTCTTTCTTGATCTTCTTTGCGTCTCATGTGCTTGATCACATAGTTTTGATTTATATCTTTGATAGACGATTTGAACATTGAATGCTTTGAATATTTATCATTATATGAAACACTTGAAGCACACTTGTTAGCAACACAATATATTCTTGTTTGTTATGATCAAAACAATAAGGTCAAGTTGACCATAGGTCAACACCACTGCCGAACCAAAACACGCCATCACCACCACACGCAGGCAACATCCACCACGGCCAACCCACTCCCACTCCCACTCCCAAACTCAAAATCAAACCCAAATACCAATTGAATCATTGTCATCATCATCATTGTTGACCACAAAATCCGGCTGGACCTTGGACCAACACGTCTCAGCTCCTCCCTCTTGAACACGTGGATCTCCTGCGCACTAAGACAAACAATCAGCTTGCAAAGGGGGCCGAGGTGGCTCCCGTTTGCACTCCGATGCCTAAGTCAGTGCTCATTTTAGGCAAATATATATTGGGTGCGGGAGATAAAAGTGTGTAAAAGAGAGAAAAGGGAGTGAGAGAAATACAGAGTTAAGAGTGAGAAATTGCTAACCCCCAACTTGGAGACAATTGTGCTTCATTTATAGAGGAACTTCTTGTCTTGAATTACGACACGTGGCATACTTTACACTTGTCATTACCCTAGCTTATGAATGTGACAATCATGCTTTTCAACCGTAATCATTTCTACATTTCGTAGGGGATGGGCGCCTGTCACGTCTGGGTAAAGGCAGTGTCCCATCACTGACTCCATCTCTCTCTTCTGGTCAACGTCATAAAGCGCCCCGGCTGAGTATAAAGCACATAGGCTGGGCGTTAACCAGGTCGGCTAAGGAGGTTTGCTTGACATACCACCTCGGCATTCATCTCAAGGTGATATTCCAGGCCTCAGCTGTGGGTCAAGGTCCGTTGGGCCACTATTGGGCCTTAGCTGGTGGGTCACTGTACCTTTCTTTGGGCCCGGAATCAACACTAGTCCCTCAAATCCGAAGGGATCATTCATGGTCGTGTAGGATTTGCTATGATTTTATAGCCGACCTTCCGCCTCGGCAATAAACAAATCTTTTATTGTTTCATGAGTCTGCGTTGCCGCGACATTTAAATCAGACATGACTATAGGTGTCTTTTGACACTGTGTTGCTGCGACATTTATGAAGACGACCTTAGGAGATGTACTTCGGAAGAAGTCCATGGAAGAGGTCCTTCGAGAGAGGTGCTTCGGAAGGAGTCCATGGAAGAGGTGCTTTGGAAAGGAGTCCATGGAAGAGGTGCTTCGGAAAGAAGTCCATGGAAGAGGTCCTTCGGAAGAGGTGCTTCGGAAGGAGTTCATGGAAGAGGTCCTTCGGAAGGAGTCCATGGAAGAGGTCCTTCGGAAGAGGTGCTTCGGAAGGAGTCCATGGAAGAGGTCCTTCGGAAAGGAATCCACTTAGGCAATAAGAAGGAAGCCACTTCGGCCATGCCATTTAGGCAATATAAGGGAAGCCACTTCGGCCATGCCACTTAGGCAATATGAAGGAAGCACTTCTGCTGTGCCACTTAGGCAATATGAGGGAAGCACTTCGGCCGTGCCACTTTAGGCAATATGAAGGAAGCACTTCGGGCGTGCCACTTTAGGCAATATGAAGGAAGCACTTCGGCCATGCCGCTTAGGCAATATGAAGGAAGCACTTTGACCATGCCACTTTAGGCAATATGAAGGAAGCACTCCGGCCGTGCCACTTTAGGCAATATGAAGGAAGCACTTCGACCATGCCACTTTAGGCAATATGAAGGAAGCACTCCGGCCGTGCCACTTTAGGCAATATGAAGGAAGCACTCCGGCCGTGCCACTTAGGCAATATGAGGGAGAGCCACTTCGGCCTTGCCACTTATGCAACATGAGGGGGAGCCACTTCGACCATGTCACTTAGGCGATATGAAGGAGAGTCCCTCTTTCGAGGAGGTCTTTCTTTAAGGCATTTGTTACCAATCTTTTTCAAAAGGTTTCCTTCCTTTTTTCAAGGGTTTTATGTAGTATTTCTCCTCTCTTTTTCAAGAGGTTCTTCACCTTTTTTCAAGGTTTTCCAGCTTATCTCTCAAAGCTCCTACCTTTTTCAAGGCCAATCAGCTTATCTTTCAAAGCTCCTACCTTTTTCAAGGCCAACCAGCTTATCTTTCAAAGCTCCTACCTTTTTCAAGGCCAACCAGCTTATCTTTCAAAGCTCCTACCTTTTTCAAGGCCAACCAGCTTATCTTTCAAAGCTCTTACCTTTTTCAAGGCCAATCAGCTTATCTTTCAAAGCTCTTACCTTTTTCAAGGCCAACCAGCTTATCTTTCAAAGCTCCTACCTTTTTCAAGGCCAACCAGCTTATCTTTCAAAGCTCCTACATTTTTCAAGGCCAATCATCTTATCTTTCAAAGCTCCTACCTTTTTCAAGGCCAACCAGCTTATCTTTCAAAGCTCTTACCTTTTTCAAGGCCAATCAGCTTATCTTTCAAAGCTCTTACCTTTTTCAAGGCCAACCAGCTTATCTTTCAAAGCTCTTACCTTTTTCAAGGCCAACCAGCTTATCTTTCAAAGCTCTTGCAGTTACCTGCTCCTTCGTAAGGGGTTCTTCGTCCTTTTTTCAGGACTACCTGGTCCACCCAATTTTCGACCTGGGCTATTTCCTCCCCTGAGAGCCCCAGCTCCTCTCTATGTGCCCGGAAAGGGGCCCTGTTTCCCAAATCAAGATCTTGTGGGCCAGAAGAAGAACCCGTTGCTCCCTCTCTCCCCATGTCTCTATCACGTTTGCTTCGAAGTTCTCTTAGTGCGGATTCCTCTTCGGATGACAAATGGGCCATGTAGTTCTGGTTTCTCTCTTCTTCGCTGTCAGAATCACTCAAATAAATTATACCGCTAGTTTTCCTATTCCTCCTCTTAATCTGCTCCCTAAAGAAGCGGGAACTAAAAACCGATAAAGAGATGGGGCAGAAACCTCTGACGGGAACCGCCATTGCTAACATTTCCTGTGAACCCGTTCCCCCAACTCTTTCCATTTTTCTTTTTGTTTTAAAGGTGGGTCAGACTCAACGAAAGAAAAACAAGGTGCGAAAACAAAATTTTCAAACCCACAATGAGAAACTGAAAATAGAAAAGTTTCGCATGTACAGAGACCAAGAGGTTTACCTTCGGTGACAAATGCGTGAAACTGTGCACTGGAAATGGAGAACTCTCCGGTAAAGAAACTGTGGAACAGTAAGGGCGGACACTGGGTAGAAAGCCCTTGAGGAGAAGACTTGAAACTTGCAGGAAAGAAGGAAATGGAGCAAGCTTTCGCCAAGGTATTGCTGCAAAAGGCTTTTAGAAAGTGGTAAAGGGTGAAATAATGAAATGAAGAAGGATTTATAGGAATCCCAACAATCTAAATTCCTTGATTTTCGTGAACCGCATGATTAATGTGGGTAACCCATGCCCCTTGGAAAATGGGCTAATCAAAGCGCCAGCCGTCAAAGGGAGAGACAAAACCGTTCAGCTGCCATGGTGAATGCCACACGCCGTGAAATGATACCCCCCTCCCATTTCATGCGTATATTTCTTGGAAATAAATACCAATAGCCCATCCGAATTGAGTGCGCCGCCTAGGAAACGTGCTGACATGATCCTGGCCATCAGGGAGCGGAAACCCGAGGCGGAAGGTCGGCTATAAAATCATAGCAAATCCTACACGACCATGAATGATCCCTTCGGATTTGAGGGACTAGTGTTGATTCCGGGCCCAAAGAAAGGTACAGTGACCCACCAGCTAAGGCCCAATAGTGGCCCAACGGACCTTGACCCACAGCTGAGGCCTGGAATATCACCTTGAGATGAATGCCGAGGTGGTATGTCAAGCAAACCTCCTTAGCCGACCTGGTTAACGCCCAGCCTATGTGCTTTATACTCAGCCGGGGCGCTTTATGACGTTGACCAGAAGAGAGAGATGGAGTCAGTGATGGGACACTGCCTTTACCCAGACGTGACAGGCGCCCATCCCCTACGAAATGTAGAAATGATTACGGTTGAAAAGCATGATTGTCACATCCATAAGCTAGGGTAATGACAAGTGTAAAGTATGCCACGTGTCGTAATTCAAGACAAGAAGTTCCTCTATAAATGAAGCACAATTGTCTCCAAGTTGGGGGTTAGCAATTTCTCACTCTTAACTCTGTATTTCTCTCACTCCCTTTTCTCTCTTTTACACACTTTTATCTCCCGCACCCAATATATATTTGCCTAAAATGAGCACTGACTTAGGCATCGGAGTGCAAACGGGAGCCACCTCGACCCCCTTTGCAAGCTGATTGTTTGTCTTAGTGCGCAGGAGATCCACGTGTTCAAGAGGGAGGAGCTGAGACGTGTTGGTCCAAGGTCTAGCCGGATTTTGTGGTCAACAATCATCATCATCACTTTGACCCCACAACTCATCCTAGCTCCAATCTACACCCAAATCAAACTCAAACCAAGAATAAGGCTTAACCCAAGCACTTACCTCTACCGTCGACCCATTCTCCAGCCGTACTTTCGCCGGTGAAGCTCCAAAATCGCAGCCCAAGTTCAAGCTCTGAGCCTCGGTTTCACCTCGAATCAGCACTAAGCCTTACCCTTTTTTGCTACACCTCTTCCTCCTTGTCACCGCCTCACGATGGCGGTGATACCATCGTGGAATCGCCGACGGATTGGCGCAGGCAGTACCCCCCACCGGATGCCTCGCTCGCTCACGTCTCTCTCTCTCTCTCTCTCTCCGGCTCACGAAATGGAGAAGAGAGAATGATTTTGTTTATATTTTTTATTTTTAAAAATTGCACCTTAGTCCCTTTTATTTCTTAAAGTTATTAAATTTAGTCATTTTGGTTTTAAAACTAATCATTTCAGTCCCTTTAGATTTTAAATGATTTTAAACAGTCCCTTCATTTTGAAATCCCTACCGCTTAATATCTATTTCGAGCTTCAACCAAAGTTTTGAAAATTTACATTTTAGTCCCCAAAGTTCCAAATGTTTCATTTCGGCTCATGAGTTCAAATATTCTAAAACTCTATCCTTTAATTTAAAAATCTGATTATTTCAACCTGAATATTTTAACAGCGCTTTATTCGAGTCCTGAAAGTTTTGAAAAAGTTCATTTTAGTCCCCAAGTTTAAAGTATTCATTTTAATCCCCCAACTTTCAAATCAGCAATTTCAGTCCCTAAATTTTAATTTATCATTTTAAACTATAAATTTCAAAAGACTAATTTAATTTATTTTTTTAATTGGCTAGACGAGGCGTATGGAGATTTAAAGGATTGAAGTCATTTCCCGCTCGATTTTGCACTCGTCTATTTAATATATAATAGTAGAAGAGTCTGAAAAAATCTTCCCCCCAAAAAATCCCGCCAAGTTGAAACGACGTCGTTTTATGTTTAGGATAAAAATACAACTCGACCTCAGATTTCTCCATTCTCTCTGTATCGAAACCCTACCCTAGCCCGCCGCTTGTGTCTGTCGAAACTCTACCCTAGCGCCGCTTCTGTCTTCTCCGTCGCCGGTGCCAGGTATTGCACCAGATACATCTCAGTCTCCTGCTTCCATGGTTGAAGCTCCAGCCTCTTCTTTAATCTTTCTGACCGAAAAACAGCCTCATTTCGATCTTCAACTACTGGACTGAAAAGCTTGTTGGTCGCTTCTCACAGCTAGACTCCGTCGCTCCAACCTCTGTCTCCGAACTCTGCTTGAAGCAGAGGTGAAGACTTTGTACAATCAAGCCGTGTGATTGGATCTTGGTCATGTAATTTCTCTCTGAGTCGGTAAATGAGGAAGAAGAAGCTCGACAGATCTGGAAAGAGTCACCAAAGAATGTTCAACCTCTCATCCTAGAGTCCGAGTTCTGGTATTTCCTTTTTTCTTCTCATTTTTACCTCTAAAAAAATTTGTAAACATGAAACTACATTTCGCATAAAAAATATGGAGAGTTGAAATTGTTAACTTGAGTCGCAATGTCTTTAGTGGGTTCTTGCCAAAATATTTAGGAAACATGTCATATTTGACATTCTTGGATCTTCATAGAAATGGTTTTAGTGGGGAAGTTCCACCAGAGATTGGAAGTTCCACTCTTTTCCTCACAAGACCAAACCAAATCGAGCACCCAAAGGTATTCTTTACTGTCAAGAAATCGTGTAATTGAATAATTTCATATATATTGATTGATTGATTTTATGGGTTTTTCTTTGTTCACATAAATTCAGAATCTCAAGTTTGATTTATTTGGGTTCCTCTACGTCCATCAAGATTGTGGGGATTTGATGATAAGGAGTAATTATTTTTAACGTTTCATCAAAATTTTCTTTGCCACTGCTGTAGCAAAATGGGATTTGATTTTTTTGGGTTCCTCTACTTCTAACACGCAACTGGTCAGATTTATGCAATATCTAAGGATTTGGCTAACTACATCTCAATTAATCAGCAAGCATCCTTTTTCTTTTGATTCTTATATTGACGTCAAGCTTATTGATTACGTTGCTTATTAGGTTTCATTGGTTTTTCTGGGATATATGTAATAATTGTTGGAAATATAAATGGTAAATGTAGGCCCATATTGCACAAGTATGTGAACGAAGATGTGTCACTTGGTTCTTGGTTTATTGGTCTCGAAGTCGAGCATATTGATGAAAGCAGTATGTGTTGTGGCACTCCACCGGGTATTGTTCTCTAGATAAGCATGTTCAGCTAAGTTTAGAAGCTACTTTATGTAAGTTTTTTTGCTCACATCATGCTTCTTTTGATTATAAATTTTCTTTCTATATACAGACTGTGAATGGAAAGCACAAGCAAGCGATAAATGTATTGGCTCCTTCGACTAGAGTTGCAGTGGAATTTTTAAGTCAGTAGAGAAGATGAAATTTGCACATGAAAAAAAAAATATTTAATTTCTGTTATATACAGTTTCTTTAGCACACCAAATAAAAATTGTCTTTGTAAATTTTTTCACGTACTTTTCATATTTTACTTGACTTTTCTGATTTTGCTTGATTCTTATTCTGCAAGGTGGGAGACTTTGGTTTGGCAAGATGGAAACCTGATGGAGAGACAAAAGTTGAAACAAGAGTAATTGGAACATTTGGGTAATTCTTCTATTACTTGGTTCCTCTGTTCTAGACTATGATCTCCACAATATGTCATGTTCCATTAAACTGTTAAACTACAATTTAGATTTTTATGCATGTGTTCTTATCTTTAGATTTTTTGTTGATAGTCTCTCCAATTTAGTATAAAAGGTTCATTTTCCATTGCCTTCAATTGTATTCTTAATCATTTTGTCGTTGCTTGAGTTAAATTCTTTCTTTAACATCTTTCTGTTGCTCTGTTTTGGTGCTCAATTTTGATTCGCATTATAGTATTCTGCTCCCTCGAGGAACATAATCTTATCCAAATATGCTAAGAAATTAAATGAGTGTCTATTCAGAACCTTCTCCTCTCCCATTTGAGGTGAAGATCAGCTGTAAAACCATTTTTCTGTGCTTTCTTTATCAGCCATGTGCATTGATATTAAATTACTATGTGCAGAACATGATTGCAGAACTAATTCTTTTTAACACTGCAGAACCACAAGGGAGAGCACCCCGTGTAGTTTGATCAGGGAATCAAACACCATCCAGAGTCCAGACTCCGAGTTCAAGTAATCGGCCCACCATTCATAATGCAATCAGTGGCAGGGCACAAAATGCAATTCAAGTAAGGCACATCCCAGCTGCAGGTGAAATGGATGAGTTTTTTGCTTGTGAAGAAAAGACGCAACAAACATAATTTTGTGCTTTCCATGTGATGTTGTTTAGTTGATAGTGAAGAAATTGTGTGCTGGTGACTTTGGTTATTTTAAGAGAGTTTTTTTCTGGGAAGGTTAAAATACAGCAAAAGGAAACAAAACCAATAATAATAATAATGAAATTTTTACTCTCGAAGATGGTGTAGCTGAAGAGCTGATTTGTAATTCATTGAATATTATTTTCTCTTTTACTATATAATTTCTCCAAAGGTTGTTGGTAGGAAATGATACATGTTCTCAAAGGATCAGCCAGTTGGAGTCTTCTTCGATTTACACTGTTTCTGGTGAACTTGCGGGAAATTATGAGATAAGGACTTTAGAGCAATTATCAGATTCAAGGGAGGTAAAAATTAACGTGTTTTTTTTTTTTTTTTTTTCTGTTTGTATAGTTTGACAATTTCTGTGTATTTGCTATGATAATCTCAGTCGAAAGTGATAGTGATTGGCTATATTTATCTTGCAAGAGGTGTCCAAAAAAGGTTAATTGTGTGGGGGACAGATTCTACTTTCTTAAATGTGATTGCTACGATGTTTCTGGATATCCAAGGTGGACACCTCTTGATGTATTTATTCTAAGCAAATTGATTATATTCATGTTCGTGAATTTGGTTTGCTTTCTAATTTGAACTCTTAACATTTTTAGATTCAAGATTCAAGGGTGACTGACTACACTGGTAATGAATGTTTCTTAATGTGGGATTGTGAATGCACACATTTTATAGGCAAGAATGTGAGTACTTCGAGGGATGATCTAACTACGGTATCTTACAGACAATTTTGTTTGTCAGTTTTGATAATTTATAATATTTTTAATAACTTACACTTTCGTTTTTAGAAATCTTAAAATGACTTCTTACCTACGGAAATTCAAGGTCAAGGATGACAACCTTAGTGGCCGTAGCGATGTTTTCATTGTCGTGAAGTTAACTCGTGATCTAAACGTCATTTCAAAGTATGTTAAGTTTAATCTTGACAGTCAAGAATCCTTTTTTTTTTATCAAAAATAGAGAAAACTGATGGGGATAATGAGAAGGTATGGAATACAAGTTGTACTTTAGTGCCCAGTTATCGAACAAAATATTAAGAAATGTACAATTAACATTTGATGGTCTTTAGCTTACAACTTTCATCATATAACTAATTTTGCTTTATAAATTTGAAGGTTGCATCCTCCAATGAGGAGGTTGCAACACCGTTGAAAGCCAACGTGGATGATTCTCATGAAGAAAGTAAGATTAAGAGATCATTGTGTAAATCGTATTTCATAAATATGTACATTTCACTGAAGAATATTCTGTATTTTAGAAATATTTTGAGATGCTAATTTATAATTAGGACGGGCACCCAACAAGTTCCAATACAAATATTGTTTCTTAATTTTTTTTTCTAAAACTTAGTTTGATTTCATCAACAAACCAAATTTGAATATTGATTATCAATATCTAATCATTTTTCTTCATGTTTATTATTTTATAATGTCACTTTTTTCATTGACACTTTCCACTGTAAATAAACATAATGATAATGTCATCCGTGCTTCGCACAGGTATATTACAACTTATCTAATGGGGTGAAGAAATATGTGACTTTGGTGGTTAATTTTAAATTTCCACATGATACTATGCTTACACTTTCAGGCTAGGTGCTTATTTCAGCAGCTCATTTCCGGAGTCGACTATTGTCACTCCATGGTAACTGAAACTTATCTTTCAATATGGCTTATATGTATTTGTGAACTTGTGGAGCTAAAATATTTTCGGAATCCCATCGGTCTTTTCACCTGCTTGAATTATGCTTCCTTGAATTTGTCTGTGCTCTGCAGCAAATATGCCATAGAGATTTGAAGCTGGAGAATGCCCTGCTGGATGGAAGCCCTGCACCTCGCCTAAAAATCTGCGACGTTGGTTACTCAAAGGTTATGCATTTTTATCTATCCATATCATATAAAGATATTTGGACTAGCTTGCTTTGTCATGTGGAAAATGTACTTAGCGCGTTTGCATTTCTATTTGTTTAGTCATCTCTGCCTTCAAGTCGTCCCCTTATATTGCTCCAAAGATTCTATCAAGCAGGGATTATCAGTTGTATGATTTGTAATATTAAAGTTGTCAATATCTGATAAAAGATGAATCTTTAGTCGATTTGGCTCACAAAGTTGTGGCAGCTTTTGTGATGGTGTAGTCGGATTTCTTATGACATATGACACATTTTCTCTTTTCTTTTGATTTCGATGGCACTAAGGAAATTAACGAAGAAGCATTCTCCTATCTTCTCCAGTAATCAATTTTCGATTTGGCTTACAAAGTTGTCGCAGCTTTTGTGATGGCATAGTAGGCTCTCTCATGATATTCGGCACACATTCTATTTTCTTTAAAATTTGATGGCGCTAAGGAATTCAGTTTGGGCTGTCTCCTATCTTCTCAGGTAATCAATCATGATGGGTTTATATTTTAACTTTGCCAATAATTGTAGGATATGCCAGGCGACGTGATCAA
Source organism: Ligustrum vulgare (assembly GCA_963555705.1). Taxonomy (NCBI): domain Eukaryota; kingdom Viridiplantae; phylum Streptophyta; class Magnoliopsida; order Lamiales; family Oleaceae; genus Ligustrum; species Ligustrum vulgare. Next base: position 4,592,158 of record OY743179.1, read on the forward strand.
ATTATTTTTTGATTTTGTATAGTTGGACATGTTGCTAATACTGTAATTTGTGCCACAGTTGGCCAGGTGGAGAGCTCTTTGTGAGAATCCGCAGTGTTTGGAGATTCAGTGAAGATGAGGTATTACAACTTATCTAATGGGGTGAAGAAATATGTGACTTTGGTGGTTAATTTTAAATTTCCACATAATACTATGCTTACACTTTCAGGCTAGGTGCTTATTTCAGCAGCTCATTTCCGGAGTCGACTATTGTCACTCCATGGTAACTGAAACTTATCTTTCAATTTGGCTTATATGTATTTGTGGACTTGTGGAGCTAAAATATTTTCGGAATCCCATTGGTCTTTTCACCTGCTTGAATTATGCTTCCTTGAATTTGTCTGTGCTTTGCAGCAAATATGCCATAGAGATTTGAAGCTGGAGAATGCCCTGCTGGATGGAAGCCCTGCACCTCGCCTAAAAATCTGCGACGTTGGTTACTCAAAGTTTACGCATTTTTATCTAACCATATCATATAAAGATATTTGGATTAGCTTGCTTTGTCATGTGGAAAATGTACTTAGCGCGTTTGCATTTCTATTTGTTTAGTCATCTCTGCTGCCTTCAAGTCGTCCCCCTTATATTGCTCCAAAGATTCTATCAAGCAGGGATTATGATGGAAAGGTAAACACATCATTAGTATTTTTTTTAAGAACAGCTACAAGGCCGATGGTACCATTGAACACTGTTCAGTCGTATCTCTCCTACATGTATATACACAGCAGAAATGTAATGTATTTTGCTTTGCAGGTTTTGTTGTTAACTTTTGTTTGCGTTTTCTCAGCTGGCTGATGTATGGTCATGTGGTGTCACCCTTTTTATCATGCTGGTTGGAGCCTATCCTTTTTTTCATGTATGGTTTGATGTTTTTTCCAGCGAATAATGGTTGTTCAGTATAGGATCCCAGATGACGTCCATGTATCTCAAGATTGTAGGATACCTGTAATTTGTGCCACTGTTGGTTCCACGAGCCCCAAATCAAGCAAAATTCGGAGAGCTCTTATTTATTTGGTTTCTCCTTGTGAAACCAAGAATCTGATGGCAGTGGCAATCTTTGTTATGACAATTTAGCTGTGAACTGTCTATTTCTATTATTTCTCCATTTGTCTACATGTATGTATGCAAGAAAGTGGATGTAGTTATCTAGCAACTTCTTATGCAAAAATCTTTCATTGTTTCTATTGGTAACTTGAAGAAAAAAGCATAACAATCTTTCATTTGTCTACATTCACTTTGTTCATTAATACTTCTCATTGCAAACAAAATAAAACAATAATGTCATCCGTGCATCGCACGGATAATAACTAGTTAAATTTAAAGTAGACTTGCCCCTATTAATTGATTTAAATTATGATTTCATGTGAATGTGTATGTTATGTGACTTATGTGAAAGTCATTTTTATGAAAAGAGGCGAAAATATATTTCTTTGAAAATATTTATGCTGTTATGCTTGTCATAACTTATATACTTTTATACATGAGAAAGAAAGAAGAGAATATCTTGCAAGATAAATGATGATATTATGCATAACATACGTGCCTTAAGTGCACGAGACGAGACTACCCACACCTTATGATTTTAAAGAGCCTATGATTTTTAAAGAGAAACCACGTGTTTTAATGCACAAGAAGAGACTACCCACACCCTATGATTTCTAAAGAGTCTGCATTTATGTGTTCAATTATATTGTAAATTAATTAATTGGAGATGCGTCTACTGAGTATTTCTATGAAAAACAAATATATATTTTAACAATATTTGCATATTTCAGAGTGGGTGGCAAGTGATGGATGATTATTGCAATAGTCGTTAAATAATTGAGAATCTTATTTTGATGATCCATATTTCTTAACTTTGATTATTTTGAGATTTTCAATTATTTGAGAAATTATGGCATTCCCGAATGTTCTGTATTATTAATGGCTCGATTCATTATTTTCAATTGTTTCATAAATGTTTTCAAGTTTTATCGACCATTACCGTATATTTAATGTTGCCAAAAATGAATTTCAGTTATTTCTTCCGCTAGAATATTATTTTAAAAGTTAAACCAGGCGATGACGGGGTGAACAGGGTATTTAGAACTCTGGGCGCTACATATAGGCTATAACTTATAACATGTGATTTGTGACTTAACATGTGACCTTCAACATGTGACCTAACCTTAAAGTGTTGACATGTGACCTATGACATATGAATTATGACTTGTGACATTAACATGTGACTCATACCCTATGACTTGAATTTTAACTTGTGACCTATAGGCTGTAACTTATAACATGTGACCTGTGACTTAACATGTGACCTGACCTTAAAGTGGATATGTGACTAACGTGGTGATTTCGCACCATAAACATATGCAGTCGCCGCCACCCGCACCAACCACCTCCTCCGGTAGAAATCACCACCGATAGCTACCGTCCAACATCATAATTGCCACCGCAACCCAACAACATCAACCCCAATGCTGCTGTCGCACAACTACCAACTCACCACTACCACTACCACTATCGTGTCAACCACCATCACTAACACAGTCCACCGTCAAAACAGACACCCCCGGTGTAAACCTCACACCACAACCACCACAAAAACAAATTCACAAATCCTCCACATACAACATCAAGTCAAAAACACTGCAATTTAAGACACTCCACCAAGCAAAACCGAGATGTAATTGGAAGTAATGCAATGTTGATGATGCAATTGTGCACCGCCATTTATATGCTGTTGGAAGCCTGTGGTCGATGACTTGCTCTCCATCTCAGATACTCCACAAGAAGTGAATTAGTGCTAATCGCAATTCCAAACCCCGTGAAAGAAGAAAGTAGCGCAGATAGAATAACATTTACATTGAGCAAGGAATAAAATATATGAGCAAATAGGATCACCATTGCAAACTGAAACGACGCATAAGCCCATATGTAACTCTTGCTTAGGTTGTATTTGCAGTGGCACCGCGATTTCAGAGCATAGCAGCGTGAACAGGATCTGCGTCGGAGGAGCATCATCGGAGGAGGCGGGCTGGAGGAGGCGAGCCGGAGCAACGTGGAGGAGGAGCCGCGATCTCTCTTACTGAAGTTTTGTTCTCTCTCGTCGGCTAGCATCTAGATCTAGGGATGAAGACCCGACGGCCAGCATCTTGATCTGAGAAAATGTCCAAAATCAGTTACCTAGATGGTGAGTCAAAGGAGGAGATGTGTCCCAGAGGGGAAGAAGGCGGAGGTGTGGTGCTTGTTGAGATGCTCAGTTGCGATCGTCGGAGAGGAAGTGGGCAGAGGTGGTGGTGCTGAGTAGAGATGTTCATTTGTTCTCGAAACAAAAATATTGGACGCGGATGATTTTTATTAATTGACACCTGATTGATGAAGTAAAAACTTAAGGCGCTATTTTCTATTTTGAAGTCGTTTTCTGTTTTTATTTTTGAAAATATTAAAATACGTTCTCTTTATCATTTTTGAAAATATATTTTGAAAAATAGAAAAACTATTTACATAAAACGCAAAAAATGTTGAAAAACGCGAAAAACGCATTTTGAGATTTTATTTATTTATTTAAGAATTATCTTAACTTGAAATTAAGTTTAATATAAAGTTTTTATCTTTTTTTTATTATTTATTTTTTTAGAATTATTTTAAGTTGGAATTAAGCCTAAATAAAGATTTTTTTTTTTTTTTTTTGGAGAATTATCATAACTTGAAACTAAGCTTCAATAAAATTTTATTGAATTTAATATCAACATTACAAAAAAAATCAAGTGAGAATACTTGTTATATTTCAAAAAAATGCCTTGATAAATGGACTCTGGTGGTTTTGAAAGAATTTGCATTTTCTGAATTTTAATAGAACTAGAGTTTCCTCAAATCTTGAACCTGACCAAGTTGTGTTAATATAGACTCTTAATACTCACATTAGTGTGTTGCATGTAACCATATTTTCAGTATATTGTATTATTGTGAAAGGAAATTTAAGTTTGAGCCAGTAGTATTCTGCAAACAAATTAATTAAAAATAGTTTAAGTAGTATTTTACAAAATTTTAAACAGAACGAGTTTTCCAGCTTTTCATTTTCAAAAAAATTTTCAAAAATGACAAACCATACGCGTTTTCAGCAAATTTGAAAATAAAAATAAAAACAGAAAATACAAAATATTTTTGAAAATAAAAATACAAACAAAACGTCACTAAAAATTTGTTTTTTGAATTGTTTGTTTTATAAACCTGTAGTAGTGTAATTACGACTTTGATTTTTGTTTTGCCATTTTCACTAACCGTACAACCCAATACAAATTATTATTTCAAAAATTACAAATTTTATTACAGATTTCAATTTATTTAGCATATCACGTAGGAATCACACTAATCGCATTTTTGTAATTGAACCCCCAAAACGAAATGCGCACACAGAAAGAAATGCCCTGGCGTTGACAGGAAATAACTAATTCCACGTGTATAATTATGACTGGCTAGTAAGTCCACATGGCAGACCATTGACATCATCGATTTATTTTCCGTCTTTATCCCTCAAGTACAATAAAGTTGCAAACCAAATCTAACTGTAAAAAAGAAAGATGTATATTCAATAAATAGTAAGTATATTTTGATTTTTTGAACTAAAGAAAAGGCCGTAATTGAGTAAATATTTATAAACGACAAGCATGGCATTTTGAGTAATATTACCGAAAAAGGAGGTGAATTCCATTCACCATCCCTTCACGTTCCCCAGTTATATACTTAATCCGCCGTCGACGCCTCTCACGGACAGATCTCTTGATTTTTGCTCTTTTGACAGATCTCTTCATTTTTTAAGTGAGCATCGATTTGCACGGAATCGTAATCTGATCACAATCAGATCGATTCGGTTTTATCTTTTCATCTCGATCTCGGAGTAATCAAATTTTTGTTTATAATTAAGGTACGTATCTCAGATCTCCATTTTTGGAGATATTTATTATGGCGCATGCATTGGAATTAAGTGAATTGAGCTGCTGGAATTTGTTTTTTAATCGTACGCTCGTTTCTGTTCTGATCTTTTGATTTATGTATCTCAGATCTTGGTGTTGCTTTGTCAAATTTGCAGTTTTGTTTGCTTGCCTGCTTGGGTTTATTTATATTCTGAATTTTGCCCGGTTTCTGTATCGTGTGTGTACAGTGTTAATTGTGCTGCATTAGGTTAAATCATAATCCACGATTTGCGTGCAAATTTTGTAAATCATAGATTTGCACCCCATTCACATAGTATTTGTGGGATTGTGAGATTCGTTGATTTGCATACTCATAATAATTCTTGAACTGGCCATGAAATTAGAAGATAGAATTTTGAAGATTTAGAACTTCTTCTGACGGTGATCATTAGATTATTAGAGCATCTACAGACTCCAATGCTAAACTTTTCACACTGAATAAATTTTGCCATATGGCAATTAATGTATGGAATTTATTTCCACATTGGATGAATGTTTAATGAAAAGAAAGAGAATGTCAAATGTCATCTTCAATGTATTATTTCTAATTTCACAAACTTGCCCATGTGGTATTTCTTTTATTTAAATAAATAAACTAAAAAATAGCATTTAACCAAAATTGCTTAGTCCTCATGTTAAACACACTTTCAAATGGTAGAAAGTGGGCTTGAAACTTTCTTCACTTATTGTTTCCATGTCATGATGATGGACTCCAAAATTTAAAGCATTGGAGATAAAAAAAATATTGGCAATTTGGCACAATGTATTTCTTAATGATGTGGCAATCAATATTCAATGTGAAAAGTATAGCATTGTAGATGCTCTTATATGATCTGTTATTTGCTGCACCATTATGAATTTTTGTTGTCAGGTTGATTTTTAAAAATGATTAATTTGTATTTGTTAGTAAAAATGGATATCCGTCAAAGATTTTTTTTTTACCAAGTTTTTGTATGTAACCAAGTTCATTAGTTAAAGGTTTCATTTTTTCAGTTGGAACTGTGTCTTTTATTTGGTTCTTATTTCTTAAAGCGACTTTCTCAATGGCTGCAATGTACGAGGTACTTTAAGTCAGTTTGCCTATTAATTAAGACATTTAAATAAAATTTTTAGCAGTTGTACTATACTTGACGTGGGAGGTTAAGCTTTTTTTTAATTTGCTGGCCGATTAATCAAGACATTAAATAGTTTAGATTTGGATTTTTACCAAGTTTTTGTTTTTAACACGGCTCATTAATTATAAGTATGATCTTTTTAATTGACACTTTAGGCTTTTATTTGGGTTCGTGTTTTGGCATATGTTACTGAGACTTTCGCAGTGATAGCATTGAGTGTAGCCTTGGAAGTTAGGTCCCATTCTTTAATTAATATTCTTATGATTGAAAATGATTGCAAATGAAAGCATCGATTCCTTAATGTAAATGTTATTGGGACTCTAAAGTGGCGTTTCTAAGTATAGAAGCTAGTTTTGTGCATGGATATGTTTGTAAATGGTCAAATAACGGGTTGAAACATTTTCAGTTCCTCATCCAAGGTTGATTTATTTTTTGCCTTTCTGCAGACCTTGAGCTGTTGAAATGGCATCAACAGCTGGAAACTCTGGATGGTTTAGGGGGACAGTGAAAGCTGTTCCATCAGGTGACAGCTTGGTGATAGTGGGAGGCAGCAAGGCAGAGATTCCCCTAGAGAAAACAATCACTTTGTCATCTCTGATAGCACCTAAATTGGTACGTTTACTCTATCTTTGTTCAGTTTAAGCTTGATGTTTGTTTCCTAACTAATCATTCAATTATGAACTGAACTAAATTTATACTGGATATTTTCACTTTGTTCTGAAGTTTCACGATTTCAGTCTTGTTCGGCGGCGCCCAATTAATTGGGTAAAAGACAAAAAAACACCAAATTTAATTTACACAATTTCCCATACCACTTTTTAACCATACATATTTTCTCTCTCCAATTTTTAACCACACATCTTACTTAGAAAACACAAATAAATCAACAAAATAATTTGAATTCTATTTATTTTTAGCCGAACAGAGCCTAGATTTGATAATCTTGACCTGTTTAAGCCCTTCCGTGAAAATATGTTTTCAGTTCAATCATTTATCGCACTTCGTCCTTGAGATTTTCTTTTACTTATTGTTTACATTTACATCATTTTAATGAATGATGGCATTGTTCTTACTGTTGTGCTGGAATTTCAGTAAGAATATATGTTGTAGTTGCAGAGCTATGCCTAAAGTTTTACGTGCTTATCTTATGGTTCACTCCTTGTTGATTTGAAATCATAGAGTTTCTTTATTTTATACTTTGGCTGGACTAATTAATAGTGCGTCATTCATTTGATGCATGCTGTGTACTATGTTTCATGCACTTTTAATTTTCTTTCTCATTTCACTTGAATTTTCCTTTTGGTTTTAGGCCCGAAGAGGCAGTGTTGATGAGCCATTTGCATGGGAGAGCAGAGAGTTTTTGAGGAAGCTTTGTATCGGGAAGGTTCTTAGTACTAACTAGTTCCTTCAATAGTTTTTTTGTTCCATTCTTTTATAAAGAACGGTATTCATTATTTCTTTACTTTTATTTTCGGCCAATAGGATGTTACATTCAGAGTGGATTATACTGTACCATCCATAGGGAGAGAATTCGGATCTGTTGTCTTTTCCAGTGATCATACGAATATCTCCTTTCGGGTTGTTGCTGCAGGCTGGGCTAAGGTGACAATCCCCTCCCCCCCCCCCCCCAATTTATGTTGTCGACACTTGTATGTATTTTTTTGGCATCACATGAATTCTTTGGCTACAGGTTAGAGATCAAGGTCAACAAAAAGGAGAAGTTAGTCCTTTTTTAGCTGAGTTACTACGTCTCGAAGAGCAAGCCAAGCAACAAGGTCTAGGTCGTTGGAACAGAGTATGTCTTAATTTGTTTTCTGCATAATCAATTTCCCATACCCCAATGTATCATTGTCTTAAATTGCCCTCTCAAGTAAACAAAATTAATTTTTCATTTTTCATTTTTCATTTATATAGGTTTCATACTTTGATGTACTATCTTTACTCATTCTCTAAAGGACGTATTGTTTTCTAATCGTGGCCTCTTTATCGTTGGATCCAGGATCCAGGTGCTTCTGAGGCATCTATTAGGAACCTGCCTCCGTCAGCCATTGGAGATTCTAGTAATTTTGATGCTATGGGCCTCTTGGCCTCGAAAAAAGGTAGTCCTATGGAGGTCATTGTAGAGCAGGTCCGAGATGGGAGCACACTTCGTGTTTATTTGCTTCCAAGTTTTCAGTTTGTTCAAGTATTTGTTGCGGGAATTCAGGTATGTAATCTTAGTTTAATGCAATTTATGCACTAAGTCACAATGGTTTTGGTATTCTCTTATCCAGATGGTTTTCGATTTTAACTTGTCTTTTTTACTTGTTTTACCAGTCCCCTTCTATGGGCAGAAGGGCTGCATCCGAAGTTGTTATTGAAACTGAAATATCCTCTGACGAGCCAAATGATGATTCTTCAACTGAACCTCGTGCGCTGCTGACATCAGCACAAAGACTTGCTGCTTCTTCTGCATCTGCTACTGAAGTTGCGCCTGATCCATTTGGGAGGGAAGCCAAACATTTCACTGAGATTCGTGTTTTGAATAGAGAAGTGAGTGATTTTCTGATGACTATTTCATTGGTACTTGATTTTCATATATAGGCTGACGGCTCTTATTGGATGTCTCTCAGGTCAGGATTGTTTTGGAGGGCGTTGACAAATTTAGCAATTTAATTGGTTCAGTATATTATTCAGACGGTGAATCAGCTAAGGACCTGGCATTGGAACTTGTTCAAACTGTAAGTCATTTTACAATCATATTTTGAATTATGATGAGCATAATAAATAATTTTGTTTAGCAAAAATAATTTTGTTTTGCAAACCATTATCATAGTCCACTTCGAGAAATGCTCATAGTTAAAAAATAATTAAAAAAAATAAAAATCACAGTGTAATAATTGCAATGTTCAGCTTATATGCGCTAATTGTAAAAAAAAAAAAAAAAAAAAATCCTTTTGAAATAAATTTTTTCTTGCCAAGTGCTTATAATTAGCTTTTTAATTGCTTGACTGGGATGAACTTGACACAGAAGATGTCAAGTTTATTCAAATGAGTCATTTTTGTAAATGATGTGATGAAATCATGAAACAGGGGACAACATTAACTTTTTAAAAATAAATCAACCTTTTTCTTTTACTATTCGTGTTGAAATGAGCTCCTTTTCTTACATTGTACGTCTCCTGAAATGATTTGCAGGACTATACCTTGTTGCTATTTCATAGGAGAAACTGCCTAAATGGATTGTCAATTTTCATCGGTGCTTAATAATTTATTTGGAAATTTTAATAATGCAAGAAGTTGTTATAAAACGGCTTGATGTCTACTATACTGCTTATTCCCTTAACTTTACCCTTGTGGAATTTACTCTCATAGCTCAGTCTTCTCCATCATGTTTATGCAGGGTTTAGCTAAATATGTAGAGTGGAGTGCTAGTATGCTGGAAGATGATGTCAAGCGGAAGCTGAAGAATGCTGAACTCCAAGCCAAGAAGAATCGATTGAGGATGTGGACAAACTACGTGCCCCCTGCCACAAACTCAAAGGCCATTCACGACCAGAAATTTACAGGAAAAGTAAGTTTTGGTTTCGGTTCCTGGTGTTACCTGTCTTTTTTCATCTTCTGGTTCCTTTCATTTTGCACTCCTATAATTTTGGTTTCTGCAGGTAATTGAGGTTGTTAGTGGGGATTGCATAGTTGTTGCTGATGACTCTCTGCCATTTGGAGATCCATCTGCAGAGCGGCGTGTCAATCTCTCAAGTATTAGATGCCCTAAAATTGGTAACCCTCGTAGAGATGAGAAACCTGCTCCTTATGCTCGCGAAGCAAAGGAATTTCTGAGAAATCGTCTAATTGGCCGTCAAGTATGTGTCCTGAAATTTTGTGGTGTGGTTTACTATACTGGATTTGTGTTACAACTTTAATTTTAATCTACATCTTTTCAGGTGCAAGTTTCTATGGAATATTCGAGGAAGGTTAGTATGGCAGATGGACCTGCTGCTGCAGCTGGGGCAATTGATTCAAGGGTAATGGATTTTGGATCTATCTTCCTAGTTAATTCAGCTAAGGATGGAGATGGTATTGCGCCTGCTGCTGGAAGTCAGCAGACGGGTGCAAATATTGCTGAGCTTTTGGTTGCTCGTGGTTTTGCAAATGTAATCAGGCACCGAGATTTTGAGGAGAGATCAAACTACTATGATGCCCTTCTTGCTGCTGAATCACGTGCTACTGCTGGCAAGAAGGGTATGCATTCGGCCAAAGACCCTCCCGTGGTGCACATAACGGACCTGCTAACTGTTAGTAGTCTACCCTTCGTCTTAGCTTCTGGCTATTATCTTTTTCATTTTACTTACTGGTTCTTTATTATAATGGCTCATTAGGCTTCTGCAAAGAAAGCGAGAGACTTCCTGCCGTTTTTACAACGCAATAGGAGGATGGCTGCAGTTGTTGAATACGTTCTTAGTGGTCATCGATTTAAACTGTATATCCCAAAGGAAACATGCAGTATTGCTTTCTCATTATCTGGTGTTAGATGTCCAGGTCGTGATGAACAGTATTCTGATGAGGCCATTGCACTTATGAGGCGGAAGATAATGCAGAGGGATGTTGAGGTATTGCAGTCCTCACATCACGCTTCTTTACTCTGTATTTTTGCACGCCTTCCCGATTAATCAATTCTTCATGTACTCAGATTGAAGTAGAAACTGTTGATAGAACTGGAACTTTCTTGGGGACATTGTGGGAGGCCAAAACCAACGTGGCAGTCACACTTTTGGAAGCTGGATTGGCAAAGCTTCAAACTTCTTTTGGCACTGATAGGATCCCTGATGTTCACCTTTTAATCCAGGCTGAGCAGTCAGCAAAAATGAAGAAGTTGAAGGTGAGTAACACTTCTTTTTTCTTATAAGAAATGGTTGTTATTAGTCTACTGGCTAGTAATTTGTATTTTATTGTAGATCTGGGAGAATTTCGTTGAAGGAGAGGAAGTTTCTAACGGTTCATCGGCTGAAAGACGTCAGAAAGAAGAGCTTAAGGTGCAGCATAGAATGTACCTGCTATGGAACTGTCAGTATTGCATTTGATGCGTGTTATATCTGATAATATTAATATATATTTATCTTCAGGTGGTGGTCACCGATGTCTTGGGAGGTGGTCAGTTTTATGTCCAATCAGTTGCTGATCAGAAAGTGGCCTCCATTCAGAAGCAGCTTGCTACCTTGAACCTTCAAGAAGCTCCTATACTTGGTGCCTTCAATCCGAAAAAGGGTGACATAGTTCTTGCTCAGTTTAGCACTGATAATTCTTGGAACCGTGCAATGGTATGCAACTTGAAATCCTCTGCTTGTTTTTAATTCAAGCTTGTTATGTCCTGGGAAGTTCGTATGCTGGGATTAAGAAACTACCCTCAAAAAGTATATTATATATTTACCCTGAGCAAGTGCAGATGTTTAGTGGAAGTGATCAAACTTAGCCTCTTTAATTCCCCAAATCAAAGGGTGACATTAATAAAACATGTTTTCTAAACACACAAAGTTTAATAAACAGTTCCTTAAATACCGCAAAATGTTAGAATATTCTGAAATAAAGGTAGCACATATTCAAAAATTGATGAGTATTTTTCAAATATATTTTTATAATCCTTGGAAATTTAAGCCTTGTAATTTGCTGCCTGAACTTGTCCTTTTGCCATTTTGTGGTTACTCATTATTCTAGATCTTGTGAGCTTTCTTTCCCCTGTGAATTGCACAATTCATCAACAGAACTGCTAAAAATTCTGTAGTTTTATGCTTATTTCTAGTAATATGCTTCATGCTTTAACTAATTCCGGTTTTCTCATTCAATATCTGTTGAGCCATGAAAATGAACTCTCTGTAAGTTGTGTTAGCAACTAATCCTGATTTCTAATATTTCTATTCCATCTTTTAGGTAATATTTAATTTGTTCTTCTGTCTATATTATTTTTACCATTCAAAATACATGACTTTGTTAGTCTTTCTAATGCACACTTAATTGGAACATGGAGATTGTAAATGCTCCTCGTGGTGTTGTGGAGTCTTCAAATGACAACTTTGAGGTGTTTTACATCGATTATGGGAACCAAGAAGCTGTTACTTTTAGTCAGCTGCGTCCTATTGATCCTTCAGTATCGTCTGCCCCGGGCCTGGCTCAGCTTTGCAGTCTTGCATATCTTAAGGTTCCAACCTTGGAGGATGATTATGGTCAAGAAGCAGCTGTTCGCCTGAGTGAACACTTGCTAAGTGGTACAAAAGAATTCAAGGCCATAATTGAAGAAAGAGACACATCAGGTGGCAAAGTTAAAGGACAAGGAACGGGAACCATATTCTTGGTGACTTTAGTCGATCCAGAAACTGATGTCAGCATAAATGCTACCATGCTACAGGTTCGAACGTCTTTTTTCTGTGTGGGATTTTTCCCAACCTTGTTCTCTAAGTTTGTATCTTCCATTGACTAATTAGATCAGCGTCCCAAATAGAGATTTTTGCTACACGTACAAACAAGTATATAGAAGTACTTGCAAACTGAGTAGGTGGCAAGAATTTGTTGACTTGCGCAACACATCATTTAGAAAATAAACAACCATTAAATGATCACTTCACTGTTTATACATTTTGTTTGCGCAAGTAGCAATTTTCCCCAAATAGATGGTCAACAGATATAGCACATTTACCTGTTTAATAGATGACCATAAAAACTTATTATAGGTCTCTAATCTCTATAATGGGAAAATTGGGTGGAGTAGAACTTCTGTTTCAGGTTTAGCTAAGTGTTTAAATGTGATGGAATATGTAAACTTTTCAGGATGGACTGGCGAGGTTGGAGAAACGAAGGAAATGGGAGTCCAAGGATAGGCAGCTGGCTATGGATGAGCTAGAGAAATTCCAGACAGAAGCACGAGACAAGAGACTGGGCATGTGGGAATATGGTGATATTGAGTCGGACGACGATGACTCAGCACCACCTCAGAGGAAAGCAGCTGGGAAGCGTTGAGTACAAGCTTTTCTTGCCTTTATCACAGTATCAGAACCAATTCTACCTGCCAGAATTATATCTTGAATTTACAGGCATCATAATAGCTGATAGAGCATAGAGGTGTTGTCGTGTTTATCATAAAACTCGGAAAATGTATTGCCATTAGGAGGTGAGAACAGTTTTGTATTTTTTTTTTTTTTTGGGGATTTTTTTTTTTTAGAACTCTTAATAATGCAACCTCCTATCTGTGATGACATTGAGTAATTTTAAAATTTTGATTATATTTATATATATAATTCAACTGTCTTTTTTTTTTTTTTCGGGTCCCGATTGGGAAATACTTTTTGCTAGTTTATAGGATGTTGTATATGTTTAAGGATTCTTACCAATTCGAAGATGATACACAAATAGTTAAGATCCTTGTGAGCTAAACGGTAAAATTCACCATTGTGAATACCAAAGTTGGCGGTTGAGCGCTTGATTTTGCAACAAGTAAATTATTGTTCATAGTACACCTCTGCTCGGGAATAATTTTCATTTATAATTTATAAATAGATAGAAATGGATGATGAATATATTTGTAGATACGAGTCAATTATTTCATTAATGACACATGGTTAGTAAGTTAAATTGGGCATAATTATTAAAGAATGTATATGGAAAAAATGTGTTAATTATCCTGTCAAATTTTGCTGGTACGTTGGGCTTGAGTTCTCTCTCATTGTATAGTAGATAATTGTAAAACACGATCAAGAGATTTTTACGAGAATGTCTAAACATTGTATATTAATCTGTGCTCATAAATTTGATATATATTATATATTTATAAACTTTGTGAGTTCTTACTTATTTTATAGTTAAAAAGTTGTTATTTTAGGCAACACCTGAACTTAGGAGGAAAAATGAGGACTTTGATCTTGGTTTGAGTTGATTAAAAGCAACTGAAGACTAATTGAACTACAACAATTGAGCGAGAGAAATCGGAAGGGAGTCATATCATAAGTTTCGAAAGTGAAATCCAATTTATGAGAAGTTTGAAAACTGATTTGAACACTTCCGACATTTGAGGACAACACATGGAGGTTCGGGGTACCAATTGGACGCTTTTGAAAGTTACGAGATCAACACCGAAATGCCTAAAGTACACCAATGAATTGCTGTAACTTGGGATGCAACATGAATCTGTAAGAGCAACTCGGCTGTGAAAAATAGCTCCAGTTAATGATTTACATATTCAAATTTGCCGAAATGATCTCCAATTAGAACAAAAACTAAATTTATAATTTATAATTTGCATCACATCATTGGAGCAAAACTTTAATATAAATTCACCGAGATGTATATTGAAATGTAAAAGTAATTTTTAGGGATGTAAATTACACCTTGATTGGAGTTTACTCTAAACTGAATAATCTTTACTCTGATTAGACCCGTAAAACTGAAATAAGATTTCAAATTTTTTTGTGAACAAGTTCAAAACAAAGTGCTCTCCAAAAACTATTGGCAAGTAATAACTTCAAAAATTTTCTCGATTGTAAAAGCACGTAGAAAAAACCATAACCTCAATTGATTGTCTAATATACATTGCCATACACTACTATAACAAACCTAAATAAGCAAAAAATAGCATAATGTCATGAAGTGAAAATATTTCGGGAAGGGAAATGCCTCAAGTCCAAAATCTTGAGTTTTAGGAAAGGCTGACCATGCATCATTTGTCTCGCTTCCCTAAATGTCACGCCTGTTGTTCCTCCGGTGAGGAGCAGCAGCAGCAGCACCATCATCCTCATTTTGCTCTTCCTTCTCCTCGGTGCTGCCCTGATTGTTGGAAGTCTCAGCAACATCAGGTTTCTTTGTTTCCACGACAGTTGGGGCCTGTGTAAAGCAAAACAATGAGGAATGAATGGAAAATGTATACAAATGGTAAAATTACTTGCAACAAGATCGATTAGGTGGTAATAATGACTTACAGGCTGCTTCTTCCCACCAAAGATAATCTTCAATAGAAGAGTGAAGATGACAACTACAATAGAGACGAGGACTCCAATTGTCACGTTTGGTTGCTTCTCAGCCTTCTCAATAAGCTCCTGCAAATCAAATTCTAGGTCTTAGGCAAATTGTATGTAACCCAAAAACACCACTAGAATACTGTTGTCCGAAGACTTACCAAGACCTTGACCTTGTGATCACCCAACACAGGGAGTTCCGCAATCTTGTAAAGGTAGTCAAATACCATTTTCTGCAGCAAAAATAAATAAGTAGTTGATATATAAACTAGCACAAAGCAGATTGTGAAAAGCATGCATAGAATAGGATTGTCTAACTAGTTACCTGGATCCCTTTAAGACCCTCTGAATCAGTAGATTCCTCCTCCTTTTGTTTCTCTTTCTCTACCTCAAATTTTGGCTTCCATGCACTAGCCCGGTAGGTTTCTGCAACCTTCTCATTAGAAGCTATCAAAATATTGTCAAACAATATGCCATCTTGCATTGTCCAGATCTCAATGCCAATGGCTGCGATGGGCTCAAAGTTTGGTTTCTCGAGCTCAAAGTAGTCAGGATTTGGAATTTCCTGGGGCTTCCAAATACCCTTGTAGTTGGGGTTGTCAATGAGGGGTGCATGCCATTTACCCTTGTAAGCGGGATTCCTTTTCATCGGTTTTTTCCACTCTCCACATCCGGGTGCCTCTGCACACTTGGGGTTATCCACTTTAGGAGCCTCCCATTCACCATCCTCCTCGTCATCCCAATCTTCTGGTTTTGTGGCCTCAGGATCATCAATATCCTCGGGCTCATCATCCAGCCATCCCTCAGGCTTCACAGCATCTGCATCTTCAATTTCCATTGGAGCATCCTCATCCCAGTCATCTGGTTTCTTGGCCTCTGGGTCTGGGATTTTCGCTCTCTCATCCCAATCCTCAGGCTTCTTATCATCTGGGTCAGGAATGGTCTTAGTAGGAATGAGTGGAGGCTCAAAATCTTCGGCTGACAGGAAATTAGCCTTCTTCTTCTCTTCTCCATCAATCAAGATCTTCAACTCATTATCTGGTTTCAGTATGGCAGTATAGACGTGGGTCAATTTGTCAGAAGGCACAGATGGAGGATATTTGAGGTGGTGCTCAACAAACTCCCCACTCTTAGGGTTCTTGTGCTTCAAAATGAAGTGAACCTTGTTTGTAGCTCCACATTTATCAGGTCCAAACATTATTGAGTAGGGAGATTCGTTATCAAATCCCTCGGGAGTCCAGCCAGCATCCTGAGGACGAAGGTACTTGAGATAAGCACCACCACATTCAAGACCGTTCTGGAGGCGAACCTCATATTGAAGGACAACAGTCTCGTCCTTAAGGTTAATAGGCTCATCGAGTTTCTTTACAATTGCATATTTCTTGGCCTTGTCGCTCACAAGAAGCCCGTAATCATCATGTCCCTCACTGTTTGAGTGTTTCCACACACCTGAAAACCATTTACACATCAGCATAAAGCACAATAGAAAAATTATTGCATCCTCAGGAATTAATCCATTAATTGCAAGATAAGAATGCTTTCCAATAATGCACACTAGTGACATAGCGTGAATTACATGCAGATGTCTTAAAATGTGAATACACAAGTCATTAAATAATTGTGACCCATGCTAAAGTATTTATGCAGAACAACAATTAGGTCATTGATAAGAATATGAAAACATAATCATCATCTGCTTAAACGTGGAGTAAAGCAATAAGTAGTAGAATTTCAAGTGACCAATGAGTATTTTACATTACATCCTCATGTGAAAGTTAACTTGGTGGCTAGTGTATCAGAAATGTTGAACACAATAAACAGAGATCTGCGGAACATATAAATCCCAAACCATCGGTTTTAGAATAAAGGAGTTGCTCATTTTGTACAAGGAAGAAACCAGTGTCCCTTACTGATTATATAAAAAACATAACTAGAGGTTAAATTCTAGATTCCTCTATTTAAAAAAAAAATCCAGCTCCAGGGATACATTTGCATGCTACGGCAAACAAGTAGTATAATTTCAAGTATTCAACAAGTATTTTACACGCTCAAAGGCAAGTTCACCTAATCCCAAGATCTTTTACTTTTTTTTCTTCAAAAAAGTTCAATTTAATATAAAAATAATAATTCGACCATAATTAATCATTTAATCCCAGTTATTGGTGTATTACAAATTCAGTGTCCCGTACCTTAATACAGAAATATAATATAACTCCTGATTAAATTTATTGATGTTCTACAACAAAATTACCATTCTGCATTTAGCTCAAAACTAGTAATTTTGTTAAACATGTAGTTACCAGTGGAACCTTACATACTCGCCAAGCTAACTTAATGGATAGAGTTTGAAGACAATTACATTGATTCCCAGTTCAAATCGAGAAAGTACTGGATCTCAGGCAAGAAGTCAACAAAAATTAAGTTCTTCAATTCAGGTTTAACATTAAAAGCACAAAAATAAAAATAAAGAAATTTGTTCAATTCAGGTTTAACATTAAAAGCACAAAAATAAAAATAAAGAAATTCATAGATCCAAACAAACAATACCTGTATAATCCTCCTTCTTGGACAAAATCCACCGCCCGTCAAATACATCGTCAAACGACTCATAGAATTTCTATAAAAAAAAAATTCAAAATTTCAGAAATAGTATAGATCCAGAAAACTGTAAACAATCTAAATCAGATCCCATGTTATTGCAGCTGCTATAAGTCTATACTCAAGTTGAAGAAGCTAATTTTAACCTATTTAGTCAAACTACACTTTGAAATAGCGTCTTACCACATCATCGGAAGCGTATAGCTCAGAAATGCATAAACCGATCAATAAAAGCAACACACACTGCACAGTCCAAATCTTCCGTTTCGAATCCTCCATTGTTTTTAAACTATAAAATTCCGACTCTCAAATCCGAAAAATTTATCACGAAAACTGAAAACAATGAAAAATTGCAGAATTTTATCGATCGATCCGAGAGAGAGGAGACGAAAAAGTCTCTTGAAACTAAAGACTAGTTTGAGGGGGTGGGATGAGGTTGGGGTGATATTTATATATCTGCATACATATTATTATTATAAATTATAAAATAATAATAATAATAATATCAACCTGGGACCAGTACGTCGAGTTGCTTCAGCCAATAATATTTCACGCCACATGAAGTAGGCCAATAGGAGTTTGCCACGTTTGTTGTGATTACAAGCTTTAGGAGGGGACGGAGAGAACGGAAATGTTTGCTAACGGTAAAAAGTTTATATCAATTTTAACCATAAATTTTTAGTCAACTTCATCATTGTTGATTTTTCAAATTCTTTTAAACTATACATCCATCAAAAAATTAAAAAAATAAATCACAAAAACCAAAATTTTTCACATTATGAAACAGACTTTAAATAAACATTTTTCCTTTTTGAAGAGAAATATTTTTATACGAGTCTGCAAATACTTTACCTAAAACAATATTGAGTAGGTAGCATCCGTGTTCGACACGTGTCATGGAGTGACTTGTTGAATATTGATGATAGTGAATAAATAGATTTTGAGTTCACCATAAGTATTGCCTTCAAATATGCTACACAAGATCGATGATATGTGATGGTGATGAAAGTTGTATAGTATTCATTCTTTGGCATAAATATGAAAGGTGATCATCCAAATGGAATGTCTTTCGAAAACGAATGAATTTGTATCCTTGACATTATAAAATTATATGACGAAATTCAATTAAACCCAACAAACAATATTTACAAGTTTGTTAAAGTCAAATACTCATTTGAAACAAGATTGTACATAAGCCACATGTCATCCAGGGAAGGGCAGGGTAGGTAGGGGCTCTTAAAATTGGGGTTTAACCTTTTTTTCTTTTTTTTCTCATTGACGAGACGATGTTCAAATTATCTAACTAGAACAAAGAGAGTCAAGCATAAGATATTTTCTCTCTTTACTTTTTAAGCATATATTTTACCTAAAAAATATAAAAAATACATTTATTTTTTTTGCCAAACAAAAGCCAAATTAACCGACCTTTTTAGATCATTTTTAGCCAAAAAAAAAATATTAGATGCTCTGAAACTAAAAGTATTTCCATTTGCATAAGCAAATGGACTCTTGTTATAAAGTAAATTTTGTGAAGGTAATGAGAATTGAGAAAGTCAAACCTCGATGCATGTATCCGTGAGACCTATGACGAGATCCGACCCCGAAGAGGTTCAAGATTCGAGGTTAAACAAATAATTAAATTTAAGAAAAACAAGTCAAGAATCAAGTTGAAACCAGAAATAAGGAGAAATTGGACTCGGCCAATTTCGATCGACCGAAAGTCATTCCGGTTGATCGAAAGTCTGTAGAGAATTTTGAAGACAGCCTCAGTCGCGTTTGACTGAAGCTTGGTCGTTCGAAAGTTCCATTTTGGTCGACCACGTGATCGACCGCAATAATTTCGGTCGACCGAAACATCCTATTTTAGAAAAACAGGGTTTTTTGTGCAATTTTCATATTTACTCATTTTACCAAATTTTTGTACATTAAATACACATTTGAATTTAAACCCTAGACAACTTTGATGTTCATGATGAATTGGTCTTGAAAGACTCCCTTTGAGGTAAGGTAAAAATTTCTTCTTGATCTTGTATTATTCTTGGAAGTTAATCAATTTTGCTTGAGTATTATTATTCTTGTATTGTTGTTGATTTTCGCCACCTTAAAATTTGTTTAGTTGATAACCACTGGACTAGGATTAGTTTAATCATTGAATTTTGAGTTAAATTTAAACTTGGGTTAAGGTGTTTATCCCTTATTTTACCACTTTAACTTTCTTGGGATGATATTAAAATTGTTGTGAAAATTCTTGGTCAATATGTCAAGGGGGTTCGTATCATTTGGTATCAGACATTGACTCTAATATGGTAAACATATCTTTACATTATTATTGTTGTTATCAAAAAAAGAAAAAAAAAATTTGGAAAATTTCGTATGCCCATAAGTATTTCTTGATTCCTACATATTGGGTATATTGATTGTTATATTTGTTGGGATTTCCATTAGCCAAACACTTATATTCCTACATTTTCCAATGTGTACTCACAAAGTGTGTGATAAATTGTTTCAAAGAAAAATATGCCATTAGTGCTTTGTTGTTCAATGCCCATATATTGCTAATTACTTAGGGCTATCCAATTCCCATTATTGAGATTGTGTTATCAATATTTTATCTCATTTATCACTTGCTCCATACATTGGGTAATTGTTGATAATTCATTTCTTGCCACATTTGTGTTGTTGGGGGTTTTCATATATCCACATTATACCCATTCAAGACCACTCAAAGATTGAGTACAAAGTGTTTGATAAATTGCCTCATTGAAAATTACACTATTGTGCTTATTTGCTCTACATCTATGCTTTATCTATTACTTGTGGTTATTCAATCTCATTGTTGAAATTGTGTTCCTAGCATCTTATCCTACATAACAATTGTTCCTTTTGAGTATAGCAAGTACATAAATTTCACTTGCTATTGTGTCTACTTGTTCTAAATTCCTTCTTCTTTGTGATCCTTGACTTCACAAGAATTATACTTTATGGTTTAGTTGATTACCTTCCTTGAAGAACTTGAGAAAGGAGATTTTGAGTGCAAAAAAAGGAAAGAGTGGTGGGCTCAATAGAGGGTAAAAGGCTAAATTGAGTGAAACACGAGTGAAAAATATTCTTATGAGAACACTTTCACACTTGCACACCATGTCAAATTCCAATACTCAAACTCAAGACTTGAATGAATTGTTGCAAACATTTTTTAATCACCAGGGCTAGGAAAATGGAGGAGATTGAGGGAGGGTTAGAAATGTTAGCAACAAAAGGGGAGAGTACATCAACTAATAATGGAGGAGAGGGAAGGGATAATAGAAAAATGAGGAATAAATGTGGAGATGTTTTGGTAGATGATGGAAGAATGGGAAGGAAGAATAGGAAAGAAGTTAGGCGTAAATGTGGGAATTTTTGGAGAAATGAGAGGGATGGTGGACAAATATGGGAGTTTGAATAGGAAAATTAGAAGGGATGTTTAGGATAATGAATGGGAAGTTGAAGGAGATTGGAGAATGGGTAGATAGGAGTGTAGATGAGATGGACGAGAAGGTCGATATTGAGCAAATGAAGACTTTGTCATTCCATAGGAGGGAAGGTAATGAAAGTAGAGAAGTAGAGTTGGAGATGAATGTCATGCCACCACAATCTTTGGTCCATATTATTGAGATGGAGGAACATGGGGAGGATAATTTTTACACTAGAGGCCTAGTGAGTGATAAACCATGTAATCTCATGATAGATGGGGAGATTGACACTAATTTGGTGAGTGCTAGTAGAGTTGAGAAATTGGGGTTACCGGTTATGAAGCATCATAAACCCTATATATTGCAAAGGTTGGGTGACGATGGGGGAATGAGAGTGAGTGAACAAGTTCTTCTTACCTTCAACATTGAAATTTATTGTGACCAAGTGATATGTGATGTAGTTCCCATGCACACTACACACATAATTTTGGGGAGACCTTGACAAAGTGACAGGAGTTTGACACATGATAAGAGGAAGAACCGGTGTAGCTTTCAAATGGATGGGAAAAAGGTTTTGATTCTATCTCTGAGCCCGGAAGAAGTATGCAAAGACCAAATCAAGATCATGAAGGAATTTGATGAAGAAAATGAGAAAAAGAAAGAAAAGGAAAATGAAGAAGAAAACCAAAATGAGAGTAAGAGGGTTGGGGCCACGTCCCTGGAAAAAGGAGAGGTAATGAGAGTTGGAGTCACGATTCCAAAAAAAGGAGAGTTAAGAGAAGAACCGAGAGTTGAGGTTTCTCCCTCAGGAAAAGTTGAGGAAGTGATGAGTGACACCAAAAAAATCGAGAGAAAAGATCATCAAAAAATGTTCTTTACTCTTGAATATTCTAACAATTCCCTCCCTAACTTGGTTACTTCTTTATTGCAGGAGATCGTGAGGCCAACTTCTCAAGGCAACAAGGAGCTCCAACAACATGTCGATTGGAAGAAGTTCACAGACATATTTTTCTACAACAACGAGTACAATTGAAGTAAAGAAAATGATATAACCGAGGCAACATCTAGGAGGTATGCTCCTAACATTTTCTTGAATGCAAGGTTATTGTGTCTTGAATATATTACAGAGTTGTATGATCTTGATGTAGATTTGACAAGTGTGTTGTTGATTTGTGAAAATGTAACATGTGGTAAAGATCATTGGCATAATGAATTATTATTTTGTGAAAATATGCTTGATTTGCCTATTTTCCCTCTAAAAGAATTGCTAGTTAAGGGAGTTCATGGGAGAAATTTATTGGGATGTCTTGATGATAAAAGGATTTCGCTTCTAATATTTCTAGATGCTCCCTCATTTTGTATTGAACATGTTAAGGGCATGCATGTTAATAATCCGAATTTATTAAACATTTATGAATCATGTTGTGAGCAATATTATGATGGATTCTATGGGCAGATGATTATTTGTTTTGGAAAATTGAATTGTTTTTTTTTTAAATGTGTAATGCGCGAATTGCTAGTGGGAGGGGCACATGATAGTTGTTTGATGGGGCGATTTAAAATCAACGGGGTCTTAGGGATATTATGTGATCAATTTTATTGGCCTATTTTGAAAATTGGTGTTGAATATGTTTGCACTTGTAGTAAATGCCGAACTTGCAAAATGGCTAAACTCAAGTTTTTGCCCCAAGAATTCCATACATATTTGCTCATCATGAGTAAACCTTGATTACTAATTCTATGCATTTTATAGTGGGTTTACTTGGAACAAATAAAAGAACTGATGCTAATTTTGTGAATGTTGGTAGGGGTATTAAACTTTCACATTTTATTACATGTCATGAAACTAACATTGCTATCCACATGATGAATCTTTTCTTTTGGGGAGTGGTGCATTTGTATAAAAATGATACTCAAATTGTGGTTGTTAAAATTGCTTGCAATGGAATTGCTCATCCTATTAGCAAATTTTCTCCACTTGATGTTTTTTTTTGCCCTAGCCTACTAACTCTTTTGAGATTGATGCACTTGTTTATTGATAGAGCAGGTGAGCGTCAATTTAGGGTGCATATTGAAAAATGCACTTCCAATCCGAACCAAGATCGAATGCGAATTGTATTTGACCCGAGTGGTTGGATATTGTTCATTTGGAGGAAAGAGCGGGTTCCCGATATAATAAAATCCAAATTGCTACTCTGCAGTGCTGGCACATCTCAAGCTATTGGTAACGCCTACAAATTGATTTTGCACCGTGAGTATGAAATTTCAATTACATTTATTGTGTCTGAATTTTCTATTTTTATTGTAGGTGTCGATTCTTGGTCGAATCTCTTTCGATATGGAGGAGATGATGAGAATCACGAAGGTCCAATTTCATTGC
This sequence comes from Ligustrum vulgare, assembly GCA_963555705.1. Classification (NCBI taxonomy): domain Eukaryota; kingdom Viridiplantae; phylum Streptophyta; class Magnoliopsida; order Lamiales; family Oleaceae; genus Ligustrum; species Ligustrum vulgare. Next base: position 4,615,678 of record OY743179.1, read on the forward strand.
ATGAACCTGTGACCCACAATGTTGCAAGATCAAAGTTCGAGGAATTTCACGACAGTGCATTCAAGCTAGATTCGAGGTCGAATCCTTTTCAAGAGGGAGGGGATGATGAGAACCGAGAAAGTCAAACCTCAATGCGTGCCTGTGAGACCCATGACGAGATCCGACCCCAAAGAGGTTCAAAATTCGAGGCTAAACAAGTAATTAAAGTCAAGAAAAACAAGCCAAGAATCAAGTTGAAGCCAAAAATAAGGAGAAATTGGACTTAGCCAGTTTCGGTCGACCGAAAGTGTGCAGAGAATTTTGAAGGCAACATCAGCCGAACACCGCGTTCGGTTGAGGCTTGGTCAACCGAAAGCTCAACTTCGGTCGACCACGTGATCGACCGAAATAATTTCGGTCCACCGAAACACCCTATTTCAGAAAAACAGGATTTTTTGTGTAATTTTTGTATTTACTCATTTTACCAAATTTCTGTACATTAAATACACATTTGAATTCAAACCGTAGACAACTTTGATGTTCATGATGAATTGGTCTTGAAAGACTCCCTTTGAGGTAAGGTAAAAACCTCTTCTTGATCTTGTATTATTCTTGGAAGTTAATCAACTTTGCTTGAGTATTATTATTCTTATATTGTTGTTGATTTCCTCCACCTTGAAATTTATTTAGTTGATACCCATTGGGCAAGTGTTAGTTTAATCCTTGAATTTTGGGTTAGATTTAAACTTAGGTTAAGGTGTTTATCCCTTATTTTACCACTTTAGCTTTCTTAGGATGATATTAAAATTATTGTGGGAATTCTTGGTCAATATATCAAGAGGGTTCGCATCAGAAGGAGTAAATCAGTTATTCGTGAACACCAATTGGTCCAATTTTAAGATACATCCTATTTAGATTGTCTACTAAACGTAGTAACTTATCGACAAATCCTTTGTGTGATATTTTTGTTGTTTATTCTAGGTTATGTATTATAATATGTTGAACTAAAATAGGCAAGACACAGATAATATTTATATACTTAGAAAACAATTAAATCGAACAAAACCATGGACGGAGCTAGTCCAAGAAAATGGGTCTGGGACTGGGCCTGTGTGAATTGAATATAAGTTGTGTTCGCATTTTGAATATACAGAGCAAAAATAAAGAGAAGCATTGACAATTGGAGCACTCTTATACTTTAACAATTGATATGTCGAAGAACCCAATACATGGACGGATCTAACCCTCGACGAGGGCGTTCAGCCGCTCGGACTGGATCAGTAAAAAAAAAAAAATTTACCTTATAATTTTGCTGTCTAAATTTTTTTCTCTTACCTTGTAGTGCTCACTCATGCTGGACCAAATCTACTCATGCTTGATTGACTTCCTAGACTAGATTCGTCAGAGCATCTCCAATGGAATATTGTTTAAGCATAAAAAAGGTGACATTTGGCATCAATTAATTGAACTTCTATTGAATGTTTAATAAATAGACATTGAGTTAAAAAATTGAACTCCAATTCATTATGTCCACGACCTAAAATTAATGCCTACGTGACATTTATTTATTTAAAATAAAACTATTAAACTTGTAAAATTCACTTTCTGTTATTTTGTAATCAAAAGAAAAAAGATATTGTTACTCTTTTCTTCCTCATCCACAGTCCACTTCTAGATATAGACATGTTCAACTATTTTGTAATCAAAACAAAAAAGATCTCGTTAATTTGGAGCATTTTCCCTCAATTATTGCCCAGTCAACATGTTCAACTGGACTTCTAGATATAGACATGGACTTAGACAATGTTTATGCCACCTCAGCATGACATGGGTGCATTGGAGTAGGAAAAAATTAGACATTGTTTATTTTGATGATTTGACAAACTTTTTATATCTTGACAATGTCGTATTGGAAATGCTCCCGCTAACCCAAATATCTGAACTATATAAAACTGTCCAAATCTCCTTTCAACTTCCAATATGAAATGGGCACGTTTCTATTTCTCACAATTTTCAATTCCATCTTCTAGTCTAGCTAATTAACTTTAATGCTTTAAGCAACTCGATTTTAACCCTTTAGGTCCTGTTTTCTTTACTATTTTGAGGTCGTTTTCTATTTTTATTTTCGAAAATGTTAAAAACGTGTTCTCTTTACCATTTTCGAAAATGCATTTTGAAAAAAAAAAAAAAAAATTGTACACAAAACGCCCAAAACCTTGTTTTGGGCGTTTTTTATGCATTTTCGACAAAAAAAATGTCCAAAACGCGTTTTGAGATTTTTTTTTTAAAGAATTAATTTAAAGAATTATCTTAACTTGGAACTAAGCTTAATATAAAATTTTTATTTTTTTATTATTTTTTTTTAATTATCCTAACTTGGAATTAAGCCTAAATATTTTTTATTTTTTTTTTATCCTAAATTGGAACTAAGCTTAAATAAAGTTTTATTGAATTCAATATCAACATTACAAAAAAAATAAATTAAGTGAGAATTCTTGTTGTTATATTTCAAAAAATGCACTGATAAATGGACTCTGTTGGTTTTGAAAGAACTTGTATTTTCAGGATTTTAATAGAACTAAAGATTTCTCAAATCCCGAACCTGACCAAGCTGTGTTAATATAGACTCTTAATGCTCACATTGATGTGTTGCATGTAACCATGTTTTCAGTGTATTGTGAAAGGAAATTTGAGTTTGAGTCCGTTGTATTCTGCAAGCAAATTAATTAAAAATAATTTTAGTAGTATTCTGCAAATTTTCAAACAGAACATGTTTTCCAATTTTTCATTTTCAAAAACAGTTTTCAGAAATGACAAACCAAACGCATTTTCAGCAAATTTAAAAACAAAAATGAAAACAGGAAATACAAAACATTTTAAAAAATGAAAATACAAAATAAAATACAAACAGAAAGTCACCTAAACTTTCATTCATCTAAAATTGATATCGAGCAACTAAATTTACCGCTATCACCTCATGGAATAGAACACATCAGCCCTTTGAATTTTGTAATTGACTAATGAATCCTGTTAAAGTTTGATATAAACAAACTTTTCTTGAACTAATTTCTTACCATATTTAAATAACATTCAGTAAATGAGTAATCTAGAGGACTCAAAGTTTTTTTTTTCCACAATCATAAGATTTTACAAGCTTAACAACAATTAACTTACAATTTTCCACAAGATCTCAATATTATGTTATGACTTATGAGAACATGTTTTAGGCACTTGAAAATAGGGGTGGACGTGGTTTGGTTTGATTCTGGTTCTAGAAGAACCAAACCAAACTGTAAACCGATGGTTTTTTACTAATGGAACCAGTTGGTTTTTTCAAAGATATGGAACCAAACCGGAACCAAACCGCTCGGTTCTGGTTTGGTCTGGTTTGGTTCTGAGACCATTACTTGAATTTTTAAATAATAAATGTAAATTAAAACTTGTTTATATCCGCTTCTTTATTAGAATTCATCTACATCATTACTAAATAGAAAATGAATTTTTTAGTTAACAAAACAAAGATTTAGAAAAAGTAACATATTATTCTAAGTCAAAGAAGAAGAAAATAGCCTAAAGGAAGCTTGTCGACCTGTTGAAATTTAGAGAATCGAACATAAAGACAATTTAGACTTATAGTTACAGGTTACGATGAAGTTCTGAATCACATTCTATCGTGGTACCGTGTGAGTTAGGGATGAAATTTGCAATTTGAGTTTGGGTTAACTCTTGAGAATTGATGAATTGGGTCGATGTTTATATATACATAAATTTTAAAAAATAAACATCATTGTCGTCGATGGTAACTAAGGAGTACAACGATTGTTGTGTTATAGAAGTGCAAGTAAAGCAGTGTAAATGCGTATTTATAATTGAAAAGAAGAAAAACGAATTAGAATTAGAATTAGAATTTAGAATTATGATTTAAAATCTTTGTCTAATATGAAATGAGATAAAATGTATGTTAAATAACATTTTTGTACATTTCACATTTATAAATTTAGATTTTAATTTTTTTGTGAGATGAATATCCACTAATTTGTAAAATATATATATATATATAGTTTGGTTCTTGGTTCTGGTTCTGGAAAGAGAACCGGAACCAGAAACAAAATCGAATGGTTCTTGATTCTAAGAACTAAACCATTATTTTTTTTATGCAGAACCGAATCAAACCGCTTGGTTTGGTTTGGTTCTGATTTGGTCTGGTCTGGTTCGATTATTTTGTCCACCCCTACTTGAAAATCTTTGCATCCCCACAATGGTGATGGTTGCCCACCTTTCGGTGATGGTTGCCCACCTTTCTATAGCAGATAATAAGAGGAAGAAATAGCAATTAAATGTAACGAGTCGGGTATTACAATAATGTATTGGGATCATTTACAAGTAACTGCATTTCAAAATAATAGCAAACAAGTATCTAAAACATAGAAGTATCAAAAAATAAATTTGAATATTCGTTATCGTGTCGTCTTGACGAGTGAAAGCATTTTTCTCATGTTTTTGCAATTCAGCTCATGCTTGGTCTTTTTTGTATATAGAAGAAGAAAATGGCGTTTGGTGAAAGGGCAAAAGAAGGGAAGATATGGTCCTATGGAGGATTTAAAAAACTACAGAGTAAACAAAAAGAGAAAAATGAAAGGCATGTAAAAAAGAAAACGTGGACGGCAGGATTCGAACCTGCGCGGGCAGAGCCCACATGATTTCTAGTCATGCCCGATAACCACTCCGGCACGTCCACCGCATGTTATGAACGAGTTTAGATATATTAATATGTTTTGTCTTTTATTATTAAATAAATGCCCTATAAAATAAAATTTGTTATTTGTGATTGTGACTCTAAATTATATATTATTGTGACATTAACTTATTTTAAGTAATAAAATTTATTTATTTATGACCTGATTTTTTAAAGAAGATCTCAGATATCTTAAGTTTGAATATGTATCTTTTAAACACCTTAATTATGTTTTTCTCCCAATCCTTCATATATTTGACCATATATAGCAATGCTACGTAGCTCTACTAGTCCAGGTGGAATAGAGCATATTATTTATTTCGTTGTCTTATGATACATTTCAATTATGTAATGAAGCAATGGACTTCACGATCAATCTAGATTGGCATTGGCAATTATATTACTTACTGATAAATCTCGCACATTCTTTTGCACCTATCTATTTTATAGTAGGCACTTGTAAAAAGAGACTTGCCAAAATATTATTGAATTAAGTATAATTTTCTCCCACCTTCTCACGAGTCATGTCTACAAATGGGTCATAGATGAAACAATAATTGGTGTATATATAGTCTCACATGCCTTAACTTTTATATTTAAATATTATAATATACATCTAGTAGTGGTGTTAAATGTATCGAGTCAATGTACTCAGTTCATCCACCATCGGATTCAACTCGACTCATCAAGTGAGCCGGCTCTCACTCACTCGTCCCATCATATGTGGACTAAGTTTTTGTACAAGTGCCTACTATAAAATAGATAGGTGCAAAAGAATGTGCGAGATTTATCAGTAAGTAATATAATTGCCAATGCCAAAATATTATTGAATTAAGTATAATTTTCTCCCACCTTCTCACGAGTCATGTCTACAAATGGGTCATAGATGAAACAATAATTGGTGTATATATAGTCTCACATGCCTTAACTTTTATATTTAAATATTATAATATACATCTAGTAGTGGTGTTAAATGTATCGAGTCAATGTACTCAGTTCATCCACCATCGGATTCAACTCGACTCATCAAGTGAGCCGGCTCTCACTCACTCGTCCCATCATATGTGGACTAAGTTTTTGTGTCCCTCATGGCTAACTAATTTCAATTTTTTCTTTTTTTTTTTTTTAACTGAAAATTGCATTTTACTCACAATCTCAAATTTAGGTCTGCAGACCAAAGTCCTCTTTCCCTAGTGGTTAAGACTGAGGTATTGCTGGCTGAGGTTCCGTGTTCGAGTCCACTTACCAGCAGGGTGGAACTGTGCCTCTCCAAAAAAATCTCTCATACGCGTAGGGCCAGGCCGGAGGGGGGTTTTCTGGAGTATGGGGCCGCAGTGCGGTGGGGCCGGTCACCTGTATAAAAAGTTTACCCAACACAGTTTTTGCCCCCAGGGCACATCTCCAAGTGGCAAAGGGGATGGGTGGTAAGTGCTCAGCGCAGCTGTGTGCTTGGTTCGATTCCCCGCAAGGTGGAATTGGCCTTGTGGCAAGCGGGAGTTATTGAGATTTGCTCATGCTTACCATAAGCCCTTCCACCCTGGCTACTTGGAGGCATAACCTGGATTTACCTTCCCGAACCAATGACCTTGAGCGTGGTCGGTTCGGGCCCTCAGGGTGTGGGCTACACTTTTTTTTTTTTTTCAAATTTAGGTCTGCAGAATTTCTTGTCTAAGCTTAAGTCAGATCTCTCATTGCTTTTTATCATGTTTTTAGAACTTTTTTTAGCATGGGATAATGGTTCCCACTAAATTCATCAGTGCCCTTTGGACTAAAAAGATTCTCAGAATCAATTGAAAAATATGGGATAACAAGTGGATGGTGCAAAATGATTGTACCTCTATAAAGAGAAAGGCATATCTAATATCTAAATATATATATATATATATATATACACTGATACCCTTTCTTCTTTTGGAGCCTATTTTTATTGCTAGGCAATGACACTTGTTAATTAACGTTGGAAAAAGTCATTGTACATATGATTTGTCCAAATGGATTTATGGAAATGGAAGTGGCAGTTTTGTAATTATTGATATTGAAAATGATGTGATGTTTGAAAAAATAGATTTATGTCAATTGTGTATCTTTCTAACATTTTGTACAAACCATGTGTACACGTAGCATTTCTCATTAACTTTTCTCTATCTATATTATTATTAGATTTAAACAAGTGAAGAATATATATCTCAAAATACTCGACTATTCCATTCTCTATGAACGATGCAAAACAAACAATCTTGCGACCAGTGATGGGTCTTACTACCGTCGAACGATAGATTTCGAATGTGGGTGTAGAGTAGCACGATATCAATTTGTTGCCTTAGCGTGAGTTTCGACTTTTCGAGTTGTTCTTTCCATTTAACGCGTTGGACCGACCCTTTTTAGCTAGAGTCACACAAGGTAGTGGTAACTTTTTCACCACATGGAGGGACAGTAATTACCCATCTTTGATAATAATCTATAAATTATAGAAGAACAATAATATTCTTATCAATGGATAAGTACGAACTATTAGAAAAACTTATTGGGTAGTAGGGGACCATTAAAAATGACCTTAGTCTATCTATATTGCAATTGTTTCTTTGTAAAGAAGTTCACTTAGCTTAAGCTTATATATGCACTTGGACTCCAAGGGAGACGAACCATCGCGGTACAATAAAGATGATGATAATGAAGATGAAGAAGAAGAAGAAGAAAAAGAAAACGATGCAGACGATGGTGAGTCGTGCACATAAATATGTATGAAACTCTTCCTATGGAAGGGTACTACGAACCACGAAGGCAAGTCATAGAGGCAAAGGGAAGGTGACGCCTTTCTTCCAGGATTTTCGTAATTTTATATATTTTCCCAATTAAGGATGTGGTTACTTTGTCGATCTAGCAATGAATCGAACGGAGTTTTGGGAAGAAATTTATGCAATTTATTGGGAATAAGGCTTGAGGGATTGTTAGTTTATGAATTTTCTTTCCTTTTTTCAATTGGTGTTCAATTGTGTTTGTGTTATTTGGTAGTTCATGAAGTAAATCCATATATATAACTAGAAGTTTAATGTATTAATAAATTTATTTATCGTTTGATATGATCGGTCATAAAACAAGATGCAAGAATTATTGAAAATTTGAATAAATATTAATTGAATTTTTTTTTAGAAGATTCTGCAATCTAATGAATACTCATGTGATGTTTGTTATTAGAACAAATTGATCATTAGATCCATTACTAGCTAAATTGAGACGAATTCCAACCATATCCAGATGCATTAACTATTGCGAGGCCGTTCACCCAACATGTGGATAATCTATAAATCTTATAATATAGTTATTTAGATCCACTGTATGATTATTTGCCTGTTTATTGTATCAATAATTATATATAATTGTTATAAATAATGTATATATGTGAATGACATTACCATTATATCCCTGTAAACTTTACAATATTACGATTGTGCCATTGTCCACTCCTATAAATAGGAGCCTATACTTACCAATTTAATACACCAATTCTTGAAGAGAAATTCTCTCCTCTAAACTCTCTCCATTTCTCTCTCTATGTTGTTCTTATGATTTCGATGATTTTATAACACGTTATCAGCACGAGTCTCTAACCAATTGAGTAATAACGGGAGTATGCTCTACAGTTGCATCTAAATGATGAGCCTCTGTATCAGAAACCTGATTATTACTAACCAATGTTTCCTTTTCTCTCAAACTGAAAAAGAATGATTCTGGCCGATCCAGATATCCGATCGACGATCGGCCACCGCCATCAGAACGGGCTTGTCAAGGAGAAGACTCGCCTAAAATTTGGCGCAGAACCAACGGCTGAAACAAAAGATATCGACCGAAGAAGAAAATCTGAAAAACTGTGCAAAAACAGATATCTGACCGAAAATTGAAATGCTTATTCCGGACGATTCTGAACTCCGATCGACGATCGGCCAGCGGCATATCAACGGGTTTTTCTAGGAGAAGACTCGACTGAAATTTGACGCAAATCCAACGGTTAAAACGGAAGTTATTGTCCGGAGAAGAAGATGCTGGCGGACTGAAAAATGATGATTCCGGCCAAACGGTTGATCTTTTGGAAAATCGGAGACCACCGGCATGTTCAGGACGCCGAGGCACATATTATGGTGATGGGTTAATTTTTCCGATCACCGGCGCGTGGCGGCCGGCGGCGGCGGCGCGTGGCGGATCCGGCGATGACGAAAGGCAGTTTGTCCGTTTTGATGAATTGGATTTTTCTATGATCTTATTTTTCTGTTTTGTGCAGTTTTTAAAATATTCCGGCGGTCGAACATGGCGGTTTTCTTAAAAACTGTTTTTGGAGCAATCCTGACGAGATTTTGAACTTCGGACCAAAAGTAAGTTTGTTCTAAATTAAATTTTAAACCTATTGACGGTTTCAATTTATTCAAATGAGCAATATATTAAAATATGGACGATTTTGCCCTTAATAATACATACAAGTATAATAATCGTAAATTAACGATTAATATGTGATCAATTGAATTATATTATGCTGCCACCTACATGGTTGGTTTTACCACCTACATGGTTGGCTTTACCCGGTTTAATTATTTCATTATGTCGATTCCGCCTATATGGCCGGTTTAATTGTTTCATCTCGTTGATACCGTCTATATGGCTGGTTTAATTATTTCATCACGTTGACACCGCCTATATGGTCGGTATATCAATTGAATACATATAAACACCTCAGTTGTTGGTTAATTCTAACATATTAGAGGGTTGTTGTCAACATATATACTTGGTGGTATAACCCCAGTATCGTTATTGTTAATATATATATACAATATTATTGTTATTTGATACTTCATTAAATGATACCAGAAGTTATCAATACTAAAGTTAGAAAATATTTTATCAAATGATACCAGAAGTTATCATTACCAAAAGGTTGATAAATATTAATAAAATGTTTTATCCAATGGTACCAGAAGTTACCAATATCTGAATTTGAATGGGTGGATGAAAATTATTCAACAAGAGAATGTTGATGTATGATAAGATAATATCACATGATAGCACGGATATAGCTAATGTGAAAATAATCTCATCAGTATTATGAGATGAATGTTAGATGATAAGTGCCTGGAAAAGTTCTTGCACGAGCACTTATATATTCCAGAAGAAGTACATATTTACTCCAGAAGAAGTAAAAATTATCATCTAAACATACTGAAATGATATTATTATTGCTCCTGAAGAAGCATAAACGAGACATACATGCAAAATGCAAAAGGGGAAAACATTTATGATCCTCAAAATTAGAGATGTGTTTCGGGAGTAGCCGTATCCTACCACCTCTGACCTTTTGAGGAAATAAAGAAAAAAGTGTGTTTCAAGAGTAAGAAATACTCCATACTCTACCACTTTAAATCTTTGAGGTACACAAGATTAATACATTGATAAAATCCTAGAAATTTATGGTGTGTCTCAAGAGTGAGAATACTCTGTACTCTACCACCACCTATTCTAGAGTTCACAAAGATAAATTTACATTAACCGGACTCCATTTTCGCTTGATTCCCCTTCCTTGCGACCAATCTATCTTTACTCCTGCTGGATCTTGTATTGGAATATATGATTGCAACTTATCCAGCAGTTCCTCGATAGTAGGAGCAGAAATAAGGATTCTCCTAGAAAATGGAGATATGAATCCCTGTTCCACAGCATAATCAAGAAATGTTAGCAAACCATCAAAGAAATTGTTTACATTTAAAAGCCCTATAGGCTTAGTATGGAGATCTAGTTGAGCCCATGAAGTAATATTAAAGATTTCTTCTAAAGTACCAAAACCTCCAGGCAGGGCTATGAAGGCATCAGAACCATATAACATGCAAGTTATGCGTTCATGGATAGATAAGGTTTGTACTTCATGCCCTCGTGTTTTGCCTGCAATATCAGCTAAAGGAGTAGGTATAACACCTATCACTCTTGCTTTCTCTACTAGAGCGGATTGTGAAACACAACCCATCAATCCACTGCTACCTCCTCCATACACGAGAGTGATACCTTTCTCTCCCAATTTCTTTCCTAAATCCACGGCTGCTTCTAGATACCCAAAACCTTTTCCCACTTTTGATCCACAAAATACACAGATAGTTTTGATCTGTCGAAATTTTGGTCCTTCCATTTTTGAAAGTAAAGAAGGAAAATGTTATTTTGGGATGCATGAACTATGAAAAATGTTTGGCTATTTAAAACCGAAAAACTTCACTATTTACTGGTCGTTTTTCGAAAAAGTGAAGATTTACTTTTGACAAAATCATCCTACTCACCTTTCGGCGATTTAATATTTTTAACCAGCCTTTATCAAAACTCGTGAAAGGAAACAGAAAAAATATTTTATATGTGCATATATATCAAATGATTTACCTTGTATTAATGCTGCATAGCCAAAGCATCATTGTTTATAACAGCATGGCAAACAGGATCTTTTGCTATTATATTTTTGAGACTATATCTCTCTTTATCGCTGATGAATTTAGCCCATAAAGATAGTAGCTCACGCTGCACATATCCACTAGGGTGCGTCTCAAGAGTCAATCGGATATCATCCAATGACTCCTTACTCAGTCCACCCTTAATGAAGTCTATCTTATCATCTCGATTTATGGATGAATATCCTATTGATTTACAACGGGTATCACATGTCCATCGAGCACATTTGTAGCAACTATTTAATCTTTTTGCTCTTCGCTTCTTTGCAAAAGTACTCTTACCTAAGCCAGGCTTGTGCTTAGAAAATGAATCTGGTAATTCACCAGCTAATCGAACTTTTGCTTCGATCAACCAGCGAACATCTTCTGGCATGCCATGATCCATCAGCAACCTCAATCTTTCGAGCCTAATTCGATAAATTTTTCTCAAATCATTTACTGGAAGATTGGAATAATATTTGCGAATATTTGAAAGTATGATATCCATTTTTGATGGATCTAGCCTTCTTCCCAAATCATCTATTTAAATGCATTATTCAACGCGTAAAAGAGCGGCGGCTCCGCGTGTCAGTGATATGGATTCCATCAAGAAATAATGGAATAAATTATTGAAAAGGTGAGATAATATGCCATTACCTTTTTCGATATAAGGGAAGATTTGGCGACAAGATTGAGATTATGAGATATTTCCTTGGATATTGTACCTGATTTTTCGGTATACTAAAAGTAATAAAGGTATACTGATTTGAACTATATAGAATACTGATGAAATAAATGTTGTATTGAACCAGAAGTTCATACATATGTACAAGTGAAATATCTTATTGAACCAGAAGTTCATACGTACAAGTGAAATATGTATATAGTATGAACCAGAAGCTCATAAATGAAATATACATTGTATTGAACCAGAAGTTTAGCGATATTGTATTGAATCAAATATTCATACATAGAAATGAAATAAAACCGTATAGAACCAGAAGTTCTATAATAAACGGTTAGATTATCAAAAGTTCCAAATTATTTTCTATGAGAATAACTTATTCAGAAATTGTTTATCATACAACAATATTCTATGTCAAACAGGGAATAGCTCAAGAAGCTTTATTATTTGTAAAAGTGCGATATGCATACACTCCACCAAAGCGCACTGAGATATATGATTGAAATTACATCCCTAAAAGAATGACATGTGTTATGGCATTTTAGCCGATTGATAATATTTGAGAACATTATGGTGAAAACACGCCTGAAGCGTAATTATGCCTGAAGCATAATGACTATCGATTCCAAAAATAAATATCTCTTGAATGATTGAAATGATTCCTTTGAGGCTAAATACTCAAAGTAAGTAAAAGGGACATAGTCAAATGATGAGATATTCAGGTACCTGATGATAGAACATATAAAGAGATCTCTCCACGTTATATTGAGATGGAATCGATAAATAAGTCGACTGCATACCCTCTTATGAAATAAGATTGATGAAATCATAATTCTTTGGCCAAGTATGAAACCCTAATGTAGGGATTATTGTTCAAGGACCTGAAGTCCAAATGCTTAAATGTGTAAAGCCAGTAATTATATGTACAAATGAAAAATATTTCACAGTCGTAAAAGACGACTAGTTGCGCGCGAAATTTTTCATAGAACTGGCATGACATATGGTGGATAGACTATAGTCTAAATCACTAGCTTGAGCTCCTTGATATACCAATGAGTGAGATCAAAATGTATGATTCTCATCTCGGTACTTTGGGAGTATTCTTTGATGTACCAGTTGATCGCGGTACGTTGGGATTTCAAGTAAAATGATTGTAGATTATATGTCGAAATTGATATCTATTTCAATGATTGATTATGCTCCTGCAAAATTAGAAATTGCAGTTTATAAAGTGCAAGAACATACATGTATAAATCATTGAAAGATTCAATATGCCCAGATTAGTATCACTATAGAATGATACAAATGACTCCATGATATAATATGTTGAAAGTGAAATTGGAGTGTACTATTTATGACATCTGGGAAATTGATTATTCACTAGAAGTGAATACGAAAATGAATATTCACCAGAAGTGAATTTGAAATTGATTATTCACTAGAAGTGAATTTGAAAATGAATATTTAATTATTCACTAGAAGTGAAAGATGCAATCTATGAAAGTGAATTATAGATTTGATTATTCACCAGAAGTGAATTCTAAATTTGATTATTCACCAGAAGTGAAAAATACAATGAAAAGATTCGTGATTGCACCAATATACATGTAATATTCCATGAAAGGAATAAATACGCGTTGCACTCTTTTTTCCTTAGCTGAGGTTTTGTCCCACAGGGTTTTCATAGCAAGTTTTTTTATGAGGCAACAGTTGAGGCGTATTGATGAAAATTAATGAGAATAATGCACTCTTTTTCCCTTCGCTGAGGTTTTGTCCCACAGGGTTTTCCTAGCAAGGTTTTTGAGGCATCATCATAGCTATCAACAAGCTATAATTCAGCAACACATTGTTATACTGGAATGATATCAACAAATGAAGAAAATCATACACATCTTATGAAGAATGTTATGATATCGACTACACACAAGAAGATTTTCATATATATTCCAGAAGAAAGATGATATCATTATTCAAAAGGTTCATGAATACTTGATTGCACACTTCAGGGGGAGAATCATGCTGTCATGCTGTACTCTTTTTCCTTCGTCCAGGTTTTGTCCCACAGGGTTTTCCTGACAAGGTTTTAACGAGGCAGCGGCTGTACTCTTTTTCCTTCGTTCAGATTTTGTCCCATTGGGTTTTACTGACAAGGTTTTAACGAGGCAGCACTGAAGCACTGAAGAACTTCAAAGATTCAATACATGATTTGTTCTACTTGAACATTAAGACTCAACGATTGACGATGGCCAATATCAGGGGGAGCAACTGTACTCTTTTTCCTTCGCTCAAGTTTTATCCCATTGGGTTTTCTTAGCAAGGTTTTAACGAGGCAGACAATTGCGTAATATGTCATTCAAGGGGGAGTGTTATAAATAATGTATATATGTGAATGACATTACCATTATATCCCTGTAAACTTTACAATATTACGATTGTGCCATTGTCCACTCCTATAAATAGGAGCCTATACTTACCAATTTAATACACCAATTCTTGAAGAGAAATTCTCTCCTCTAAACTCTCTCCATTTCTCTCTCTATGTTGTTCTTATGATTTCGATGATTTTATAACAATAATCATTTTTTTGGAATATGAAAATAGAACATTGTCAACGTTACGCTTCTTCATTGAATGATCAAGAGTTGTCCATGTTAAGAAGGACATTGAATGACATGACAGGCATCTTCATCACTCAATGTCAATGCGTCACCTCGAAATGTCCATGAAGAACTGAGAAATTTCTCCTCGATAATGTTAATGAATTTACATAATAAATTATTCAACATTGCTACAAGTATTGCGAAACCGTACTGAGAGTTGTATCGCACACTCACACATGAGGAGAGGGGGGTGAACTAGTCATTTCACTCTCACGTGTCTGTGTAGAACCCCTCACGATACATTTTCACGGTAACTCTAACATTTTTCTAAACAATTTAAAGTTACTGCGAAAACAATTTATCATTTTTCTAAATGATTTAGCAATTAATAGAAGTTCTTAACTTGTTACTCAAGGCTTAGCAAATAAGTTAAGAATTTCTATTAGTTGCTAAATCATTCCTTTTTTAGAAAACAAATAACTTTCCATTTTCACTTTGGGAAAGTTATTTTAAATATTGGTGATGGTGCTACAGATCTTGTCTTTCTGATTTCAATTTTGATATTGGTTTGTGATTGTTTATGGCGATACCGACATCGGCTGTGATGATATTATTATAAGATGGATTTTACAAGTAACGGCAACAACCGACATTGTGACAATGGAAATAGGTCGTAAAATTCGTGTCACACACACTGTTTTATACGTGGTGATTGCGATGGGTTTCCAAGATAATGTGACACATTGTTTCCCAATTACATTTTAAAAATATCAAAATATAATATAAATATATAATAAAAGAATAGCATATTGCAAAACAAAGTTTCAAAAGTGTATTGAAAATTAGTTTTGTTTTTATTGTTTTGTCAAATTTTCCTATGGATACAGAAATAAGGAAGACAGCTATCATTAGAAATTCACAAATAAGAAATGCGACTCATTGCATTTAAGGCAATTACTTCCAATCAGATGTGTTTGATTGGTAAGGACGAAAAAGAAAACGAACTTATCTAATATGAAAAATCAATTACCACCTCCTCCACCCTAAGAAAATACTTTCCATGAATTAATCAAAATGTGCATAAAAAACTTGTACAACGAATTTTTTTTTTTCATGGCAATTAAAATCAATCAAACGCCCAAAGTGGGAAATAGGGTGTAAACCATTTTCCTTTTACATGGAAAATGGGTGAATCAAACACGCCCATATTTAGTGTAATATCAAAGTAATGGACCAGAAAAGCGGAGGGCATGTTTGGTATTTCAGTAATGGACATGATCATGTAATAAACAGGCATTTTTATGTCCATCACGATCTCAAATTTTTTTTGGCATCACACTCAAAATTTCAGTCACAAGCTCAGGGCAAGTCTTTCAAGAACAGCCAGCACGGCCACTGGTCCTCTAGACCGAAGCCCAGCACAAGCTTGTCTCACCAAATAGCCGGGCCTGGCCACCCGGACCAGTTTTACATCTCTGCTTCAACAATCAACTCTCTCTCAACAAAAGAAAAAACTCAAATCACGCAAACGAAATTAACATGTTCCTTGCATCCAGCAAAAACTTTACAAGAAAAAAAATGATGCAGCAATAAATATATAAAAAATGGTAACTTCCTGGACATTTTATAGATCTTTTAGTAATGTAACCAAAATAACAACAATTACCTAGTTCTCAAGAGTCAAGATACACAGGCATTGTTATGTATGATGTATCCTTAAATATCAAACACAGTCAGTCGGCCAATCTACGAGGATAGTCAACACTCTTTGCTGTCTCTCGTGCCACCATCCCATGGAAATAAAAAATTTAATGTGTAATACGAATAGTTAAAATAAATCTATCTTACCTTTATCATCATAATCAGCTTCGGTTTTTTCTCTCTTCTTTTTTGGTCCAAACTGTAGCTTCCTAGCAAGGACGAATTACCAAACTAATCAAGATCTAGGCTCTTTTTCATGCTTTCGTAAACTAGATACGTAATGCTCGCTGCTGGTACAACTTTAAGAAGATTCGGAAAAAGTCCTTTATAGAAGCCCCTAAGACCCTCGCGTTGAAATGTTCTCCAAAACACATCTGACATGCTTTTGTAAGCAGCATCTGTATTTGTACGTTGCGCTTGCATTCTGATTACAAACCATTGTTAGCATTACTGGGAGTAAGTAAAATCACTTGAATGAAGGTAAGTTCTCAAAAAGGACAATATGAGCATGTTCGTCTAAAATCTTAAAAAAAGTTGAAGTCATTTAAAAGTAACTTTTTGTTTCCCTTAGCAACTTATTTAGAAAGTAATTTTAACTTGTTGTCAGAATAAGTAACTTTCTTTCCACTGTATAGAAATCATTCATTATAGAACTTATCTGCTTTAGCTATTTACCTTGTTCTTACAACCTGCAGTGGGTAAACACAGGTTGCTCCAACAGCTCCTGAAATTGTTCCACAACTGAGTTGCACAAGAGGACCGGGTTCTGCATAGAATATAAACTTTTAACAATTGCAAGAATCATGCCAGTCTGACAGATATTGACAGACTAGCGTTGGCAACAGGACGGATCGGGGCCCGCACCGAAAAAATTTCAGTCGATCCGGATTGGCCCCCCGATCCGCGATAATTTTATTTATTTATTTATTTTATATATATAATTTAAACTAAATTCTTTTTAAAAAATTAAAAAAAAAATTATTTTTTTATTATTTATTATTTTTTTTAATTAAACAGGGCAGATCGGTCCCGACCCATTGACCCGCCCCACCCCGATCCGCATTTTTTCGGATCGGATCGGATCGACAAGTCGGTAGAGCAGATCGAATTTTTTTGCCATCTCTACGACAGACTAGTGGGCCAAATAATTAGATACTGAAAAATGTGTAAGATCATACCACTTTCGTGAAGAACATATTTTTTGTAAACATCTTTCAAGGTTTCATACATGGTCAAGTCAATGCCTGCATAAGGGATAATTCCCAAAACAGACGGTACCAGTCCTCTATAAAAGGCCCGAGGTCCTTCTTGAACCCATATATCTCTTGACAATTTCCCCAAGCTTGGAACATTTCCACCTTCACACACACAGGTCTGCAATCGGGTTTTCACAAGATCCATTGGATAAATAGAGGTTTGTGCCACAGCTCCAGCCAAACCACCTGCAAGTAGTCGTCCTAGAATTCCTACATCACCGCGTTTTTCTCCTTCAGTACCTCCAATAACATTCTTCAACATTTCATATGTGTAAAACTTAATGGCACTTTCTGGTGCAACCTTCAACACGTTTATTCCATTACCTCGGAAAAATGCCAGGAAACCCCCTTCCTTCCAAATGCTTTTAACTGCAGGAAAAATGCAAGCACGTGTAGTTTGAACTTGTAAAACCACCTTGAGACGATCAAGAGGTGCGGTTGCAGTACGAGAAGCGGCTCCGGAAACTCCACCTGCAATCAAATATTTTGTTGCATGAACATGCTTGCTGATGCCTTCAGGAATTACAGCCTGTTCACCAATATCAACAAGATATACTTTTTCCCAGTACCGATAAATGTTTTCTATGGTAGCCTCATGCGGATAGAGAAAAAGAAAATCTCTCCATTCTTCAAAAGTTATAATTCCATCATTGTCTTTATCAACATGCTCAACAAAACTAGCAAGTTCATCATCATCAATTTCTATTCCTGCAAAAGGGAACTGCTGTGGCTTATAAGAAGAATATAATTCGTAATCGGAATTAATAACTGTGAAGTGATTCCATCCAACTAAAAATTCAAGACAAACATTAGAAATTGTCTAGACAAATGAAAATTCTGATGATATCTAATGCTGTTTCATCGAAGGAACTAATGCAGATAGTTGGCCCTACAAGGAATCATAAAAACAGAAGTACTTAAGAGGATTTTTGATCATTTATGATTTTAGAACAGAATTAAAACCTGTGAGTATGATCTCCAGGTACAAGAATGAAATGAGGCCCCATTTTGACTCGAGACCAAAACTCCTTATTCGAAAAAGGCCTTATTATTTGGAAGATCAATCTCATGTCTGGTACTGCATGGTTCCACTCTGTTCGATTAATCTGGAGCGAATGAAAGGCAGCAATATAAGGTGATCCAAGGAATGCAGATCATAAGTTAAGTTAAATCAAATCCCTTCGCTTCGCGTCAAGCTTGGAAACCGTAAGTAAAAAAAAGAAGTGTTTTTTCGCACAACCTACTCATAGTGAAAGTACCAAATGTATATTGTATTTGGCCGAAGAAGTATCAATTCGAAGTTTCTTCCTGAAAGTTACAACCTCGTTGACTATGACATGAGTCACGTATATGAAGAGACTCGTGAATATGACATATATTCTTATTTGAACAAATAAACCTCCCACCATGATATGATCACTTTTTTAGTAAGAATATTAAATATGATACAGGCTTGTTCAAGGGCACCTTGACCTCCATAGATAGGTTTTTGAGGAAACGTAAAACTCCAAAACGCAACCAAAATAATCAGATGCCCTTTTTTGATCGTTGTGTTTATATACAATATAAATTCCATGACTCCCAATCTCCCTCCGAAAAAAGGATAATACATGTGTAAAACTCACATACGAGAAAATGAGGTCATGTATCTCCAACAACCCACTCCAACCAATTTGAAACTAGTTTGACTAATTCAATATGTAACAAAAACATAAGCTCCATATGGAAATATAAAATTAAACAGAATTAGAAATATAGGTAAGTATCATTCCGTCCCCCTTAAAGACGCCCTTGTCCTCATTTGTGAACTTTGATAACAAGCTTTCACCTATTTTCTGCTCTTCCAATCTATGATTAAGTACATCGAAAGCTTGAATCTTTTTTTATTATAAGCATCTTATTAACAATTAGTAAAATAGGAGAGATATACCGTTAGTCAATGACGAGAAAAAGAAAGGAGGAAGAAAGAGACCAAGACTATTCTTCTGCCCCCAATGATTCTTTATTTCATATGATCTGAGCGTAATGACAGCAAAAATAGGAATATCCAGATGAATGCCTAGTGATCTGGTAGATGGAGGAGTTAATTAAGCTGAGAGCAGTTGTCGATTGATGACAAAAGAGCATTGGAAAAGGATGCTAATGTAGCAGTAAAATTTGGGATTGGATGGCTCATGGCAGAATATTATACTCTCCCCAAAATAATACAGTGGGTTCTGAAAAGGAGGTGTACAAACTAAATATAGATGGAAGCAATAAATACTCGCTCAGGCAAGTTGGAGGGGGCATTTGATATCATGAAGGATGGCCTGCTGTTGCTTTCCATGAACTCTTTGGGGGTTGCAATAGCTTTTCTGAAAGGTTAGACCATTACAGCACTGCATAGAGGGGTGATCATGTGCAAGTCGAAACAAAAATGGAAGCATTGCTACTTGCTACCAACATAGAGTATACAGGAGAATCATATCAACATTAACAATGAAAAATCCTGCAACTAGATGCAGAAAGAACTTCTTTGCTGCATGTTGCAATGGAAATTCTTAACTAGCCCAATGAGAGACATATACTGGGGCCAATAGTTTTACGGTTAAAATGGTAGCTGAACTGAGCATTGATTATGATTTAGTGGAGAACCTATAGCTTTAGCATTTGCAAATAAATTAGAGAACTTCCAAAGCAGGTAAAACTAAGAGCAATAACAAGATAAGTATTCAAACCAAAATTCCTAACTAACTCAACGTTAAATGTTGATAAAACACACAAAATATTATATAGAGGCTGGCCAAGTCAATAACCACTGCACATTGCACTCTAAGAATTATAGTGATGTAATATATGCTCTCTTTTCCCCGATATTTTTAATATCAGTATTGTACACCTGAAAATCAAATATGTATGCATACTATCATAGTATATGAATGACTTAAAGTCCCCCAAAGGGGGTTGTTTCATAGCTCCTGTACTTCATTCACAGTTCATCTATAGCCAAATCATCATAATACTCAAGCCTATGCAAAAACTTATTGACACTGATGCATTTCACGCCAATCTAACCAGTATTCACTCAACTCCAATCAATCTTTTTAATCTACTTGTGCATCCAGCCAGCTACATTGTGTAAATATTTTTACAGCCAAAAATTGTAAGCAGTCCAAAGTTAAGTCCCTATTTGGTATAGATTAAAATCTGATTTTTAGTATATTTTGATAAAAACGGATGGATCAACAAAGTAACAAACAATGAATTAATAAAAGTAATGATCATGTAACAATACCATTAAACGAAAGAACTAAAACAAGCAAATAATATATGAACCCTAGAAAGATAGCATTGAGGTTATATGTCATATGTCTACTGTGATTGTTTGTTTGATGCTTGAAAGTTGCAATTACACTTGGGAGACGCCTATTGCACTTTGCTTAAAGGAGGCCAGGACATCCCTGCTAAACTTTGTTTTCTTCTCTATTCTACCGTTCTCTTTTTATTCAGTTTCTCGGGTTGGGTTGTGTAACTTGTGTTTAAAATAGCTCAAAAAACCCGGCAACATCTGATTCCAGTAATAACGATAAGAATAAATAGTAAGCCAAGCAGGCAAGCACCATCAGCTCTGATCACATTCCGATATTATCAGACCACATATTAATATCATCACAGAGACACCAAAACAGCAATCTCAAAAATGAAAAACAGTTTTTTATAAAAGCAATTAACTAAAATGATGAATAATTAATAGCATACCAGCCTTGACAAGAGCAGCCCATAACTCCTCAGGCAAAATGCATCCGTTGTGCTCCACATCTATAGCCTGGAAAATCTTGTACAACTCCAGCTCCTTATCATCCATATACTTCCTGAACTCTTGATAATCCACCCTCCCATCATTATTGGCATCATAAACATCCAAAAGCTCTTTCGCATACTTATAATCAGCTGGAATTTGCATTGCCGAAAGGCCCTTCTCGATTTGAGCATAATCCAGGTGCCCCACGTTATTCGAATCAAAAAAATTGAATAAACTTCGAATTCTTGAATCCCTTTCTTCCTTGGTTTCCCTTAAGGCGGCTAAGACATGGTCTAATGATACCGGCCCTGGTTTTTGATCCGAGTTGCAGCATCCGGACCGGGCTTGTCGTTGGCCCTTTTTGCTTATGGATTCCATTGTTGCAGGGAAATTCACGTGCCTTTCCACCCCCCCAGACATGATAATTAACGGGGGAAATTGACACAAAATCTTGATTCTTCTTCACTGCATGATGTGAGAAAAAATGAAAAATTCGGGATTATTTGTTTGTGGTTGTTTCAGATCTATAAAGATTATTGATGGGAAAATGGGATAGGGGTTAAGAGGAAAATTGGGAGAAAATATGATGAGAAATGGAAAAGGAGTTCAGAGGAAAATTAGGAGAAAATATTATGAGAGATCTTGTTGGAGGAAAAGCTGTGGAATTGAATTGCCTTTTTTTCTTTTTCTGGTCAGAAAAAGATGGTCACAGTTCGAGAAACACAGGAAAGCGTAGTTATTACGAGTTTCTTATTTTAATTTATTTATTATTATTGCTATAATATAATCTAAGATTTTGAATTTTCAACGTCATTTTTTTTATTACATATATTTTATTTCTTTAATTTTTAATAATAAATTCTACTTAGAAAAGGTGTTATAATAGTTTCTGAACGGCGGCTAATATACGAAATTGCTTTGTTGCCTGACTCCAATATAAATGCGTCAAATGTCTAATTAATTTTTAAATTGGATACTTGACACTTTATCATTGGAGTTTGTTGCCCATCTCAAACAATAGAGTAGGTATGTATTAATATAATACTAGTAACCAACGTTCTAAAAGACATTATTAGGCGCGCTCAGGTGCGACACGTTTTCAAAACATCTCGTGCTTGGAGTATGTGTATATTAATGTAGTCAACCTTTTTATTGACAGACTAGGAGGAAATACGCATTATGATGTGTGCATGTGCATTGTAATGTGCATAAGCTCGTATTGACGAAAGCAATCTAATGTTTTAATATCAGTTTCAGATTAGATCACCAAATCATTTCTAAATCTTGAGAAAATTAAATTAAGTCATCAAACCTCACTCCTAACCCAAATTTACCAAACTCATTAATATATAATGCAATAACTAGGAATAAGTAATTTAAGTTTCTATTTGAATATTGTAGGTTGTGTTATTAAAAACTGTAATGTTATGCTTTTAATTTTGTTGGTAGATTATGTAATTAAAATTAACAATAAATAAATGGGATAATAGTAATCTTTTGCTTGAGCCACGTTATAATTTTATAAATTTCTCTCTTTCTCTCATTTTAAATCACATATTCTCAAATATATTTTCTATATATTAATTTTTAACCACAAATTCTTAAAAAATCATCATTGGCTCTCATCTTGTAACCCAAGTACTCAACGCATAGCAAATCATCATTGGTCAAAATCAATAACTTCGATCGTTCACATCTAAGTTGATACCACCTGGGATCCCACAAGTTTTCACATTAATATACCGTCATGCCTTATCATTAGGAAACTCAAGGTATGCGACAATATATCTAAAATCACGAGAAGGGTACATTAGAGCAATCGTAGCCAAGTATGCACGTGATAAATGTTTTTCAAAAAGATGAGTAGGCGTGAGCATGATTCTATATGGTTCTGGTTCTTAAGGAATCAAATCGAACCAAGAACCGATTATTCTTTTGAAAAAAGAACAATTGGTTCGTTTATAAGAGAAGAATTGAACCGTTTGATTCTTTTGGTTCCGATTCTGATTCCGATTTCTCAAATTAAAATTTTCAAATTTAAGCGATGGTAGATTCTGGCTAATAAGAGTCGTAAGACGATAATGTCATTAACCTCGATCAAGATGCAAATACAACAGTCATCTTTGTCATTGACATCAAAATATTCACTCTTTTCCAGACAGTAACGTATCTCCCTATCCACGTATATGTGCTTCGTGTAAAAATTCTTCAATATATGTTCGTAATTCTCCACCTTTTTAAGGAACGATCGTACAAATCCAGCAAATCCTTGAAAACATGATAACAATTGATTGTGAGATGGAGATTGAAGATTTCTTATTTTTTGATTCTTCAAGAATTGAAGGTTGAATGTTTGAAGCTGAACGACAAAACCATTGAAAGAAAAATGATTTTAAATCTATTATTTTTTGTTTATTACTTGTTTTGCTTATAGTTATTGTAATGTTGAACGAGCAAATAGTTGTTGTTTTATTTTTTTAAATTTATATTTTAAAAAAAAAAAAATCGTGTTTTGCTCTATCAGTTCTGGTTCTGAACCCAAAATCGGAATCGAATGGTTCTTGATTTTTAGAACCAAAATTGTATAACATCTTGAAAGAACCAAACCAAATCGAGACCGAAGCAAACTGAACCACTAGTTCAAGTTCTTTTGTCCGGGCCTAAAGATGAGTCGTATATCTTCAAAATATCATTTCATCACATTTATTCAAATTTTATTCCACCATATTTGTATAACTCAAATATCTATATGTTCTATTCAAATATATATAATTACGTGTCGCATAAGCATATCCAAAGAAATAATATAATTCTTGTAAACATATCCAACTCACATAAACTGAAATGATATAGTTTAATTGAATATATTATACTCAAATATCAAGTAAATATACTCTACTAACGTTTATTGGATGGATTGATACATGAACAACTCATAGAATAGTTTTCTTTTGGAATGGAAGTCCTTCAACTCGCTTTACTGGAGTATGTGGAGAAATAAATAGATAACTCGTAGTATATAAATCTCCATGAGTTTTATAAGATATCATTGGAAAGGTCATAGAATTTGGAGTTCAACGAACTTTACGGATTGCAAATCGAAGTTGTAAAACAAAAGTTTTGGCTGAATGAAGTCAGGCTGTCACGTTGTCCATTTGGTGTCGACACCAACTGTTTTGGTGTTGACACCAAAGTGTCAAAGAGTCATTTTTTTTCGTTTGGAACCCAGGCTGAAAGTCAGTTTCTTGATTTCTTCTATCCAAATTCATTTGTTTTGATAAAGGACTTTAAGAAAACACGTTTGGTAATAAAAAGGAAGAATTGGAACGGATTCAAAACAAGATTTTGACATAATTTCTTTATCTAGAGTTTTGAAAATAGAGAGCTATTCTTCCTCACGGTTTGTTGGCTAATATTTATGTAACAGTTCCTTTTAATTTCATGGCTATTTACAGGGTAAATATAAATGCACGAAAGTGGAAGATAGCCTCGGCCTTAGAAGGTTTTGTCCCTTGCTTTGTTATCAAGAGATGACTAGGCTTATTATCTTGAGAGCAGGAGGTGGAAGACAGCATTCATGCAAGCAGGAGCTAGGTAATGTGGATAGGGTGACTAACAAAGGCTACAAGTGCAGCCGTGTCCATTTAGATTGCCACCTCAAGCTAAAGGAACTCAAATTTCAATTTTGGAAGCCAGTGTTTAAGCTAAAATCCGAGATATCAATTGAAATTGAAATCTAGAGTTCCTAGTACCATTTCAAAGTACTCACGGAGTACTTTTCCGTACATTTTACGATGCAAGAAATAGATAATCGAGGAAAATTTATGACCTGCTGAAGTAGGTCACTCATAACCCTTTTTATTTACTGCTCGGTAAAGTACTAAATTTAAAAATTCACCGGAGGCTACCTATTGGTTAAACTAAGATCAAACTAAGAAATCGATTCATATTCTCGAAGATCATTCCGAGAACTTATTCGTGCATATCTTACACGCATTCAACGGAGGTTGAAAGCGATCAAACGAATCTATTGAAGAGAGGCGTTTAAACACGTTTATTTAACTCTTCATTTATTTAAAAATTTTGTTTTATTTCTTCAACCATACACATTTCTCAAACCATTTTTCATATACTTTTTTACATTACAATATTTAATTAAAACATTTTTCCCCCTTACCGAATGCCAAGAAATATGGATTCCGTTAGCCTAACCTCTTTACTCTCTACTACTTAGAAGAACAAAAATAGCAATACTGTTATGGGCAAGGGCAACAAAGAGCGAGCAAAGGAGCGAAGAGAGAAGAGGCGCCAAGAAATTTCTCTCCTCCGCACAATCCCATATTCCGACCACCAAAGGTAAAAGAATAGAATTGAAGAAAAATCACCTAAAAGGTGTTTTTTTTATTGAGATTTTGACTTTCTTTGGGAAAATCCATTTCATAGCATTACTGATTAAATAAGATTTTGTTAATTATTTTTAAATTCTGGTATGATATTTCTTGACATTCTGCTCGATTATGTATTCATTTAAGAGGGATATGTGATATGAAGCCATTGTTTGAGTAAAAATAATGCAATGAAGTTACCAGTCTGATTGAAATAGGGTTCAACTTTGATTCACACGGTAATACTAATTTTGGAATTCCAGATTTATGTTTAGTTCTTGATGTAGCATTTAGGGCATCTTTAGTTACTTTTTAAGTGTTTATGGTTTCGATGTTCAGCAATTCGCACTGATGCTGGAATTATGTTACTTAAATGTTCATGGTTTTGAATCTTTTGATCTGTGTCAATTTGCTATATGCTTCACTAAATTTTCATTTTCTTAATGGCAATTAATTGTTTGAGTCTTGGCATGTTCAAAATTTGTTTTAGTGTAGATATTTGCAATGATCTTTGATGTGATCTAAAGTTACCGCTTTATGTGATTTGATAGTGATACTAAAATTATAAACTTCGGTAGAAGAATACAACTAGGTTGCACACTCTCTGTCAAAGCCAATGTGTCAGTGTCCGCGGACTCTCCGTACAATCTTCGACACGTGTCGGATTTACAATAAAAAGGGAAGGGGAGAAACGCCAACAATTAAAAAAAATGATAAATCAGACTTACAGTTTATTTTTATTTGATATAATCATTTTGGTGCAACAAATATACATATGTCGTTTGTATATTAGACTAACAAATTTAAGAAAATAATAATTTGCGTGTCCATTACGTGTCGTGTCCGAACTTTTTGAGATATTACGCGTCAGTGTGTTCGTGTCCGTGTCCGTGTCCGTGCAACCTTGGAATACAGTGTCTTCATTGCTATTCTATTTTCCTTGATTTTGCAAGTTTGTATTACATCAGGATGGAGCAAAGTCAGTCCGTTGGTCAAGTTTGACTCTGACTAATTTACTTTAAGCTAGATCGTTGTAAATTGTGGATTGTTTTTCAGATGGTGGTCTTCCAATACCATAGCCGTGGTGACGGGGGCAAACAGAGGAATTGGATTTGAGATTGCGCGCCTATTCACATTACATGGGTTGACTGTTATTCTCACATCAAGGGATGCAAGAGTTGGTGAGGAAGCTGCAAAAGTCTTGCAAGAAGGAGGTCTTAATGTTGTGTTCCATCAGTTAGATGTAGTGGATTCTTCCTCAGTTGAATTATTTGTTGATTGGGTAAAACGAACTTTTGGCGGTATAGATATACTGGTATAGTAACCTCTAACCACTCAGCTTCGCTTTTACAAATAGTCGATAGAAGAAAAAGATTCTCTTTTGTTTCGTGATGAAATGTCCCCTTTTTGTGTTTGGTTTTCGGAAAGTATAATTCTGCAATTGGATACTTTTGATAGGACTGGAGTCATTTCTTTGTTCTAAGAGATTCTCAGGAGAATGTTCCAAGTTTTAAATGTTCATCGTACTTTTAATCAGCTTCGAGAAATATGTGATACCATCTATATGCTTAAGCTAATATAGCTGCAAGAGTTATTGATCCTGGGTAATTCTCTCTGGTTATCTGCCAACTTCTAGGTAAACAATGCAGGAGTTAACTTCAATGCTGGCTCGGATAATTCTATAGAATTTGCTGAAAAAGTTATCGATACAAACTACTTCGGCACCAAAAATATGATCAAAGCTCTGATTCCTTTGATGAGACCTTCTGCATTTGGTGCTCGTATTGTTAATGTGAGCTCGCGACTGGGAAGGCTAAATGGCAGGCGGAACGTAAGACGTTATGTTTCTACTATAATAATTATTGCTCTTATATTTCATACGTATAATTGGACGAAGATCATCTCCATTCTTGCATAATTTTTCATATTTTCTGGGATTTAATTCTTTAGAAGTCTAATAGTTTTTGAAATCAGTTCTTCTACATGAACATTTTTTGGGCAATGGGAATGGGACATGCTGAGGTAGCGCCTCGACATTGGGTGATGAAGAGGTGGGCCATATGTATCCTCACATAGGCATCACTTCATTATCTAACCAAGAGACGTCACGTCGGTAATATCTCATTTTCGCATCTCAAAAAAAGTCTACATAGAATTAGGCTGTGTTTGAAACAATATGGAATTGGAAAGGTAAAATGTTTTCCAATTCCATGTATAAATTTTCTCACCAAGTTGGTGAGAAAATGTTTTCCATCATTTTAGGCTAAGTTGGGCATTATATGATTGTACATGGAAAATGAATTCCATGAAAAATGTTTCAATCAAACAACAAACAACAAACAATGAAAATATTTTTCATGACAAGACATTTTTCATGGAAAATGTGTGCAATCAAACACAGCCTTGTTTTGAAATTTCTTTGTACACAATCTTGAGAATGACCAATGTTTTTCTGATTTTGCAGAGAATTGGGAATCTTTCTTTGAGACAACAACTTGAAGATGACGACTTGCTATCTGAAGAATTGATCGATCAGACTGTGAATACATTTTTAGAACAAGTGAAAGATGGAAGTTGGGCATCTGGTGGATGGCCTCAAGTGTTCACCGATTATTCATTATCAAAACTAGCCATCAACGCTTACACCAGGCTGATGAGTCGAGTTCTTTCAGATCGGCCAGAGGGTCAGAAGATTTACATCAACTGCTACTGTCCAGGCTGGGTGAAGACAGCCATGACAGGTTGGGCTGGCCACACTAGCCCTGAAGAAGGAGCTGATACTGCAATCTGGCTTGCTTTGCTCCCCGATCAATTCGTAAGTGGCAAATTCTTCGCTGAGAGGCGTGAAATAAATTTCTAAGATTGGGTTGCATTTCGCTTTTGCAAGAATGGACGAGATCGACATTGCTAGAAGGAAGATGCATAATTTTTTATGGCTTATTTGGAAGGTGGACTTTGCATTATTAAGAAAAATTCGTCCATTCATTGCATTTTTCAGTGGCAGTGGGGGTGACTATATTACCACCACAAATTTAAATACATTTTTTTTTATTTACAAAATTGAACATAAATGAAATGACATAAATAACCACTGAAGTATCATCTCCAATTTTAAGTAAGCCACATCGTGCTTTCCATTATCTTCATTTTCTTGCTGAGATATGTGGAATGTGCAATTCTTCATGACTAATCAGTGCTTCCGTCCATGTGTATATAGAGAGTAAAAAAAAAAATTCTTCAAAGGTCGTCCACCCTATCAGTGTGTATGCCGTCAATTTTTCAAGAATATAAATCACCAAGAAAACAGCAAGATTTGTGTCGAGGCATGGAAAGTCACCGAGAAAAAACTACTGGTACAACGATAGAATCTGACAGGCATAGTATCAGAGAAGGCCAAACATTGACTCAAGTTTTTATGCGGCAGGGCCGGGGGGAGAGAATTTATGGACAAATGCATATGCTAGATCAATTGAAAGCTGAAGACAAAGTATTCAATTTTTCATTCTTGATTATTCTGATAATACAGCAATTGGAGTGATGGTGTATTTAATCTGTATAGAAGATTATGGTGGTGGGTGGTGGAGCAGAGAGAAATGGAGGTGAGAAGGCGGATACATTTATTTTCTTTCTTTTTTTGTTTTAATTTGATAGGGATATATTTGTGCATTTATTGTGGTGTATTTATAAAAATTATATTTTATTTGTAGTATATTTATAATGTGGTGTATGAAATAAATATCGTGGTGGTAATATAATTATCTTTTTCGGTGCTATGCTTGGTGTGCTCGACTGAAAAGGATTATATAGAGTAAAAGATGAACCATGTTCCGTCGAGTACAATATAATAATTTAATAAATATACTCGACCTCAAATATTTATGAGAATAAATTGCACAAATATATTAAAATTCAAAATTATGCTCTCACTAAACGTGGACTATATTTTATCATCACTCCATTTCACCTAGAAAGAGCTGTTGAGATAGAAGTATAAACCAGCAAGTGCTGCAACTCCCACCACAATTGCAATGGGCAATGCCCGCCTGCAAAAATGTGTAATTTAGCCTCTATTTGGTAGAAGTCTGTTTATAATAAATGATCACGTAATAATATTTCATTGGATCATTTTTATGAAAGTTAACAATTTCGTCTGGTCAAATATTCTTTACCCACAATTTTTGACAACCGTTTCAGAGCTTTAGTACTATCTAATATTCCGTGTCAAACATGTAACAGATTAAATGAATGCAGAAATGATGAGAAAAATTAGAATGCTTACCCAATGGCTTCGTCTCTCTTTAACTGGGCTTTTCTGGCTTTTCGAACATCCATGTCATTAGCATTTTTTGTCACTGCAGGCTCATATGGCCTAAATCTTCTCTTTGGGGCACCACAAACTGGACAATAAATAATAAATATGCTCAACCTAAATCAAAATTAGTAGCGTATAGATTCCTAAATAGCTCAATACTTGAATGTATCAATTTAAATCAAAGTAATTGCTTGTCACGAGCAACATAACAAAATATTTAAGTTATTTAACACAATCATTTACTGTCGCGTGGATAAAAAAAAATTCTTTCTTGAAAACCCACTAGCGATTAGTGAATTTGTCGATAAGATTTCATGTGGCAGCAAATGAATGATGTGTGGCAAGTGTTGTGTTGTTCGTGACGGACAACATGATAATTCATAACAAGTTGATTTGGTCCGAATGACCGTCTAGTCCGTCTGCCATCTTAACCTAACCAGCCTTACATGAGTGATGAGTTATACAAGGTTGGACATGACCCGACCCGACATGACTTTAAAATTCCATCTTAAAAGCTTATGTTTATAGGTGACATGAATATTTATTTAGCCCTTATTTGTTTTTCATTAAACTTTTCTCATTTCTCAGGCGGCACTCAATCACAATCATTCATTAAAAACATACAATATTTGAATTTTCTATCAAATTTCAACCTTGCATTTTTCTAAAAATCACTATTCATTTTAATTAAAATCAAACAGGCACTTAATATTTATTCTACGTGATTTACCGGGACAGAAATAGTTATCAGGCAACTTCTCGAAAGGAGTCCTGTCACTGTAAACATACCTGAAAATTTTCAAACAGTTAAGCGCATAAATGAAATCCTAAACAAATTGACATTAAAATTTCAATAACAAATACTGAAATTAAAATCACCCGCAATCACGACAAATATAAGATTGTTTGGACGCAACGCGCATAGAGAATTTAGGAGCTGTTGCAGTAGTAGGAGCATAAGAAGGAAACGGTAAAAAGAGATGAACGGATGATGAAAAAAACGAAGATTTGAGTGCAAATCGGTCGGAATGTAGCCTAAGGCCTGCATTTCCGGTTGGAGCTAAAGGGGAATTAGTTGATGCCTTAATCGGAGCCTGCAAGTGCAAAGCCATTTTCTCTTTCTCGCCTCTCTACTGTGCTGGGGAGAGGAGAGGAGATGGGATAAGAGAGTGAAATTTGTATCCAAGTGGAATGGAATGGAATGGATGTGTGAAAAGCGTGGCAGTCATGCGTCCCACAAAAAAATTTAACCTTTTTGAGCCTTTTTCTCTTATCTTCTCTTAACGTTCTTCAAACATAAGGTGTTCTATTTTTTTACCCCCTTTTTTTTTTAAAGGGATGTTTATTTATTTATTTTTATTTTTTCTTGGGAAGGGATAGCAACATGACTAGGGATTTTCGAATTCGATGAGAAACCAGATCCAATCGGCATAGGACATGAAATCTTTCACAAAGAAGGATGGGGCGAAAATAATGATGGAAAAGTGTCTCCGAAACAAGAATAGGGCAAGGACAGCGCCCGCTCCATCTTATTATGTCCAATCCTCGATTAATAAATTCAATTAAAAATATAAATAAATAAAATCTCAAAAAAAAAAAATACAATGGCCGAGATTTAAAATTTTGGTTCTAACTTTCCAATTTCATTGTTTCAAGCCCGTTTACTCCCAATGCCCAGTAACACAAAAGAAAAATTTTTAAAAATAAAATATAATAACAAAAGGGATCAGAAACAATAATTTTGTGCATCCCTGCCTAGTTGTCTTTCCTATATTTTTTCATCATGTTCCTTTAGTCGGGCTCAGTCAGCAGGCTCATATTTTTCAATGTGATTGATAACTTGGATCACATTTTTTCTCAAATTATTTTTTAATTACATACATATTTTGAAACCATTTTTCAATCCCATATTTTATCTAGAAAACAAAACATTCTTTATTTATAAACAATTTGGGTTGCCAAACATAGCCTTCAAAAGCTCGATTTGATCATTAAAGACTAGAGCTTGACTCATGTCCACAGTAGGAACTCGATTCGATTCATATGCTCATGAATCTCACAAATCAAGTCGAGTCATCCACGAGAACATGACTTCTATCCAAAATAGGGACTCGATTTCTTTCTAATTTTTTTTTGGGTTAATTACACAATTATACACATTTAGGTTTGAAATTTTTTGTAATCGGGTGATTTGTAAATAATTATACAAGTATCAAAATAATTTTCAAAATCAGTTTTTTTTTTTTTTTTTTTTAAATCAAAATCAAGTTCTGTAATTAATTACAATTGTAACTTTTATTTCAGTTTGTAATTAGTTACAATTGTAATTTTAACTGCAATTGCAATTACCACCACCACCACTAATCACCACCTAATTATAATCCGTCATTGCCACAGCTACCGTCGAAAATACAATTGTAACTTTATTTCAATTTCGTAATTAATTACAATTGTGATTTGTGAATTAGTAAAATATTAGTATAATTCGTAATTAATTACATTAGTGTAATTGTAATTAGCTACCGCCACAACTGTCGTGGTCGTATCACCGTCGAAAATACAATTATAACGTTATTTCAATTTATAATTAATTACAATTGTGATTTTAATCACCACCAACCACCACTGCCACCCGTCGCCTCGGGCACTCACCACCACCATCTCAACAACACAATCACTCCACTTCTATCACTACCACAACCATCACCATTGAGCCGCCCAAAACACACTCAAACTAAATTAACCGACTGCACATACAAACCACCGCAGACCACCATACACCCAAACACCAGGATGATCAATTGCTGATTTCCACGCAAGATAAACCAGTAATTAAATTCCAGTGTTTTTTGTCTTTAATACCAATTCATGGATGCATGCAATTATGAACACGTAGTCAAAATTCATGACATTAGTTATAATTAATGGAAAAGGCAAAACATAATTAATTGATGGATAGCAGTGCCTACGATAATATTACAGGAGATTTTAATTTTAATCATGGTAACAAAACTCAAATCTAATTTGCTCCACAGCGGCGATAGGCGGAAGAAGCCTTCGAAACACGACAGAAAACTTCCTCCCAGATTTCAGAGAAAGCTTGGACAATAATCTCGTGATAATTGCTGGAATTTAAAGACAAAAGGTACTGCAAGACTTGCTCCAAATCTTTCCAAGCGGTGAGCGGAGATGAGAGAGAGAGAGAGAGAGAGAGAGAGAGAGAGAGAGAGAGAGGATTAACTGATTAAGGTTTATATTTATTCACCTGATTTAGTAAAATAGTTTAAAATTACCTGATTTTAAAAATTCAAATATTAAATATATGAACCAGCTTAATTAGCCCATTTTTTGTGGAAATTACATACACACAAGTTTTTCAACTTTCCATTTCAAAAATAAAGTTTACTACAAATTTATTCAAAAATCAGGTTATAATTAATTTTTTAATATATTATTAAAATTTAATGAATTTCCTATAAACCTATCCCTTACCCACACCACCCAATCTGCTAATTCAATTCAACTGGTTTCAGTCAGATTTCGACAAAAGGGGATCCGTGCGCCGCCGCCGCGAAGTTGTAGCCGTCGACCGGCCACAACACCGGTAACAAAGGCCACACTCATCTACACAGAGGTTGTGCGACAGCAGTTCACGCAGCACAGGTGCGTCGCTACGGGGTCTCTCACGCAATGGTGTTACTGTCTTACTTTCGTTGTGTGGTGGCTTTGGAGCAGATCTATGTATGAGGTGATTTTAAGTGTTGTTTTCTTTGTTTTATTTTTCAGAGTTGGAGGAGGTGTTGGTGGATCCTCGATGCAGTAGTAGGTGAACATGGTTATGCAAGTGGTGCTGAAAATAGAGATGGTGGGTACAATGGTAGTGGAGAACATGGTGCTAGAGGTGGCGGCGATGGAGGTGGTAATTGTGGCGCCTGATTTTTTTTTCTTTCTTTCTTTACATGTGCGCGATGGCTTAAGGTGGTGATTAGTTGGTGGTGCAGCTCGAGTTGAAGTGGTGTAGTTGTTGGTGGCTGAGGTGACAGTGGAGGTGCTGGTGGAGCTAACGGTGCAAGTGGTGGTACAGATGGTTGTGGTAACGATGGTGAGGTTGGGTGGTGGAGTGGGATTAGTGTTGGGGTGGGTGGATTGTTGTGACCTAAAATATTAATTGTGATTCACAATTTGTTAAATTGTGACCAATTGTAGGTGATTGTGACCAATTAATAGATAAGTTGTGATCAACTTGTAGCGCCCCGAGTTCCGTACACCCGATTCACTACGTCATTTTCTGTCTAAATTTTTCGAATAATATTTTTGCGGAAGAAATAATTGAAATTCATTTTTGGCAACATTAAATATACTGTAATGGCCGATAAAATTGAAACATTTATGAAACCATTTGAAATAGTAAATCGAACCATTAATTTTGTAAAGAAATTGACAATGTCATAATTTCTCAAATAAATGAACTTCTCTAAATTATTCGATTGTTTGGAAAAATACGGAAATCATTAACGTCAAACTTTCAACCGTTTAACGATTATTGCCACCATCATTCATCGCTCGCCACCGTCTCCGAAATCTGCAAAACTGTTAAAAAGTAGGGTGAGTATTTCATGGGGGAAATACTCAGTAGACTCATCGCAAATTAATTTAATTTATAAGATGATTAAACACATAAATCCCGGCTCTTTATAAAACGGGCATTGATAGAGCTTCTTTATAAAACGGCTCTTGATAAAACTCATATTGTGCATTACAGCACGGGACATATTTTGCAAATCATAGGCTCTTTGAAAATAGCTCTTTGAAAACAGGTCTTTGAAAACCATATACTTATAAAAACATTTTAATTATGCCAAGCATAATTTCTTTTGAAAGCATAACATAAGATAGGATTTAAATCCTCATAAACATACAAGAACTTTACCGAACTTAGGTGGCAAGAATTCTTATGCAGTAAAATCATAATAACAATAAAATCACAGTGAGTATACCAAGCATAATTTTTGAAATTCATAGGGATCAATTGCATCATAACATAAGATAGGATCGAAATCCTCATAAACATATGCGACAGGAATTTTACCGAACTTAGGTGGTAAATCCTCATAAACATATGGAAACACAGGAATTTTACCGAACTTCGTGGAAAATCCTCATAAACATAGGAGACACAAGAATGTTACCGAACTTCGTGGCAAGAATTCTTATGTGTAGCGCTACTAAAACTCCGGTCCCCTTAACATATCATAACTTATCATATGGGACCCAAAACAATCTTGGTAGATTGATTTCATAGCAATGATCCAAAAAAACATTTTCGTGAAGCATAGGGTATACTTACTTTTCGTAAAAACATAAAGTATATTTTCTTTTCATAAAAACATACTTACTTTTCATAACAACATAAGGTATATTTACCTTTCATAAAAACATACTTGCTTTTCTTAAAAATTGACTTTCACAAGTCACATGACATTCATATGAAATCATAATTTAAATCAATTAATAAGTGCGAGTCTACCTCAAATTCGACGAGTGCAAAGTTGAGCGGGAATGACTTCAATTTCTTTAAATTCTCCGTACGCTTCGTCTTAGCCAATAAGTCACTTTAGTCTATCGAATATATAGTTCAAAATGATAAATTATAATTTGAGGACTAAAATTGATGTTTTGAAAGTTGAGGGACTAAAATGAATACTTTTGAAAGTTCAGGGATTAAAATGAATACTTTTGAAAGTTGAGGGATTAAAATGAATACTTTTAAAACTTGGGGTTAAAAATAAATCAGCACTGAAATAAAAGAGTTTAAAGTTAAAGGGCTGAAGTTGATAAGTTTAAAAGCTGAAAGGACTGAAATAAAATATTTTTAAAACATAGGGACTGATTTGAAATAACTTTAAAACTTCAGGGACCAAATTGCAAATTCTCGAAATCAAAATATTAATATTAACAATATCATTTCTCTCTTCATTTCTGATCGAGAGAAGAGACAGAGGATGGCGACGGCGATGGAGGAGACGCAGCGACGCCAGGCCACGAGCGAGGTGTTCTGCCGGTGATTTCGCCGGCGCTGGTTACGAGGAGTGGAGAGGGTGCAAAATAGGATAGTTTATGGGCTGATTTGGGGGCGATTTTAGGGTGAAACCGAAGCTAGGGTTCGCAGTTCTTCCGACCAAAATCCGGTTAAGATGGCGGCAGTCAAGGTGAGTAACTGGGCTTCATCTATTTCTTGGTTTGGGTTTTTATTTTGGATGATTGATTTGGGACTAGGTTTGGGATTCGGTTGGGTGTCCAACTGAAGGGCAGTGTGCGATCGGTGGTTTTGACATTGATGATGATAAATGGCGAGGTGGTGGTCTGAATTGGTTGTAGTGGCTTGAGGTAGTTGGGCGTCAAGGTGATGATTCTGGTGGGAATTAGATGTAGATTGGCTGCAGTTGGTGGTGGTTGCCTTGATTGGGCAGACTGTGGCGTGGTGGCAGTTTGGAGCTGGTGGTGGTGATGCTGCAGTGGGTGCGTGAGTGGCATGGAGATAGCAGCTAAGTTCTGAGCTGATTGGGTGCGAGATTGATGGTTAAATCAAAGCTGGAAATCGAGATCGAAGTTGTGGCTTCCGAAACAAATAACGAGGTTGTTGTTTGGTGATGATGATGATGAATCAGAGACTGGTTTGGAGATTCGGCTATGGCGGATTTGAGGATGGCGAATTGGAAAAGCAGGCTGGTGGTTGCAGCTTGTGGTGATTCAGTGGCTTGGTGGTTGGAAATCGTGATGAGGCAGTGGGGTTGCTCGAATGGTTCCGGCAGTGAAGGTGAAAGTGATCATACAGGTTGGTTTGGCTTGATGATGATATAGGGGATTGAAATTGTGGTGGTTTGTTGATTGATCTTGGTGATTCAAATAAATTTGGTTTTGAAGGTTGAAGCTTTGGAAATGACAGAGGCAATGTAGGTTTGGAGTTTAACCTGGGCAGTCAGTTATGTATTGAATTGGGTGGTTTCGTGATTGATTGGTAGGGATGATGATAGCAGAAGTTGAATTGGAGTTTATGCAGTAGACTGGTGGTTTAAATGGAGTAGGAATGAAGAGACAATTTGTAGTGGAATTGATAATGAATTATAGAGGAACTGGTGATGGTGAGTTGGAATGAGGTGATGATGATGTTTTATATATATTGTATTGTGGAATCTGATGATGGAAAAATGAAAGTGAAATTTGGTGATGATAATGATGATGCTTGTATGTAAAGAGGTGCATACATTGGTTGAGAATGAATTATGAAATTGGGAATGAGATGGAAAGTGATCAATATGGAGAACATAATAATGTGAAGAGGAATCATTGAATGGAATACTCATAATTGGAATGATAAAATAAAGAAATGGTGGTTTGTGTCTTGCCGTGTTATATGATGATAATGATGGTATTGCTTGTGAATGGAGAATAAGAGAGATATATTTATTGATTTGGTATTATAGAATAAGATAGTGTAGAATTTGGTGTAATATGAAATAGAAAATGGTGTAATATTCTTTATACAAAATGATGATGTTTTTGGACTGAAAATACATTTGAATAAGGAAAATTGAGATATTTTAATAAATTTGGAATAAAAAAAAATGATTTTTGAAAATAATACTTTAAATAAATAATTAAAATAACATAATTTTAGAAATTCGGATTTTAATTTAAAATCGAACAAATTCGATATTTCTTGACTTGGCTAGACGAATCCGTCGCGGCATTAATTTCAAAACAATAGCGACTCAATTTTCTAAATATTAAAATAATTATTTATTGCATAAAAATTCTGGGTCGCTACACAACTAATTTGAAATTTTCGATCGAGATAAAGTTGTGGCCTACAAAATTCGATAATTTGTAGTTTGTAATCGAGAAATAGATTGTGATCAACTAAATCGATAATTTGTGACCAAAAAAATGGGTCAACCAAATAACTTTATAAATTGTGACCTATAAAATTTATGATTTGTGACCAAGAAAACTAGTGATTTGTGAAAATTGTGACCTAAGAAATTCTTAGTTTGTATCCGAGAAAAAATTGTGACCAATGAAATTTGTGATTTGTGACTAATAAAGAAATTGTGACTCATAATTTGTTAAGTTGTGACCAATAAACTCGAGATTTCCTACCGAAAAAATTGTGACCTACGAAATTTGAAATTTGTGAGCAAGAAATAAATTGTAACTGTGACCATAAACTTGTGATCGGATTTGTGACTTGTGACCTAAAACATTGTGACTTGTGATAAAAAAACTTTTTGACTTGTGACCATAAACAATAAAATATATAATTAATTATGACCTGATTTTTGAAATAAAACCTTAAGTTTTTTAATTTTGAAAATGTGTTTTTTGAAAACATTAGTTATGTGTTCTTCCCTTTTTTTTTTCCTTACCTTTTCAAAAAAACCCAGAAAAATTATGGGCTTAGATATGAAGCCGGATACGTTGATAGACCACAACAAGACATCCG
This sequence comes from Ligustrum vulgare, assembly GCA_963555705.1. NCBI lineage: Eukaryota > Viridiplantae > Streptophyta > Magnoliopsida > Lamiales > Oleaceae > Ligustrum > Ligustrum vulgare. The sequence continues at coordinate 4,654,064 of OY743179.1, forward strand.
TTTCACGGTCCTAATAAAAAGACTCAAGTTAGCAAGGGGAATGATTAATATGGTTAAATGCATTGCGGGTCATTTAAATTTGAGTGAAGGTACATCTCAATGACTCATCTCAATTTGGTGCAATCAGACCTTCAGCTTCAATTTGCTTACATAGTTACTCATCTTTAATTTACTATAATCTAGTTACCTTCAATTTGCTTGTAAATTTGTTTATTCTATGAATTGCCCCATCAAATTAAAATCACATACTGAACTAGACAATAATATATAGCCCGTTTGGGCATGATTATAGGGCCAATAGAATCGACTTTCTACAATCATGGGCCCCGCACTCTGTGCACTTCAAATAGTTTTGACCAAGAAGTAAGCATTTCTCCTAACTTTTTGATGGTTTATTGCACTATTATCTAGGGTTGAACAAAATAATCGAATCAGACCAGACCAAATTAGAACCAAACCAAACCAAGCGATTTTGTTCGGTTCTACATAAAAAAATAATAATGGTTTGGTTCTTAGAATCAAGAACCATTTAGTTTCGGTTCTGATTCCGGTTCTCTTTTCAGAACCAGAACCAAGAATCAAACTCAATTTATATATATATATATATATTTACAAATTAGTGGATATTCATCTCACCAAAAAATTCAAATCTAAAATTATAAATGTGAAATGTACAAAAATGTTATTTACCATACATTTTATCTCATTTCCTATTAGATAAAGATTTTAAATCATAAATCTAAATTCTAATTTTAATTCATTTTTCTTCTTTTCAATTATAGAGACGCATTCACACTACTTTACTTGCACTCCTATAACACAGCAATCGTTACACTCCTTAGTCACCATCGACGATATTGATGTTTATATTTTTAAATTTATGTATATATAAATCTCGGCCTAATTCGTCAATTTTCAAGAGTTAACCCAAACTCAAATTGTAAATTCCATCCCTAACTCACACGGCATCACGGTAGAATGGGACTCAGAACTTCATTGTAACCAATAACTATAAGTCTAAACAGCCTTTATGTTCGATTCTCTAAGTTTCAATGGGTCGGCGAGCTTCCTTCGACGAGTTTCTTCTTCTTTGACTTAGAAAAACATATTACTTTTTCTAAATTTTTATTTTGTTAACTAAAAATTTCATTTTATATTTAGTAATGAAGTAGATGGATTCTAATGAAGAAGTAGATATAAGCATGTTTTAATTTGCATTTATTATTTAAAATTTAAGTAATGGTCTCAAAACCAAACCAAACCAGACCAAACTAGAACCGAGCTGATGCGAACCCCTTTGGTGATTAAACCAAAAATTCCCACAACAATATTGTATCAACCCAAGAAAGCTAAAATAGGTAATAAATGAGAAATCTTGACCCAAGTTTAACCCAACCAAAATTCAAGGATTTACAAACCCTAGCTCAATGGAGAGATTAAGACAAATACCAAGACTTGTGGAATAAATATCAACAAATACACAAGAACAAACTCTCAATATATAAGTTGAAATAAATTCCAAGAAAAGTTACAAGAAAAGAAAGGATTTACCTCTCTCAAATGCTCTCAATGGAGTCTTCAATGTTCATCCAAAACTATCTAGGATTTGGGCTTTACAAAGTATATACAAGAAGTGAAAGACAAAAAGTTTGGTAAATTGCACAAAAAACCACGTTTTTTTCATTCGGAGGACTTTCGGTACCTGGTCGACCGAAATGGTAGTTTCGGTCGTACGTTGGTCAGCCGAAACCGCCTGCAGCTATGCCTCAAAATCCTTCAGAGTTTCGGTCGACCGAAGGAAACTTTCGGTCGACCGAAAGTTCCTGATCTTCCAAAATTAGGCAATTGACGTCGATCTTGCTCTCTTCCATGGGGACTTGATTTCGGAGCTTGAAAATGAGTCCCGCCATCGACTCTTGGACCTCTTTAGCCTTGGATCTTGTCATGGGCCCCACCGGTATTCGGATAGAGGGTTGACCTGTTTGACTTTGACTCGATTGACTCCCTGGATTCTCATCATCCCCTCCCTCTTGAAAAGGATTCGACCTCGAATCTTCACCTGCATCAAAAGGGGATAAGTCAGAGACGTTAAAAGAAGCCGATACATTGTACTCACCAGGAAGATCGAGCTTATAGGCATTGTCGTTGATTTTCTCTAGGATTTGGAAGGGGCCATCACCACGTGATTGTAATTTTGATTTTCTTTGAGTCGGGAACCGCTCCTTCCTCAAATGCAACCACACCCAATCACCGGCCTCAAATGTCATTCGTTTTCTACCTTTGTTGGCACTGGAGGCATATTGTTCATTCTTCTTCTCGATTTGTAGTTTGACTTTCTCGTGGAGAGATTTTACCAACTCCGCTTTTCTCTTCCCATCTAAACTACCTCTTTCATCAATAGGTAACGGAATCAAATCCAAAGGTGTTAGAGGCTTAAAACCATAAACAATCTCGAATGGAGAAAAAGAAGTAGTAGAATAAACACTTCGATTGTATGCAAATTCAACAAAAGGTAAACACTCTTCCCAATTCTTTAGGTTGCCCTTAAGGACGGTGCGAAGAAGTTGTGTTAAAGTTCTATTAACCACCTCAGTTTGGCCATCGGTTTGGGGATGACAAGTTGTTGAAAACAAGAGTTTAGTTCCCAATTTCCCCCACAAGACCTTCCAAAAGTGGCTAAGGAATTTAACGTCCCTATCCGACACAATGCTCCTAGGAACCCCATGGAGTCGTACTATTTCCCTAAAGAATAGGTCGGCGATATGAATGGCATCATCGGTTTTATGACAAGCAAGGAAATGGGCCATTTTACTAAACCTATCTACAACCACAAAAATGGAGTCACTACCTCTTTTCGACCTAGGCAATCCCAAAATGAAGTCCATAGAAATTTCCGTCCAAGGTTCACTAGGGACAGGTAGGGGTGTATATAATCCATGTGGTTCTACCTTAGATTTGGCCTTCCTACAAGTTATGCACCTAGAACAAATTCTCCCAACATCTCGACTCATTTTAGGCCAAAAGAAATGTTCTTGTAAAATTTCCAAGGTTCTCCTTACCCCAAAGTGACCCATTAATCCCCCGCCATGGGCCTCCCTTACCATCAACTCTCTCAATGAGCAATTTGGCACACAAAGTTTACCTTCTCGAAACAAAAACCCCTCCTGCCTATAATACTTACCAAATCCCACCCTCTCACATGATATAAATATACTAGCAAAATCTGCATCATGCGCATACAAGTCCTTAATGCTCTCAAAACCCAACAATTTAGCACTCAAGGTAGTGATAAGAGCATACCTCCGAGAAAGGGCGTCGGCTACCACATTCTCCTTACCTTGTTTGTATTTGATGACATAGGGAAAAGTTTCTACGTACTCCACCCATTTGGCATGCCGCTTGCTCAACTTCCCTTGCCCCTTCAAGTGCTTCAATGACTCATGGTCGGTGTGGATGACGAACTCTCTAGGCCACAAGTAGTGGTGCCATGTTTCTAACGATCTTACCAACGCATAGAGCTCCTTGTCATAGGTGGGGTAGTTCAGGGCGGCTCCACTGAGCTTCTCGCTAAAGTAGGCAATCGGCCTCTTCTCCTGCATCAAAACTGCTCCAATACCTGTGCCTGAAGCATCACATTCAATCTCAAAAGTTTTATCAAAATTTGGCAAGGATAAAACCGGGGCGGTGCACAATTTGTTCTTTATTTCATTAAAGGCCCTTTCTTACGCCTCTCCCCATTTAAACCCTACATGTTTTTTGACAACCTCGGTAAGGGGTGAAGCTAGTGTGCTAAAATCCTTGACAAATCTACGATAAAAACTAGCTAACCCGTGGAAGCTTCTTACCTCGGTGACACTTGTGGGAGTGGGCCATTCCTTAATGGCTTTGATCTTCTCCTCATCGACCTCTACCCCCTTAGTACTAACCACAAATCCAAGAAAGACCACACTCTCCATGCAAAAATTACACTTGTTAAGGTTAGCATACAATTGTTCTTCTTTCAAAACCACAAGTACACTTCTCAAGTGTTCAATATGCTCATTCAAATTTTTGCTATAAATCAAAATATCATTGAAGTAAACTACCACAAATTTCCCAATGAAAGCACGCAAAACATGGTTCATTAATCTCATAAAAGTGCTCGGTGCATTAGTGAGACCGAAGGGCATAACCAACCACTCATATAAACCATATTTAGTTTTAAAAGCGGTTTTCCATTCATCTCCTTCTCTCATCCTAATTTGGTGGTATCCACTTCTCAAGTCGATTTTACTAAAAATGCAAGAACCATGCAACTCATCTAGCATATCATCTAACCTAGGAATGGGGTGTCGATACTTTACCGTTATGTTGTTAATGGCTCGGCAATCGAAGCACATTCTAAAGGTTCCATCCTTCTTGGGCACTAGTAGCACGGGAACGGCACAAGGACTCATGCTCTCACGAACATATCCTTTACCCATCAACTCCTCAACTTGTTTTTGGAGTTCCTTGGTCTCCTCCGGGTTGCTTCGGTATGCCGGTCTATTTGGAATGACGGCTCCGGGGATGAAATCAATTTGGTGCTCGATGCCTCTAATGGGTGGAAGCCCACTAGGCATCTCCTCTGGGAAGACATCCTCGAACTCCTGCAATAAAGAAGAAGCTAAAATGGGGAGGGAAGTGTGAGGGTCGTCAAGTGTAAGGAGGGATTCCTTATATACCATCAAAAGAATAGAATGATTTTCTTTTAAAGCTCTCTCCACATCACCTTTACTTGCATAAAAATTCATTCTTTTCTCAATTTCTTTGGCTCTCTTTCTTTTTTCTTGCAACCCCTCATTTTTTTTCTCACTATTTTTTCCCCTCTTTTTTTTTTCACTTTCTTTTTGTTCCTCACTCAACTCCATTTTTTTTTTTCTTCTTTCTTTTTCCTCCTCCTCCTCCTTCTTGAGTTTCAATTGGTCCTTGTAAACTTCTTCCAGACTCAAAGGTAGGAGTGTTACGGGTTTTCCATTCATTTGGAAACTATACTTATTTTTTCTACCATCATGCAATACTCTCCTATCATATTGCCATGGTCTCCCCAATAAAATATGTGTAGCTTGCATGGGCACCACATCACAAAGTACTTGATCCTCATAGGTCCCTATGTTGAAAATAAGTAATACTTGCTTGCTTACTTTCAACTCACCATAATCACTCAACCATTGTAACTTATAAGGATTAGGATGTGGCATTAAAGGTAGTCCCAACCTTTCAACCATACTAGTGCTAACTACATTGGTGCAACTCCCCCCCATCAATGATGAGACTACACGCTTTGTCCTTCACAAGACACCTAGTATGGAAGATATTCTCCCTTTGCTTAGCCGCATCATCCACCTTGGCTTGGGTGTTGAGAGACCTAATGGTGACTAAAGACTTGGGTGGACTAACAATTCCCTCCACCTCTTCTTCCTAGTCATCACTATCTCCCCTACATGGCACCCCCTCTTCGTCCTTTTCATCTTCCGAGTACCACTCCCCATTTTTGATAATCATCACCCTATTGTTAGGGCACTCTCGAGCATAATGCCCCCGTCCTCTACACTTGAAGCATTCTATATCCCGACTCCTAGAAGTGGTAGGAACAACCTTTGGTTTATCCTTGATGAAGCTAACTTCCTTTCCCTTGGAGGTTTCAATATTGTCCTTAAGTGGTACCTTATCAACCTTTTCACTTCCCCACTTAGACCTCCAATTGGAACTAGGACCTCCCAAGAATTTTTCTTGCCCCTTTCTTTTAAATTGCTCCTTCTTCTTCAATTGAGCCTCCACTTTAATAGTCATGTGTACCAACTCCTCCATCTCAACATAATGGTGTAATTCAACCACATTGGAGATCTCCCTATTCAACCCACTCATAAATCGAGCCATAGTGGCTTCTCTGTCCTCCTCTATGTGGGCCCTCATCAAAGCTTTTTCCAACTCCTTATAATAATCTTCAACACCCTTTGTTCCTTGAGTAAGAGTTTGTAGTCTTTGATAGAGTCCCCTATAGTAGTGACTTGGTACAAATCTTTTTCTCATAAGACTTTTCAACTCATCCCAAGTATCCACACTACCCTCGAAATTCCTCCTCCTAGTGAGTAATAAATTATACCACCAAGCTAAGGCATAGTCGGTAAACTCCACTACCGCTAACTTAACCTTTTTATCGTCGGAGTACCTATGACATTCAAAAATCAATTCCATCTTCCTCTCCCATTCCAAATAGGCATCCGAGTCACTCTTCCCATGGAAAGAAGGAATTTTCATCTTAATACTACCAAGATTACCATCCACTCCATCCCTACCCCTAGGGTTCCTCCCATGACCTCGTCCTACTCCCCTCACATTCCTACCTCCTCTATTCCTACCCCCTCTATTCCTACCCATGTTCCAATTTTGGTCACTACCCCCTTCACTCTCCAATTCATCATCATCATCATATTCATACTCATCTCTAGGCCTTCTCCTATCACCCCTCCTAACATTATCATCCCTTGGAGGTGGAACTTTCCTCCTAGTCTCCAACCTTGCTAATCTACCTTCCAACCTTCCCCCCATATCCGCCATAGTAACTGTGAGAGCTTGTATCATATCCCTCAACTCTTGAGTTTGTGCATTAGAATCTTGTCCACTCGAAGTATGTGCATGAGCCATGGAGTGTAAGTGTGCAAATGTCCTCACAAATTATGTTCGCTCGTGTTTCACTCAATTAGGCTTTTTTCCTCTAATGAGCTCACCACTCTTGCCTTTTACCACTCTTCACTTTCTTACTCAAACTTTTCAATGAACGTAATTCAACTAAATTGAGAATTTAATTCTTGTGTAGCACAAATTCCACAAACAACGAAGGAAGCGAATGAAGGATTGACACAATAGCAAGTAGAATTTAGTTGCTTGCTATTATGCAAGGAAGTAAGGAATTGAACTAGACCAATAAGATTTTCAAGGGTATAGTCACAATAACTTGATGTAAGACACAAGGAGTTCAATTAGGAATGTGTTTGATAGTTGAATGGTAGGTTTCAATATGAAGACACTCTTTGAAACATTTTATCAAACACTTAGGATGCAAGCTTTGAATAGTTTGAGATTTTCAAGTGTTTGTTCAAATGTATCCCCAATAACTTTCAAATTGATGATAACAACAATGCCCAATATGTAGGAATCATGAAATTTTCATGGGCACTAATTTTCCCCAATTTTTTTGTAATTTTCGTTTTTTTTTTTTTTTTTGACTCTCAAGAACAACACAATAAATGTAAAGATAGGAATACCAATTTTAGAGCCAAGCTCTGATAGCAAATGATGCGAACCCCTTTGGTGATTAAACCAAAAATTCCCACAACAATATTGTATCAACCCAAGAAAGCTAAAATAGGTAATAAATGAGAAATCTTGACCCAAGTTTAACCCAACCAAAATTCAAGGATTTACAAACCCTAGCCCAATGGAGAGATTAAGACAAATACCAAGACTTGTGAAATAAATATCAACAAATACACAAGAACAAACTCTCAATATATAAGTTGAAATAAATTCCAAGAAAAGTTACAAGAAAAGAAAGGATTTACCTCTCTCAAATGCTCTCAATGGAGTCTTCAATGTTCATCCAAAACTATCTAGGGTTTGGGCTTTACAAAGTATATACAAGAAATGAAAGACAAAAAGTTTGGTAAATTGCACAAAAAACCCCGTTTTTTTCATTCGGAGGACTTTCGGTCGACCGAAATTACCTTTCGGTCGACCGAACTTATTTCGGTCGACCACCTGGTCGACCGAAATGGTAGTTTCGGTCGTACGTTGGTCAGCCGAAACCGCCTGCAGCTATGCCTCAAAATCCTTCAGAGTTTCGGTCGACCGAAGGAAACTTTCGGTCGACCGAAAGTTCCTGATCTTCCAAAATTAGGCAATTGACCTCGATCTTGCTCTCTTCCATGGGGACTTGATTTCGGAGCTTGAAAATGAGTCCCGCCATCGACTCTTGGACCTCTTTAGCCTTGGATCTTGTCATGGGCCCCACCGGTATTCGGATATAGGGTTGACCTGTTTGACTTTGACTCGATTGACTCACTGGATTCTCATCACGAACGGTTTGGTTCCGATTTGGTTTCATATCTTTTAAAAAAAAAAATCAATTGGTTCCATTAGTCAAAAAAACCATTGGCTTATAGTTTGGTCTGGTTATTTTAGAACCAGAACCAGAACCAAACCAAACCAAACCAAATCAAACCACGTCCACCCCTTCTATTGTCCTTCCAATTGATTGGAGATTTAATCTCCCAACAATCATATTTTAGAAGGGTAGAAATGTCATTTGGACAAAAAAAGTTCGTGTTGACTGTCATCTACGGTAAAATGCTAACAAGAATCTCTGTTTGTTAAAAATTTTGTGTTTCAAAATATTTTTTTCATATTTTCAAGGTAAAATATGTATTTGAAAAATGAAGAGAGAATGTGTGATTAAAAAGTGATTTAAAGAATTGTATTATTTAAAAATATATAAAAACATAGTTTGCCAAACAGAGGCTAACATAATAAGGTGGGTCAAAATTCGAATTGTCAAATTCTGATAGAAATAGACAGGCTACATAAACTAAAAGAAAGTATCTACATATAAGCTACTTATTATTTCAACCATTGAAGTCAGCATATTTTATTAGCTCAAGTGACGGCAGTGGACAAAGTGATCAAACCTACAAGCAAATAGAAATTAAGTATATGTATGTTCCATGTAGAAGATTGCTTGTGTAAACTGAGAGCATTTGAAAGGGTTATGGTACTTTTGGCTTATAATGAAATTGAGGTGAATAAACTTCATTAAGAGAGAGACAGGAATAAACTGTTTCTTAAAGAGAGAACATACATTTGCAGAAGAACATCATTAACTGGCACTCATTTGCCAGCCAACATCAAGAAGGGATAGTACCTCAAATTTAGTACTTCCATGTCAATCAATGCAGTATATTTTACTGTGTTACAAACTCAGATTGAAGTTTCATATGATACAGCTTTCACTGTGTGGATTTTATCCCATCAAGATGCAGAGGACACACGCACGATGTAAAACAAGTGCCTACACCAGCCCGCGAGTCGATCTCCAAATCTGGAAAAATAAATAATCACTTCCATGCCTGAGTAGCCCGGGGCACAATTCTAATCGGTCTTTCACCGAGTCGTGTTCATTTTCGATCATATGACACTTCCTAAATATCAGGACAGCTGGTTGGAAGTATAAGGAAACATTTTAGGAAATCATATGATTCTGTGCAATCCAATCTGCAAATCGGAAGAAATGGAGATCAGGAGTGGGAGAGCATGGTGCCAGACGGCTTTGAAGACGCGTTTCTGATGTGCTCTTATAGACTGAGATGGCTTGTGAGCGTTATATCTGATATCAAAGACATGGATGGCAGGGTCTGCTGAACCAGAAGTAATGTATAGACCATCAGGTGACCAAGCCTGATTAATAAGGGCTGATTGTGATTCACTACTTTCTTGCTTCCACCCGTACGAGTGGAGCTCCATCTGCCTCACTCTAATATCGAACAATCGAAGCTGGCGCTCAGGAGTCCTGCAAAAGAAGTAGATTTTTATTTACAGTAATCCTCTGAAAATTCTAGCAAGATACAAAATCATAATGGAGCGTTCCAAAAGTATTATGGATTAAGTCATAATCTCCATTTCAGAAAGCAATGAAGAAATTGAGAGCTACATTCATCGGGTGCTGCAGGTTTTACTATGAACAAGTGGATTATAATGGTGATCTTACGCCTCTCAATATGCGTCCCTTACAAAATGGCCCTAAAAAATAGTTACATTTCAATGAATATTAGGCCAAATTCCAGTTACACCCAATATTAGATTGATTCGTGGCCATAGTAAGAGCTTGTTTGGCAATGCAAAAAATTTCACAACAACTTTTCAAACTCAATCTCAACCATCCATTCTTAGTCAAGCCCACAATTTTTTACTTTTCAAACATTTTTAAACCCCAGATTCATAAAACAAAAAAATCAAAAAATTTCACATTACCAAACAGACTCTAAGTATGATTAGGTTCCATGCCATCTACAAAAATTGGGACCTAGCTCCAATATATCTAAGCTAGGTAGCACGGACACGAACATGCAGACATGCGATTTTTCAAAAAGTACTTACACGACACATTATGACATGCTGATTCAAATAATATTATTTAAAAATATATATTTATTGTAATGAAATTTTTTTATTTCCAGCGTATCAAAAATATGTCCCAACATGTCATCAATGTGTCTATGACGTGTCCAACTATATAAAACTGAAAAAAAATGTGGACATGTCAGGCGTTGAGCGTTTCCAACACGATATTTCTCTCAGCAAATCAGCAGCATTTCCAACTATAAAAACCTTCAAAAAAATAATAAGACACACCACCTAGTGTTTCCGACACTGACTCGCCAGAGGGTATAGTATCTAAGAAACATAACATAATGTGAAAAGCTAGAACTCCATATTATTTTAACATTTAGGGTTTGGGACTTGGGAGGGCAGGAGAAAGCGATAGTCAAAAGGGATGCAAGATAAGGAATATTAAAAATGTGAAACAGAAATAATTAACTAATAATAAGTAAACTTACCCTGTCTGAACCATAAAGAGATTGAAATCACATGGATTAGGTAGAACACTCATGCATTTACTTTCTATTTGATGCTTGTAATCTGCTCTTCCATATGCTAAATCATACCCAATGATTCTCTTGTCGGCACCAACAGAAATAATAATTTTCTTATGCTGCATCCCGGCAACCCCCATTACAGCAGAGGAATGCATACTTCTGTGTAATGCTTTAGGTTTCCATGAATTCTCTGCCTCTTGCTCGTTCCACAGAACTACAGCGTGATCACTGCCTCCAGTAACAAAACATGATTCGTCCCATGGCGTAAATATTATGCTGTTAATAATGCCTTTCACATGAGGCTTGTCTTCTAGAAAAGTTACACGTGATTTCTGTGGATGCCATCACCAAAATATAAGATCCAAGTTATTATTGCCAAAGTCGACTTGTAAAGCTAGGCGTTGAAAATGAGAGTGCATAGACCACATACTAAAAACCATATGTCATGGAACGGTTTAGCCTCCCTTTGGAAAAATTTATAAATGGTCAAACTTCATTTTCGAGCACACATTCCAATGGACCCAAAAGTACTATCTACTGCTCATTTCTATCTATTTATAAATTCTTTCCAAATGGAGGCTTAATCATCTGATGTTATTTGATATTTAAATATTCCTAAATTACTAAAGTACGAGTCAAAGAATAATTCAAGCATAAAAAGAAATCCAACATTTATATGGAATCAAATATCAGTTCACTGGTGAAAACAAGTACTGATAATTAGCAGTAGATTATATTTCTCGAAACAAAATAAGATTTACAGGGAATGTATATGTAATACCCCAACTAAGAAAGCTTAAGAGAATTGATAGGTACTACTCATACCAACAAGGTGCACCTTCTTTTCCGGAAGTCCATCGTTAGAAACTCTAAAGTTAAGCGTGCTTGACTTGGAGCAATTCTGGGATGGGTGACCTCCTGGGAAGTTTTTCTCGGAGAGCGTGCGAGTGAGGACAAATGTAGCAACCAAGAATTTTTACGCGATTAATAATTATTTTAATAGAAAATCGTGTCGCTACTATTTCACCCATTTTTATTAAGTTAACGCAGCGACGTATTCGTATAGCCAAGTCAAGAAATAATCGAGATCGTTCGATTTTAAATTAAATTCCGAATTTCTAAAAATATCTCCATTTTCTTGATTTAAAGTATATTAAGTCCAAATACTTAATTCAATGTTATCCCAATATTTATTTATACAAAAATTACTTTTATTATTTAAATTAAGAAAATATATGCAAGCATGAGAGGTTCCATTATATGTAATCATGAAGAACATAATATTTGTATAAAAAATGGAAAAGTATATGAATGATTTATATACTCCATTATATATAATCATGAAGAGCATAATATTTGTATAAATATGGAAAAGTATATGAATGATTTATATACTCCATTATATATAATCATGAAGAGCATAATATTTGTATAAATATGGAAAAGTATATGAATGATTGATAAGACTCCATTATATGTAATCATGAAGAACATAATATTTGTATAAAAAATGAAAAAGTATATGAATGATTTATATACTCCATTATATATAATCATGAAGAGCATATTATTTGTATAAATATGGAAAAGTATATGAATGGTGCTTTACTTTAAGAAAAGGATGTGTTAAAATTAATAGAATTGAATGATTATGTTTACAATATGCCAACTTTATACATCTATTTAAACCCATCTCTTTTACACACAACTCTACACATATACACTTATTTCCAACCTCTTGACAAAATCCACAAGTAAGAGAAATTCAAGGTGGTCAAGAAAGTTTTGGTCCATTTACTACTACACTTCATTTTAATCTTTTAAAAGGTAAGTATATCTTATGTTTTTATGAAAATTAAGTATGTTGTTATGAAATGTAAGTATATCTTATGTTTTTATGAAAATTAAGTATGTTGTTATGAAATGTAAGTATATCTTATGTTTTTATGAAAATTAAGTATGTTGTTATGACAAGTAAGTATATCTTATGTTTTTATGAAAAGTAAGTATGTTTTTATGAAAGGTAAATACACCTTATGTTTTTATGAAAATTAAGTATGTTGTTATGACAAGTAAGTATATCTTATATTTTTATGAAAAGTAAGTATGTTTTTATGAAAGGTAAATACACCTTATGTTTTTATGAAAAGTAAGTATGTTTTTATGACAAGTAAGTATATCTTATGTTTTTATGAAAAGTAAGTATGTTTTTATGAAAGGTAAATACACCTTATGTTTTTATGAAAAGTAAGTATGTTTTTATGACAAGTAAGTATATCTTATATTTTTATGAAAAGTAAGTATGTTTTTATGAAAGGTAAATACACCTTATGTTTTTATGAAAAGTAAGTATGTTTTTATGACAAGTAAGTATATCTTATGTTTTTATGAAAATGTTTGGATCATTGCTATGAAATCAATCTCACAAGATTGTTATGGGTTCCATATGATATGTTTATGATTATGCTAAGGGGACCGGAGTTTAGTAGCGCTACACATAAGAATTCTTGCCATTTAAGTTCGGTAAAATTCTTGTGTCTCCCTATGTTTATGAGTATTTCGATCCTATCCTATGTTATGATGAAAATGATCCATATGCTTTCAAAAGAAAATTTATGCTTGGTATACTTACTGAGATTTTATAAATCTCACTCCACGATATTTACCATTTTCAGATAATTGAAGGTTCGAGACGGTCAACATGGAAGTGGCAAAAGTGGTTAAGATTGATGAGATAATTATGTTGAACTTTATGTAAGAAAATTATGTTCTATTTTTATTCACAAATAAAATTATGGGATTCTAATTATTCTTTTGAATAATTTTACATTACTATTTAAGTCTCGATAATATGATATGAGTCACTTTTAGTGGCACTCGAATGGAAGAGAATTCGGGTCGTCACAGTTGGTATCAGAGACAAGAGTTTTAAAAACGATTCTGTAGATTTTTGAAATTTTATTTCTTTAAAGATGCGAAATGATTAATAATAATTTTTTTAAAATATTTTAACTCATCAATCTACTATGTCACTCTCCACGTATTGACTCCTCGAACCAGGTATGTTATATGCTTTGCAAGTCATTTACGATTTTATTAAGACATGTTAAGTATGAAATCTTCATATGTTATGAATCTTTATGTGTTACACATAATATACATGTCAAGTATGATATAAATTGATAGAAGACTCAATTTTTTTATTCTTTTCAATGTAGAATCATGAGACAGAGAGGATATTTATATGAATTTTGGTGCATATTAAGCTTAGTAAGATTGACTCAATTAGAAATTAAGTTGGGTTGTAACTTTTGCCCAAAATATATGGAATAATATATTAAACAAACAAAATTGATAATGAATTCGTACAATAATTTATCCCTTTATCACTACCTTTGTGTAAAAACAAGGGAAAAACTGTGGATGGTTATTAGTACTTCCTCTTCAAGTTTCAATTTTCGGTTCAATAATTTATCCCTTTATCACTACCTTTGCTTAAAAGCAAGGAAAAACTGTGGATGATTATTGGTACCACTCTTCAAGTTTCAATTCTGAAAAAAAAAAAAAAAAAAAAAAATTCAGAAAGAAAAGAAAGAAAGAGAACGGGTGTTGAGCATAATGGGAATAATATGACTTAAGAATGATTTTCAAAATAATTGTTGTCCTCGAGTTTAGAAATGATAAACCTTAAATGGACTTTGCATAATTGATTTTAGACATGGCATTAAGTATGAGAAGTCAACATAAATGATTAGAAATATGTTCAGATTATCTATCATTTAGATTTAATGAGAAATAGCGAGCCAATTTTATGAAGTTTTATGAGATGTTAACATTATAAGTGATATGATTTTAATGAGACTTTTATGAGAAGCATTATGAAGTTAGAGATTTAAAGATTTGGTTATTGGGAATTAAGTAATGGATATTATGTTGAGTAAGTGAATTATGCCTCTATATTGAAGAGAAATTTATTATGAACTTTGGCCTTGTGATTAAATTTTGGGAATATGATTTATGACTTATAAATATAAGTATGAGTAATCTTTTGAGCCAATTAAGGTATTGAAGGAAGTGATATTGTGATATTGACGACTATGATTTGAAATTTCTATGTTGAGGAATTATGAATTGATTTTCTGGAATATTTTTTTATGATATTGAAGTTTGATGAAATTGTGGTCAATTTTTAGATCGTTGTGATCAAATGTGGAATTATTTATTATTGTGAGTTATGAAGTATGCTTACGGTTTGAATAAGTCCAAATTTCAAAGGGAACTCTGCTTAGAATTTTATCGTTTGGAATTAAGAGCATAGTATGGTATGCAATCACTAAGAGAATTGAAGTTAGACATACAAGTTCATTTACATCACAAACGAGATTTAGTAGATGATAATAGAGATATTATTATTTTCTCATAAGGAGAACACACAAGAGTCACCCTAGAAAGGAAATACATGAAAACACGCAAAAGCAAAAGAAAGCAACATGGGAAATTCCTCAAATTGAGAGATGTGTTTCCGGAGTAGCCGTATCCTACCACCTCTGACCTTTTGAGGAAATAAAGAAACCTTCAAAAAGGTGTGTTTCGAGAGTAAGAATACTCCGTAATCTACTACCTGGAACCTTTGAGGTACACACAAGATTTAAACATTAAGGAAAATCCTAGGAAATTAGAGGGGTGTCTCGAGAGTAAGAATACTCCGTACTCTACCCCCACCTATTCTAAGATTCATAAAGTTAAGTTTACATTAACCGGACTCCATTTTCGCTTGATTCCCCTTCCTTGCGACCAATCTATCTTAACCCCTGCTGGATCTTGTATTGAGATATATGACTGCAGCTTATCCAGTAGTTCATCAATAGTAGGAGCAGAAATAAGAAGCCTTCTGGAAAATGGAGAGATGAATCCCTGTTCCACAGCATAATCAAGAAAGGTTAACAAGCCATCAAAGAAATTGTTAACATTCAAAAGCCCAATAGGCTTAGTATGGAGATCTAGTTGAGCCCATGAGGTAATGTTAAAGATTTCTTCTAAGGTACCAAAACCTCCGGGCAGAGCTATAAAGGCATCAGAACCATATAGCATACAAGTTATGCGTTCATGGATGGATAAGGTTTGAACTTCATGCCCTCGTGTTTTTCCTGCAACATCTACCAAAGGGACAGGTATGACACCGATTACTTTTGATTTCTCTGCAAGAGCAGATTGGGAAACACAACCCATTAGACCACTGCTACCACCCCCATACACAAGAGTGATACCTTTTTCCCCCAGTTTCTTTCCAAGATCTACGGCCGCTTCTAGATAACTGAAGCCTTTCCCCACTTTTGATCCACAAAATACACAAATAGTTTTGATCTGTCGAAGTTTTGGTGCTTCCATCTTTGATAGTATAGAAGAGAAAACTTACCAAGAAGATGTGATTTTGGGATGCCTGAACTATGAAATATGTTTGGCTATTTAAAGCCGGAAAAATTTACTGTTTTTGATTGATTCTGAAAAAGTAAAGATTTACTTTTGACAAAATCAGCCTACTTTTGACTATTTTATCAAAGCTTTCATCTTTCGGTGATTTATTTTCCAGCTTTATCAAACCTCGAGAAAGGAAAATATATTTTTACCAACCTTTATCAAAACGCGTGAAAGGAAACAGAAGAATATTTTAAATATGTATCAAGAGATTTACCTTATATCAATGCTGATTTGCCACAACCTCATTGTGTAAAACAGACTGGCAGATAGGATCTTTTGCAGTTATATTTTTGAGACTATAACGATTTTTGTCTTCGTTAAACTGAGCGTATAAGGAGAGAAGTTCACGTTGCACATAACCACTTGGGTGCGTCTCAAGAGTCAGTCGAATATCATCCAAAGACTCCTTACTCAGTCCACCCTTTATGAATTTGATTTTATCATCCCGATTAGTAGAAGAATATCCTACTGTTTTGCAACGAGTATCACAGTTCCAACGAGCACATTTGTAGCAACCATTCAGCCTTTTTGCTCTTCGTTTCTTTGCGAAGGTGCTTTTGCCTAAACCAGGCATGTGCTTTGGAAATGTCATAGGTAATTCACCAGATAATCGAACTTTTGCTTCGATCAACCAGCGAACATCTTCTGAAATACCATGAGCCATCAGCAACCTCAACCTTTCGAGCCTAATTCTATAAATTTTTCTCAGATCATTCATAGGAAGATTGGAATAATACTTGCGAATGTTTGAAAGGATGATATCCATTTTTGATGGATCTAACCTCTTCCCAACATGATCTATTTAAAGGTATAAAGGAACTAAGTGGATCCATCTGATATTGATTCCAGCAAGAAAGCGCGGAATAGAATAATGAAAAGAAGAGACAAGAATTAATGCGCTGTTTAATTTTATCGATAAAGGAAGATTTGATGATAAGATTTTGAGATACAGAATATTTTCTTGGATTTTGGGTACTGATATTTTGATATAATAATCAAGGTATAGAAATAATACGGGGATACGTGAAAGTGAAATAAGGACTGTATTGAATCAGGATTAATAAGTTTGTGCAAGTGAAAGGAATACCTTACGGGAAATGTTATGATATTTGAGTTAAGAATTTTAATTATTTGGGAGATAATTATTTATTTGAATTTTGCAGAACGTTTTGGTTACAAATATGGGAAAAGATAAGCTGATGATATTATGTTGATTGATGAATAATATGTTTGGATATATTACATAGGGGATATTCAGGTAACCATTTTATTTACTTTGGGATATTTGGTGATAAGAAGAAATGACTAATTATTATGGTATGATATGTTAGTAAAGATTTATTGAAATTTTAGAGATATTAATAGGAATATTTGAGGTCACATGATACGATGATAAGTGACAGGTTACATGAGTACTACAAGACATGATGAAATATCACATACGATTGGGAATTTTCCTTTTGAGTCAGAATTTATGAGTAGACACATATGTCTATTATTGATAGAAAAGTCCATGTTTTTAAGAAAAACAAAGATATGCATTTAGTCAAAGTCCAGTGGGTTAAATATAGTAGCAATGATACTACCTAAGAGAAGAAGAGAAGAGATTCTGATTAAGTGTTCAGAAATCATAAGATCAAGTAAGTTTAATTTCGAGGACGAAATTATTTTAAGGGGGTAAGTTTGTAGCAACCAAGAATTTTTACGCGATTAATAATTATTTTAATAGAAAATCGTGTCGCTACTATTTCACCCATTTTTATTAAGTTAACGCAGCGACGTATTCGTATAGCCAAGTCAAGAAATAATCGAGATCGTTCGATTTTAAATTAAATTCCGAATTTCTAAAAATATCTCCATTTTCTTGATTTAAAGTATATTAAGTCCAAATACTTAATTCAATGTTATCCCAATATTTATTTATACAAAAATTACTTTTATTATTTAAATTAAGAAAATATATGCAAGCATGAGAGGTTCCATTATATGTAATCATGAAGAGCATAATATTTGTATAAAAAATGGAAAAGTATATGAATGATTTATATACTCCATTATATATAATCATGAAGAGCATAATATTTGTATAAATATGGAAAAGTATATGAATGATTTATATACTCCATTATATATAATCATGAAGAGCATAATATTTGTATAAATATGGAAAAATATATGAATGATTGATAAGACTCCATTATATGTAATCATGAAGAGCATAATATTTGTATAAAAAATGAAAAAGTATATGAATGATTTATATACTCCATTATATATAATCATGAAGAGCATAATATTTGTATAAATATGGAAAAATATATGAATGATTGATAGACTCCATTATATATAATCATGAAGAGCATATTATTTGTATAAATATGGAAAAGTATATGAATGGTGCTTTACTTTAAGAAAAGGATGTGTTAAAATTAATAGAATTGAATGATTATGTTTACAATATGCCAACTTTATACATCTATTTAAACTCATCTCTTTTACACACAACTCTACACATATACACTTATTTCCAACCTCTTCACAAAATCCACAAGTAAGAGAAATTCAAGGTGGTCAAGAAAGTTTTGGTCCATTTACTACTACACTTCATTTTAATCTTTTAAAAGGTAAGTATATTTTATGTTTTTATGAAAATTAAGTATGTTGTTATGAAATGTAAGTATATCTTATGTTTTTATGAAAATTAAGTATGTTGTTATGAAATGTAAGTATATCTTATGTTTTTATGAAAATTAAGTATGTTGTTATGACAAGTAAGTATATCTTATGTTTTTTTGAAAAGTAAGTATGTTTTTATGAAAGGTAAATACACCTTATGTTTTTATGAAAAGTAAGTATGTTTTTATGACAAGTAAGTATATCTTATATTTTTATGAAAAGTAAGTATGTTTTTATGAAAGGTAAATACACCTTATGTTTTTATGAAAAGTAAGTATGTTTTTATGACAAGTAAGTATATCTTATGTTTTTATGAAAAGTAAGTATGTTTTTATGAAAGGTAAATACACCTTATGTTTTTATGAAAAGTAAGTATGTTTTTATGACAAGTAAGTATATCTTATATTTTTATGAAAAGTAAGTATGTTTTTATGAAAGGTAAATACACCTTATGTTTTTATGAAAAGTAAGTATGTTTTTATGACAAGTAAGTATATCTTATGTTTTTATGAAAATGTTTGGATCATTGCTATGAAATCAATCTCACAAGATTGTTATGGGTTCCATATGATATGTTTATGATTATGCTAAGGGGACCGGAGTTTAGTAGCGCTACACATAAGAATTCTTGCCATTTAAGTTCGGTAAAATTCTTGTGTCTCCCTATGTTTATGAGTATTTCGATCCTATCCTATGTTATGATGAAAATGATCCATATGCTTTCAAAAGAAAATTTATGCTTAGTATACTTACTGAGATTTTATAAATCTCACTCCACGATATTTACCATTTTCAGATAATTGAAGGTTCGAGGCGGTCAACATGGAAGTGGCAAAAGTGGTTAAGATTGATGAGATAATTATGTTGAACTTTATGTAAGAAAATTATGTTCTATTTTTATTCACAAATAAAATTATGGGATTCTAATTATTCTTTTGAATAATTTTACATTACTATTTAAGTCTCGATAATATGATATGAGTCACTTTTAGTGGCACTCGAATGGAAGAGAATTCGGGTCGTCACAACAAAGCATGTTGGAAAGACCCGTGTTGGTACGGTGGGGACAGTACGCCGTCATCTAACGGCTGGGACAGCCCGTTAAGTGGGACCCGGGTCGTTTCAAATGGTATCAGAGACGATCGCCAGCCGGAAATCGGGAACTAAGTGCTACGCCATATGGCGGGAGCCACCTCTAGATTCCCAACGCCTGGCAACAGATCCTCAGATGGGTTAAGCGCGACGAGGACGTCGCGAGTCAACAGGGGGTGATTGTAATACCCCAACTAAGAAAGCTTAAGAGAATTGATAGGTACTACTCATACCAACAAGGTGCACCTTCTTTTCCGGAAGTCCATCGTTAGAAACTCTAAAGTTAAGCGTGCTTGACTTGGAGCAATTCTGGGATGGGTGACCTCCTGGGAAGTTTTCTCGGGGAGCGTGCGAGTGAGGACAAAGCATGCTGGAAAGACCCTTGTTGGTACGGTGGGGACAGTACGCCGTCATCTAACGGCCGGGACAGCCCGTTAAGTGGGACCCGGGTCGTTTCAGTATAACACAGCCAAATCAAGTTTGCAGCTTGAACTTTTTTTTTTTCTTTCTATGTTGCCACTGGTATGAATATTATTGTTGATGATCATATGAAGTTAATTAGATTTTACTTTCATTTAGCAACTTTTTCAACTTCTGCCAAGTCCCACGACATGCACAAGAACCGAGAGCCGTCAAGGGACTGGATAGGAGAAACTAGAGGCGAGCATTTGATTGTAGGAGCGGATTCTGTTTATTCTTCCTAGGCAGTCCAAAGAATAAGACAATTGAGCACAAACATCTAAACGAAGGATTCAATCTAGTCTATATAGTTAGTGGACAACTGTGTCAGATATAGAAAAAAGAAACCTTACTGGTTCACAAGAAAAAAAAGAAGGTGTAATCACCTGCACATGCATTCAGTGTTAAAAATGCTAAATCGGGTATCAAGATGTTTTGCCTCCGTGAAATTGGGGGTAAGCCTCAACACACTTAAAGGCATATGTCGCAACATAAATCAATAATATAATTAAAAAACTACCAAAATATAAAATTATATTCAACCATTAACTATCTAAAAATATAATTCCAAAACTTTTCAAAGAGTTATAAGTCTAAATTACAACTCAAAACTAAATCAATAAAGTAGCAGAGAAATAATATGTGTGTATATATATATAATAAGAACATTAATCCATAACTAGAACTCAAAGTCTAAAACAAATGAAGCAACTGATCAGCCACTTAGGAACTTAATTTTGCTTTAATTTTAACAGGACAGACATATGTTTGCTTTAACTAACTAACTAACTAACTAACTTTCTTTTCTTTTTGTGGCTATAACTTTAGAAGAAGAATAGACATATTTTTGCTTTAAGATAATAATTTTTTTAGAAGAAATAAATCCCAATCATGATCCTTACCTCTTTTCCCTTATTAAGATTCAGAATTGATATCTGAGAGTCCCCACCATCTGCACTATAAACCGAAAAGAGGCTGGTTCCCTGTGGATGCCAAGCTATATCTTCTGGCCATCTCCTCTGCTTGGCTGATTGACAGTCAGTTGTACTTAGACGATGAGCAGTTGATCTGCGCTTTCATATAATGAGAGAAAACAATTAAAGTCAAGAACTCAAATTACTAAAAAAGGTATGATTGAACTGAATATTTAAGAATGCACACACTTCTTTTCAATGAGAATGTCAAGAAATTTGAAAAAAGATCAGAATATGGATGAAAGTACGGAAATCGTCTAATAAGATAATAACTAACCCTCTGCCTTGAATTTGCCACAAATTGACATCTCCATCCAATGCGCTGCAAAATCGTTCATATACACAAGAAAAAGAGTTATATTCTGTACAATTGTTAGTTGGGTATGAACAACCCTAAAATGCTTTTTGTGTCACCAAACTTCATACAAGACACTCATGGTGCTATTGTACATGTTAAACACAATCCGCATGAAATATCAAAATTGACATTTGACAAATTTAGTATTCTCAAAGCTATAACAGCAGTGTGATTAAGTTCGCTTTGCCCTAATCAGACAAAACTCAAGCATCATTTCTACATTAGCGAACTGCATGTGAAAAATGGAATATTTTAGGACATATTCTGAAAGAATTGAGACAACATTCAATCAGTATGCCACAAGATGCACAACCAGGTTAAACTAAATTATAAAAACTATAAGCTCCCCCCCCCCCCCCCCCCAAAATTCCATAGGTAATTTAGTCGTACGTAGCAAACTGATTTTCTATGGTACAATGAATCAATTATCACTTGAACTTCACTATGCATTGTGGTTTGCATTAGCCTCGAGCATTTTAGAACTCCTCTCTTACGCCTAACCCAGTTTTAATAAATTCTATTAAAAAGTTCATCTATTGTCTTTTCATTTGGCAGAATTGAGGCAAGAATTAGGTAGGGGTCATAAATTCTTACTATTCATAAAATATGGATGATGCTGAACTTTACTGAATTTATAAATGTCAATAATCATGAGAGTTTAAATAATTGAGAATTCCACTTATGAGAAGGTTGAGGTAGCAACAGATGAAGGGATGCTTAGAGCCGTAGATAGACGATGCAACAAGATTTATCCTGATACTAAAAGCCTGTTTGGTGCAGGAGTATTTTGGATGAATTTTGAGTTTTTTTGGAGAATGTGTGGTTAAAAAGTGTGAAAATGGATGGATCCCATAGAAATGTATGGTTGAAAATGAATTTAAGGAAAAATTTGAAAATTTTACCTTTACCAAACATGCTCTAAGAAAAAAATTAATCACATCAAAAGATTGTCACGAGGAAATAAAAGGAAAAGGTACAGGCGAAACAATTGGCCAGAAGCTCCATAACCTCCCTAAAGAGTGAGGCAAAACTATATCGTCGGTTTGGTAAATTGTTTATAAACAAGTTTTATAAACAACACATTTTCCAACTCATTTTTAACCACACATTTCCCCAAACCATTTTTCATCCACATATTTTACCTCGAAAACATCAAATTCTTTGTTTATGAACAAAAAACTTTTATCAAACAAAAGCTAACTTAAATTTCAATAATTACTCGCTTATATAACTAGCAACAGATTTGTTGTCCAATCTGACAATAAGGGAAAATGTTGATATGCACATGCAATCTTTATTGCTAGCATAGCCCTGAGCAAATAACTCGCCATTGGAAATGATTATTGAGTGGGTATCAGGCAATAGAAAACTCTAGAAAAAGCGAAGAGCCACTCCAACACGTAAAATAATATGTCGTGAAGTCTAAAGATTTGAAGTATTGAAAACATATCTTTTTCTCCAGAACAAAATAGAAAATTTACAATTATGATTTCAATACGAATCTCACATCATTCTGCCAGTGCTGTGAATGCATGTGCAAGGACATAGCAAGAGTAAGAACCTCATAATGATGTAATCATATGTCATTCAAAATGATCAAATAAAAAATGAAGAATCATAACATTTCTTTTTATCTACATGCAGAGGAAACCTACATGGTTATGCTTAACACACCTAAGAAAACCAACTCTTCACCAAATGATGCCCTCTTTTTTTCTTTCTTCCAGATGTTAACCAACATCTCACTCATCAAAAAAATTTAGCAGCATAAAAAATGATTATATTTTCCATATAACGACGTCTTCATCAGATTTTCAGAAGTATCCAAATTACCTGGTGGCAAATAGTTGATCATTTGTTGGACACAGTACAAGACTTCTCAACTTTCTTTTGTGCTGACTAGATTGAAAACATCCTGTCTGGGTGCGAATTATATTTGGTGAAGAGCTGCTGGCTATCAATGGAATCAACTCTTTATGTTCTTTCAACTCTACATCAGAAAGAAAAGTTGATGAATACATCTTGATTGATGAAAAAAATATCATAAAAATAAGAGGGTCATTTTGCAACTAAGACTAGTAAATGAAATCTCCAGATACAATTTCCAGCATCTACGAAACCAAAGAATCAAAACATAAATAAAGGACTTAAAGGAAGAAGTCATACCAGGCTTCCTCTTTGTTCCTTTAGGTTGAGTTTCCATGGGTTCCCGCTGAGAAGACGTTCTATGAGATCTGTCCTCTTTGGGCTGTACAATATTTTTGAAATGAGTTGACCTTGATGCACTGGGCTGAGAACCAGAACCCCTGGAAACTTTAGTTCCAGATGCTTTCATTTTTATAGGTTGTGAAGTAGTAGCAGACGGCCTTGATTGACTTTGAGTTTGAGGAGATTCCTCCTCTTTGCAGAAAGGACTAACTGGTGTTCCAAATACTTTCAGATTATCACTGGATGACTTTATGGTTTCCTGGCCTGAACGAGGTGGACCTTGAGATTGGCTTTGAGAAGAACCTTCACTGACCTGAATAGGACTTGTGGATCTTCTTTCAACTTTGACTTCTTCTTTTTGAAGTGAATTTTCCAAAGCTGGACCTTTGTCCCGTCCTTGAAGATGAGCCAATTTAGTTTCAGTCTCCTCCAGCCTCCTCTCTGCTTCATTTAGCTATAGACCCAATACAAACTAATGTTCAGCCATTGTTTTCCAATAAAGATTGAAGAAAGTCCTACGGCCAAACATTAACATCCACAACGATACAGAAAGGAACTAAGTTCACCATCAGACTTCAAGCACGCCCACATGCAGTTTATTTTAGGCATTTTGTAGTCCAGATCAACCAAGTATGGATATATCATTTGCACAAGGAGAATATATTATTGACTGACTAATATATTTCCAAAAGCAAAAGGGAAACTTACTTGTCTATACCATTTGCACACAACACTCGTTAATACCAGTTAGAGAAGTTGACAAAAAATATCTATTAGCTTTAAATGCAAAATGCTCTTTCTACTTGTACCAACTTTCTATATATACCAGAGTGAATTATTTAACTTCCATAAACCTCGTGAATTTTTTTCCACTGAGATATCAAATTAAAGTTCCAAACATAGGTATTTTGAACTGCCACTTCAATACTTCAAAGATACGTTTATATTGTGATTAAAATATCAAAAATAAAAAGGAAATATTTAGCCATTATAAAAGCACAATCAAGAATCCTGGGGGGACACTAGAAAATCGAAGGCCAACTTAGCTGAAA
The DNA here is from genome assembly GCA_963555705.1 of Ligustrum vulgare. NCBI lineage: Eukaryota > Viridiplantae > Streptophyta > Magnoliopsida > Lamiales > Oleaceae > Ligustrum > Ligustrum vulgare. The sequence continues at coordinate 4,679,031 of OY743179.1, forward strand.
TGACAAAATTAATATTTTATTGACAGCTGATCACAACAAAAAATAATTCCTCATCATATCTGATACCAAAAAAGCTTGAATAAAAACATCAAGAAACCCAAATAATAATAATAATAATAATAATAATAATAATAATAAAATGAACCTGGGATGTGTAATAAGAGACGCGTTGGCGAAGTTGCACGACTTCTTTGGTGCGATGGTCGACGAGAGCCAACAGTGCTTCTTCTTGTTCATTTCTGGCTTCTTCTTCCATTGTTTTTCCATTTTCATCTGCTTCTTCAATTTTTGGCTTTTTCCCAAACAGAGGCCCACTCATTTTTCGAGTTTCAAAGGTCGATTTTTTGGTGTGTTCTTCGACGAGATTAAGGTGGTACGATGTCACTGTAGACAGATTTTTTTGCAATTCTTTCGAGAATATAATGGGATCTAGCCATCCGGTATAAATAAAAACACGCAAGTGTAGATCAGAATGAGTTTTGTCTTCTTTGTCCGATTTTGTGAGCGTGACGTGATAATTAAAAAAACAAAAAAAGGTAATAATCACGAAAAGCAATATATTTAAACAACGAAAATGGTTAAAAAAAAAAAAAGGAAATAAATCCATCCAAAAATTATAGTTACACAGTGATTTTATGTTAAAATTAAATAGAATAAACTCAACTAACACATTTTTTCTTCATAATTTGTTACCTAATTTATATTTTTATTTCAATTTAATAATTGTATATTCTCCAAATCTGATTAAATTGGTTGACAAAATTTATGGTCTAATTTATATTTTTTTCAGCACTATTTAGGATTATTTGGGTGCCTAAAATCAGGTTGCCAAATTCAAAGTTTTTGTGGGTGAAATATGCAAATGCTTGATGAGAATGATAAATCAATTTTGATAATAGCTAATGAAATATGTTGTTTAAAAGTTGTGAATTACATGAAATATAGGATTAAAATTTATTGTTAACTTTGATTTATATTAAAATTTCCCCTTCAAACAAGATCATAATATTATTACAGGCATTATGATCCATTATTTAAAATAATGCAGTTTTTAATAATAAATTTTTGAGCAAATTTGGAAAAGGACCTATTTTTAGTTGACATGCTTTTTTTTTTTTTTTTTTTGCCTAAAACTTAAAATAACAAGTCAAATTTAAAAACTTGACCAATATATGAATGAACTACTTAAAAAACCCTTGGCAATTCAAAAAAAAAAAAATCGGATCCCTCAAACCCATTCATCTCTCAAATCCATTTTTTTTTCCTCTCTCTAAAAAAATAAAGACAGAACCATATCGTTGTTGCTCCACCTCTTCCCCTTCAACGGCTCGCTTCTTGTAAGTTACTATCCGACCATCTATCTCTCCTCTCCTCTCTTCTTTTCTCTTCAAAAACCATACATTGGAAACCTCCACTTCTTCAATACAATTGGATTTTGAATTGGGTTTATTTCAAAAACCCCAACATCAAAGGTCAGTACGTATTCTATGAAAGATTCTCCCATTTTATCGTAAAAGAATTTATAAATTTCATAGTATTACAAATTTAATGTTAATGCCAGTTATATGGACTAATTTAAAATTGAAATTTTTAGGTTCTGGACAACTTAGAAGTGGAATGTTTTGGAATAGTTCCTGCTGATGCTAAATATACTTATGGTCCATTTTGTAGGTCAATTTTTTGTATAGTTACTGCTTATGCTAGTGTATTGTAAACAGGAAAAATAGACATTTGGTCTATTTATAGGTCGATTACCGTTGATGCGAAAGTGATACATAGTCTATTTTTGAAGTAAAATAGACCTAAGGTCTATTTACAGGTCAATTTGACTGTAGTAAAAGGTTTGCTAAGTATTATAAATTTAATGTTAATGCCAAAGTTATATGGATTGGTTTAAAATCGAGGAGCCTGTTTAAATTTTTTTGGAGAACAACCACGACTTCACTTGTCAAAAAAATTGAGCATTAAGTCATTTGAATCAGTTGTTCTGACGAAGCTAGGGATATTTCTCAATTGAATATCCTTCGTCCTAGGAACCCAATCAAGTATTGTTTCTAAGTAACCATTTGTTACCTGGCTCATATATGCAAATTCGTGTAACCTGTAGCAAAAGAATATTAATTCCCACAGGTTTAATCACGTGAGTGTTAACCTTTAACAAAAGAATATTAATTCACAGCCTCCTTGTAATGCAATCAAGTTGCAGTTTTATGTCTTCTCTTGCGATTTCGATAATCCTTAGTTATTAATTACTATTACTGATTTGTTTATTCTCAGATTTCAATCATTTGAAGTTATTAATTACAATTAATCTATATTTTTTACAGGATGAAGTACGTAATTGACCCTGAAGATCGGATTCGTGCCAAGGTAACACAAATTTCGTCTTTAGAATCTGTCGATGACATCATTGGTCATCTCAATACTAAATACAAAGCGCTATTTCGAAAATCTTGTTTTGGGCATTTTACAAAAATGAAATGCATCCAATTCTCTGGGCAAATTATCTATAAGTTACTGCACCAGCTCGTTGTGATTAAGAAAAAGAATGAGTTGTGGTTTGGAAAGAAAGAAAGCAGCTAGATTTTCGATAATAGAATGGACACTAATAACTGGTTTAATTACAGGTGTTTACCCATCTAATTCGGAGATAGATGGGTTGGGTACAAGAATGTTGGACACATATTTCAATGGAAGGTGTCATGTTACCGGTGGAGAGTTGCAATCCATGTTTAAAAAATGCTCCAATTCAGAGGAAAAGTACAAACTTGGATTAGTACTTTTTATAGAGTCGGTTATATGTTGTTCAGGCAATGGAACATCTATTCGAATACCTTACTTGTCAATAGTGGACGACCTTGATCTGTTCAGTAGATATCCACGGGGGAAAGAGAGTTATACTCGCACTATTCAGTGTTTCAAAAGGAAATGGGGTGACCATATCAAGAAAGTTAAGAGTAAATCTAAGTTGAATCCTCTGCAAAGATATACTTTATATGGATTTCTGCTTGCTTTTACAGGTAATATGTTGTAAATTATGTTTTTTTCAAGTTTATTCTAATTTAATGATAATTAACAACTTCTATGTATTATGGAATTAATTAATATATATAATCTTTACAGATATGGGCTTATGAGGCAATACCATCCATAGGGAAACATAAAGCTGAGAAACTTCAAAACAACGTCCCCAAAATGTTATGCTCGAATGCACAAGTGATTCCAAGTGCAAATGAAATACAAATGCTCTTAAACGATGCAAATGTGAGTCCATAATTACTTGAACTTGTTTAGTTTGTGGAAAACACACTCATTTCGGAATCTTCTTGTTATGTATTTCCAACTTACTGTCCATTGCACTTTAAGTCTAACTACAGAGGAGGCTTCTCAAATCTATTATCAAGATCTTGTTCTATTTCCGAATGAAGAAAATGACCCAGAAGTGGATTTATTTCTAGAGGACTTGGAGGATCTCATTGGTGAAGACCAAGTATTAGGGGAACGAGAGGGACAAGCAACAAAGGGATCACCAACATGTAGTTTCCAAAAAGTACCAAAAGTGCCACAACAAACTTTTCAACGAGTTGATGATCTCAAGAGTACAATGAATAAAGAGATGAGCTATAGGCTTGTGTATTCGTACAACATTGGAAGGAAAGAGTTCTATAGGCGAATAACAAAATTGGAGCAACAAACTTCGTAAATAATTGACGACTTGAAGAGTGAAATGAATAAAGAGATGGTGGATGTCCGACATGATTTAGCTAGAGTAGAGAAGAAGATTGATACACTCTTAGAGCTTATGAAGTGTGAAAAGATGGATCAAACTGGGTTCGAGCCTAAGGAAGTTGAAAACGAAGTTGCTTGCCTTAGTGTACATTCCCCTAGTAGTAGAGTTTATTCTCATGAGAAGGGGTTTGAAATGTACCCAGAAGTTGAGCTTAAGGTCATCTATGACAATGAAGGACCGGGGAAGAGGTACAAGAAACAATCAAATGTAATGAAATCTCCTTTCACGGATCCAAAAAAACGGAAGAAATTTAGAGATGGGTTGAAATTTGACCCTTTTCGGGATGTTGATCCCTGTAAGGCGAGTAATTTCACACATTGGCTAGAAAATAGACAGTCGAGGTACAAATTGTTGTACTTGTACTATTATTTTAATCTTTCCTTATTCCGTTCTTGAAATATCTTATTATCTTAATAACATGTTAATGCAGCAATATAGTGAACTTAAGAGGCATGATACATGCTGATAATCAATGGTTTTCTATTGTTCAAACACCGGGAAAATGGTTGACAGATGAGGTATGCTACACTTGAGAATAGACATTTGGTCTATTGAGAACGGGAAAAAATAGACATTTGTTCTATTTGTAGGTCGATTACCGCCTATGTAGAATTGACACATTTGTTCTATTTGTAGGCCAATTTGGATGTAGTAAGAGGCTTGCTAAGTATAAAGTTACTGTTGATGCGTAATAGATATACGGTCTATTTTCAAGTTAAAAGGTCTATTTATATGTCAATTTGTAGTCGAGCTTGTAATCCAATAATTCGACCAGAAGATAGAAACAATAGACCTTTGGTCTATTTATAGGTCGATTTGGTTGTAGTCATATGCTTGCATTTGTATTGTATATTACAATGGATGCGAAATAGACCTATAGTACATTTGGAAATACCTATAGTTAATTTTAGGAGAATAGACCCTATGTTGCCCGAGTCTATTTGTGAAAAGCTACTAAAGATTGTAAATAGACCAAGAGTCAATTGAACAAAGACCTTTAATCCGTTATCGAAAAATAGACCCATGTGACCAAAGGGTCAAATAGACCCCATTGATCATACAGTCTACTTAGTCATATTTATAGGTCAATTTGGCTACAAGTGGTTTGAAATCGTGTAAAACTGCTAAAGATCGTAAAAAGATCAACCAAATGGTCTAGTACGTTCATAAATAATTTTCAATTGGCCTTAGTCATCAATTGGCTGCATTCGGAAGTAATTGATTCGTTAAAGGGTCAATTAGACTCCATTGGCCATACAGTCTACTTAGTCATATTTATAGGTCAATTTGGCTACAAGTAGTTTGAAATCGTGTAAAACTGCTAAAGATCGTAAAAAGATCGACCAAATGGTCTATTACGTTGATAAATAGTTTCCAATTGGCCTTAGTCATCAATTGGCTGCATTCGGAAGTAATTAGTTCATTAAAGGGTCAAATAGACCTCATTGACCATGCAGTCTACTTAGTCATATTTATAGGTCAATTTGGCTACAAGTGGTTTGAAATCTTGTAAAACTGCTAAAGATCGTAAATAGATCAACCAAATGATCTAACACATTGATAAATAGTTCTCAATTGAACTTAGTTCTCCCATTGACCATGTGGTCTATTTGACTAAATTGACCTCAAAATGGGCCGCTTTCTATTTTGAGTTGTGCCAAGTGGGTATTAATAATGTATGTCATATCAAACATTGTTTTTCTATAGATTAGAGACTTCTCAAAGTAGTTTTGGAGGCAAATTGAGTTGATATGCAGTACATAGTCCTGGAGTCTTTTTCTTTTAATTAAAATTGACATAGGGTATATTTGAACAGGATGCAGGAAAAATAAGCAACAACTAGAATTAAAACACTTGCATGTCAAAAAATTCATTACAATAATACAATATTAGAAAATCAAAAACCAAATTGGGTGGGGGGGGGGGGGAATGGTATTGTATTAGTACAAGTAAGACGATTATGACCAATTACATGGCACCTACTACATTTATGGACTTGTTTAACCTCTCCAGTCGAGCAAATACTTTTCTTTTTTGGTCGACCACTTCAGCGTTTGATTTTCGATGGAGGCAAAACGACACGTGCCGCAACATGCTCCGGAACTTTCCCATCAACTTCATTTTCCACAAGGTAAATTGGACTAGAATATGCTTGTTTCCAATAATTAGTTGTGTAAAATGGAGAGCACAAATCTAATAAGTTTATGTCTTCACACCTCCGTGTTGCTGCCATTGCATGTTCACATGGAAATTGACTTAACTCAAACTCCCTACATGAACAACTCCTACCTTGCAAGTCAACTATGTATCACTGACTGTCGTCGCCAACCTGAAACTGATACATGCTTATGGAAGTCACTTTCATTGTTTTTGAATTATCAAATTTCATACGTATTTTCTCCTCCGAATTTGGTGTCAAACTTACACGTTAGTTTGCCACTATATGCCTTTCTTAAAACCATCTCTGCATTATCGTTCTGATGTTTTGGAGTAAAGACATTATCGGATACTCACGAGCATTCTTCAGTAATGAATTCAACGATTCTACATTATTCGGCGTCATAATATTGTAACAGTTTCCTTCAAAGTGTGCCCTTGCCCAGTACTTGAAGCCAGCTTTCCGTAAATACTTTCCCACTCGCTTACTTTTTTACGAATCTCAACATAAAATTCCATGCACTCAACCAAGCTATATATCTCAGCCGTTGATTTAAACAATGATAAAACGTTGCTTGCACCGTATATCGCGTTTATATTATTTTGCAAATGCCAGATGCAATGTCCATGGTGTGTTGTAGGATATACTCTTTTTATTGCCTTTTTAACCCTCTATACCTATCTGAAATAAATACAAGGTCTTCCCTTTCACCAATTGCTTCCTTCAACTTTCTAACGAACCATGTCCATTATACGGAAGTTTCTAAACTAACTATATCCCAAGCCAGAGGATAAATCTAAAATTTTCCATCTTGACATGTGGCAGTAAGCAATGTACCTAAAAACTTTGACATCAGAAATGTTCCATCCATGGAAATCACTGATCTCATCAATGAAAATCCACGCAAACTTGATCCAAAGGCCATGAAAAAGTATTTGAAATGATTGCTCTTGCTAGTCTCAATACACATTATTGTACCAGGATTATTCTTCTCCAACATGCGACAATAAGATGGCAATTTACTGTAACTTTCTTCTGGTGAACCTCTAATGTACTCATAGGCAAACTCTCTAGATTTCCAAGCTTTTTGATAGTTCAAAACAACCCCGAACTCTCTACGAATGTCACCAATGATATTTGAGGGTTTGTAGCTTGTATTTGAGTCTTGGAACTTTGGAATGATGTGTTTTCCAACTATCCAACTTCTAGCTTGTTTGTGGCCAAGACGATGAATATCTAATGAACAAGTATGTCCATGTTCATATTTTCGAATTTCAAACTTATCAGATTCCTTAAACTTCGTAACTCGCAAACGCCACTTGCATTTGTCCTCAACACACACAACCGTATAGGTGTCCTTGTTTGACTTTTTTACTTTGAATTCGAAATTATGTTTCAAGGCAAGCATGCTCAATGCCATCCGGAGCTCCTTTTTATTGAGAAATAGTTGTTTCACACTAACATCTTCAGTCTCTGGAACTTGTCGTGATGTGCAAACCTGTGATATTGTAAACGGTTGTGAAGTACCAATAGATTATGTCACATTCCACCCACTTCTAGAATTGTTGTCAATATTATCACAATTATCAAAGAGCTGCGTAGTTTGATCAAAAGCAATGATATGTTCATGATTATCTCGGACTATCTTCAAAGTATCCCAATAATCATCATTAGCACCTTGCGCATAATCATTTTCATTAGGTAGAGAGACTCGAGATTGTTGTTCGGAAACAGTACAACTTTCAACAACATACTCCTCATCATTTTCACCATTTGTGTCAATTTGGAAACCTTCTTGACATTCTACAAACTTTTCTACACTTGTTTCAACGACGTAATTTTCCATGTGCTCATTAAAAATTTCATTAACATGATTTCGCTCCTCATTCTGATATTCCACATCTTTTTCCACACTAGTACCTGTAACATGATTTTCAATTGGATTATATTCCACGAGAGTGATGCACAAAGGAACTTGGTGATGAACTCTGAGATACCATTGAACATCCAAATCACGAGTAATCTTCAATGGTGGAACTGGAATCGCTGGCATGCCCGGTACAATAAATCTTATCTCCATTGTAAATTGACGGGTATCAATATTAAGAAGTTCTCTGACTTCATTGTACAATACTATGTACAAGATATCTCTCGAGATAAAATGACCAACTGCATTTTCTTCATTCCATTTCCATTCTCCACCATCAGTTTTATCAAATTCACCAAAATAACATATAACTATCGAAACTTTTGAATCCATATCTGCAATTAAGAACATGATATAATCTTTTTAGAAAATTAAGAAACAATCCCAGACTCGTACAAACAAATATTAACAACTGCGAAGATTCTGTACAAATAGACCATGGTCAATTTGTCAAGTATGGAAATAGACAACAATGTCAATTTAAACAAAATGGATCATATTCGGGAAACAATCAATTTTTGCATTTACATGTGGTCATAACAAAAATAGAGTTTTATAGTAAAATATAATTACATGGTCAATTTGATAAACGCACGAATGCCACAAAAATAGACCATAGGTAAATTTTGTAAAAGATGAAAATAGACCACAATGTCAATTTGAACAAAATAGATCATAATAAAAAAGCATTCGATTTGTGCATTTATAAATGATCATAACAAAAATAGAATTTTATAGAAAACTACATTTACAGGGGTCAACTTGTCAGATTGGCCCATGCCAGAAAAAATAGACCATTGGTCCATTCGCATTGAAGAATAGCAAACATAACAAAAAAATAACGTATTTTAACATCAAAACATACTTTTATATTGATTTTCACATGTAAATGCTTTAATCCAACAAAATAATACATCAAAATGAATACATGTTAAACGTTGGGCAACACTACAAATAATGAAAAATGATCATTGTACACGTTGAATCCATCAAAAAATATGAAGGAGCCCCAACTTTTTTTTTTTTTGGTTTTTGAATCTAGAGCAAACGACCGTGCTTGAGCCAATAACTGCCAACATTTTGATTTTTAGGTTAAAAAGGGTAAATTAGAATTTTTACACATAAAAGGTATTAAGGACATTTTAAATAAAAAAGTTTTGCCACTTAAAAATAGGTCATCTTAAAATATTTCCCTAAATTTTCTGGAGTGATTAAAATGTAATAAATCTTTTTGAGTTTATGTGTAAATTATTTTATTGACAGAATGTGTGATTGAAAATGAATTTTGATAAAAATGAAATTTTGAATAATAGGTATAAAAATGTGAGTGTGACCAAGACTTCTATTTGAGATAAAACGTGAATATTGATATCAAAATTTCTCAAGAAAAATAAGGAAGAAAAAAGGAATAATTGCAACTAGGAGAAAATAAAGTACAGGAGGCAAGACTGGCATTCTTGTCTAAATTATATGTCTAGCTAATGTAACTTCGAAGTCCAGAGCACATCGTCAATAAAAATTTCACGCACGCAAAGCCGCAGCCGCAAATAGTAATTCCTTCGAGAGAACTGTTACAAAAAACCATAAGAATAGTTTTCAGAAGATCCTGATATATGGATAGACGATAAAAGTGATCATTCGTCTATATACCTGCAAAGCGTAGATTGGAGTAGATTTGCTGGGTAAGGTCTTCGAGGATCTGAGTCTGTTCGTACTTCTATTTTTGCTGGTAAAAAAAATATTACAACACATAATTAGTAACAAAGTAACAAAAGTTAGCTACCGATTTAGCTTTTTCCTAGAGCATTATTCGTTGAATTTACAAGATTGATCATATCCATGGGATTAAGTCCCGAACCATTGCCACAGAGAGAGAGAGAGAGAGAGAGAGAGAGAGAGAGAGAGAGAGAGAGAGAGAGAGAGAGAGAGAGAGAGAGAGAGAGATTATGGAAGTAGATGTTCTTGCAATTGTCTACTTAACATTTACACAAAAATAAAAAAAATAATAAAAAATAAAAAGACGGGTAAAATGAGCATACTTTTCTTCAGTTTTTGACACATTTGAGCTCTTGGTTACATCCCATACTTGCACAGTACCATCAGCAGAACCCGATGCAAGAAGTGAACCTTCACAACTGAAATACATGGGAAAAAAAAATCACCATTTTCACTTGAATTGAAACCGTAATAAATTTAAATGAGATGACTGGGATATAGAAAATCTTTTGCACCTGAAAGAAACAGACCATATAGAGGACGAGTGACCAACCAAAGGGAAAACACAACGTCCGCTTGCAAGATCCCACATCATAATCTTACCAACTTCATCACCAGATGCCAAGTAACGACCATCAGGTGACATTGCCAAGGATAGGATCAAACTTCTATGACCAATGAAAATTCTAACGCATTCCCCACTTTGAACGTCCCACAAGCGCACGGTTTTGTCACAGGATCCAGTTGCAATGTAGTTGCAGTTTGCATGCCATTGCACACACTAAGAGATGAAAAAGGAAATATTACGACTGAAATCTTTAGTATGAAATTTTTTTTCCTAATTCAACTTAAACTCTATCTTTTGTATTTCTTTTTGGCTAAGCTAGAGCACGAATTTGGGCTCTATAAAAGGAGCAATTCAGTACCAAAGAGAGAGAGGAGAATTATTTTGAGAGCCACCAATATCAAGGTTTGAAGAGAAGAAATTCTGAGCAAAATCAAGGTGAATCAAGACAATATTTTTGGGGAATTCTTCATGACAATGCGTGGCTAGTCTTCTCAACCTAGTTCAAGGGGGACGTTGTATTCATATTATTTTATTATTCATTCCTCAAACTCGTAACGTAGTTCTTGTTTTTATGTTTTATTTATTGGATTTCTCATGAACATTAATTTCGTCAAGACAATGTATTAATTGATTAAGGCATTGTCTTTTAATTATTGTGTTGATGTTTGCTAATTTGGGTAATTGAATTCGTATTTGTCTTGTTATCCAAATCATAGTAGCAATTGGTAATTTTATATTTCCATATGAAAATCCAATCTAGATTAATCAATTCGAGCATATGTAATTGATAATTTAGTTCACCTAATTCTTCTTGTTTTCACATAGTTAATGCATTAAATCTAGGGAGCTTATTCTAGGTTGTTCATTCACTCTAAATTGATTGGAGAACTAATTCAAATTGATTATTATTAAGGAAGAATTGAATTAATTAGAGCTTTTTTATTATTCCGGGCGATAAATAAAACAAAGGAAATAGTACATGCGTTGCTTGGGGAATGACAATATTATGATAGGGCACAACCGAACCTGAGAACTAGGATTCTTTATTATTTGATTTTTATTCCAGCTATTTTACATCTTTATTTGATTATTTAGATTAATTGCAATTTTCAACTCAAAACCCCCCTTATAATTCTAATTGACATGGCATTAAATTAGTTCCCGTTCCTTGTGGGATCGACCCTTGCTTCCGCTATCACATTTAAATTTGAGTTTTGGCAAGTAAGGAAATTTAATTAATTCTTGGTGCATCGCGACGCGCACCAAGTTTTTGGCGCCGTTGCCGGGGAACGGTTAACCAATTTTCTGTTTAATCAATTAAAATTTTATTTTCTGCATTTTTATTTATTTATTTTTATTTTCGGTTTAATTAAAAAAAAAAAATTTGAAATTCCGAAAATTTTATTTATTTATTTATTTATATGCATAAAACTCGATCCACCAATCCTGAATATTTTTTATTTGATCCAGAAATCGAGCGAACTTTTCGACAGCGAAGAAGGGAAGCACTAGAACAAATGGCAGCTCATAACCTCAACAACAGGACACTTAAACAATTGGCCACTCCAGATGTCGCTCAACAGCCACTCTGTATCACTTTTCCGACAGTGGAGGAGGGAAAAACTTTTGAACTCAAATCTGGACTCATTCACTTGTTGCCAACTTTTCGAGGACATGCTGGTGAAGACCCGTACAGGCATCTCAAGGAATTCCACGTGGTTTGTGACAGTATGAGACCCACTGGTATTACCGAGGAACAAATTAAAATGAGGGCCTTTCCATTCTCGTTAAAGGATGCCGCTACTGATTGGTTATACTGTTTACCATCCGGATCAGTCACCACCTGGAATGACATGAAGAGGCTATTTTTGGAAAAATACTTTCCTGCATCTCGGGCTCGAACAATCCAGAAGGAAATTTGCGGGGTTCGTCAAAACAATGGTGAATCGCTGTATGAATATTGGGAGCGCTTCAAGAAGCTCATCTCGAGCTGCTCCCATCATCAAATCAGCGAACAACTACTGGTGCAATATTTCTACGAAGGACTGCTACCAATGGACAGAAGTATAATAGATGTCACAAGTGGAGGTGCCTTAATGGACAAATCACCGGAACAGGCTCGGGTTTTGATTTCCAACATGGCTGAAAACACTCAGCAATTTAACCCAACCCGAGACATGCAAGTTCGCCGCGTGAACGAGGTAAGTAGTTCCAATATAGAAAGTCAACTGTTTGAACTAACAAATCTCGTTAAACAACTTGCTGTAGGAAGTGCACAACAAGTCAAAGCATGCGGGATATGTGCTAACTTCGGACATGCAACGAATGCGTGCCCGGTGCTCCAAGAGGAAAACAGTGAACAAGTGAACGCTGCTGGAGGCTTCCCATTTCAAAAACAACAATACAATTCGTACTCAATGTAGCGACCAAGAATTTTTACGCGATTAATAATTATTTTAATAGAAAATCGTGTCGCTACTATTTCACCCATTTTTATTAAGTTAACGCCACGACGTATTCGTATAGCCAAGTCAAGAAATAATCGAGATCGTTCGATTTTAAATTAAATTCCGAATTTCTAAAAATATCTCCATTCTCTTGATTTAAAGTATATTAAGTCCAAGTACTTAATTCAATGTTATCCCAATATTTATTTATACACAAATTTATTTTTATTATTGAAATTAAGAAAATATATGCAAGCATGAGAGGTTCCATTATATATAATAATTATGAGAATCTTAATTTAATAAATATGGAAAAGTATATGAATGAATTATATACTCCATTATATGTAATCATGAAGAGCATAATATTTGTATAAATATGGAAAAGTATATGAATGAATTATATACTCCATTATATGTAATCATGAAGAGCATAATATTTGTATAAATATGGAAAAGTATATGAATGAATTATAGACTCCATTATATGTAATCATGAAGAGCATAATATTTGTATAAATATGGAAAAGTATATGAATGGTTGATAAGATTCCATTATATGTAATCATGAAGAGCATAATATTTGTATAAATATGGAAAAGTATATGAATGGTTGATAAGACTCCATTATATGTAATCATGAAGAGCATAATATTTGTATAAATATGGAAAAGTATATGAATGGTTGATAAGACTCCATTATATGTAATCATGAAGAGCATAATATTTGTATAAATATGGAAAAGTATATGAATGGTGCTTTACTTTAAGAAAAGGATGTGTTAAAATTAATAGAATTGAATGATTATGTTTACAATATGCCAACTTTATACATCTATTTAAACCCATCTCTTTTACACACAACTCTACACATATACACTTATTTCCAATCTCTTGACAAAATCCACAAGTAAGAGAAATTCAAGGTGGTCAAGAAAGTTTTGGTCCATTTACTACTACACTTCATTTTAATCTTTTAAAAGGTAAGTATATCTTATGTTTTTATGAAAAGTAAGTATGTTTTTATGAAAGGTAAATACACCTTATGTTTTTATGAAAAGTAAGTATGTTTTTATGACAAGTAAGTATATCTTATGTTTTTATGAAAAGTAAGTATGTTTTTATGAAAGGTAAATACACCTTATGTTTTTATGAAAAGTAAGTATGTTTTTATGACAAGTAAGTATATCTTATGTTTTTATGAAAAGTAAGTATGTTTTTATGAAAGGTAAATACACCTTATGTTTTTATGAAAAGTAAGTATGTTTTTATGACAAGTAAGTATATCTTATGTTTTTATGAAAAGTAAGTATGTTTTTATGAAAGGTAAATACACCTTATGTTTTTATGAAAAGTAAGTATGTTTTTATGACAAGTAAGTATATCTTATGTTTTTATGAAAAGTAAGTATGTTTTTATGAAAGGTAAATACACCTTATGTTTTTATGAAAAGTAAGTATGTTTTTATGACAAGTAAGTATATCTTATGTTTTTATGAAAAGTAAGTATGTTTTTATGAAAGGTAAATACACCTTATGTTTTTATGAAAAGTAAGTATGTTTTTATGACAAGTAAGTATATCTTATGTTTTTATGAAAATGTTTGGATCATTGCTATGAAATCAATCTCACAAGATTGTTATGGGTTCCATATGATATGTTTATGATTATGCTAAGGGGACCGGAGTTTAGTAGCGCTACACATAAGAATTCTTGCCATTTAAGTTCGGTAAAATTCTTGTGTCTCCCTATGTTTATGAGTATTTCGATCCTATTCTATGTTATGATGAAAATGATCCATATGCTTTCAAAAGAAAATTTATGCTTGGTATACTTACTGGGATTTTATAAATCTCACTCCACGATATTTACCATTTTCAGATAATTGAAGGTTCGAGGCGGTCAACATGGAAGTGGCAAAAGTGGTTAAGATTGATGAGATAATTATGTTGAACTTTATGTAAGAAAATTATGTTCTATTTTTATTCACAAATAAAATTATGGGATTCTAATTATTCTTTTGAATAATTTTACATTTCTATTTAAGTCTCGATAATATGATATGAGTCACTTTTAGTGGCACTCGAATGGTCGAGAATTCGGGTCGTCACAGTTGGTATCAGAGCCAAGAGTTTTAAAAACGATTCTGTAGATTTTTGATATTTTATTTCTTAAAAAAAAAAAAAAAAAAAATTTGAATTTTCACATGTCAAGTATGGTTATGATTTTGAAAAGTATGATGAAATTTGATGTGCGAATTTCAAGGACAAAATTCATTTTAAGCAAGGGAGTTTGTAATGTTCTAAAGATTTTATGGAATATAATTAGTTAGTGATATGATGTTTATATTGATGTCTTTGATAAATTTCTAGAAGTTCGGGGACTAAAGGAAAATAAGATTTGACGATAAAATTTTATTTGGGTTAATTAGGCCCAATCTTATGTAAAGATGCGAAATGATTAATAATAATTTTTTTTTAAAAATATTTTAACTCATCACTCTACTATGTCACTCTCCACGTATTGACTCCTCGAACCAGGTATGTTATATGCTTTGCAAGTCATTTACGATTTTATTAAGACATGTTAAGTATGAAATATTCATATGTTATGAATCTTTAAGTGAAATATACATGTTGAGTATGATATGAATTGATAGAAGCCTAAATTTTAATTTATTCATTTTAATGAAGAATCATGAGACATAGAGGATATTGATATGAATTTTGGTTCATATTAAGCTTAGTAAGATTGACTCAATTAGAAATTAAGTTGGGTTGTAACTTTGGCCCAAAATATATGGAATAATATATTAAACAAACAAAATTGATAATGAATTGTACAATAATTTATCCCTTTATCACTACCTTTGTGTAAAAACAAGGGAAAAACTGTGGATGGTTATTAGTACTTCCTCTTCAAGTTTCAATTTTCGGTTCAATAATTTATCCCTTTATCACTACCTTTGCTTAAAAGCAAGGAAAAACTGTGGATGATTATTGGTACCACTCTTCAAGTTTCAATTTTCGGTTCAATAATTTATCCCTTTATCACTACCTTTGCTTAAAAGCAAGGAAAAACTGTGGATGATTATTGGTACCACTCTTCAAGTTTCAATTTTGAAAAAAAAAAAAAAAAAAAATATGATTTACGAATGATTTTCAAAATAATCTTTGTCGTCAAGTTTAGAAATGATGAGCCCTAAATGGACTTTGCATAATTGATTTTAGACATGGCACTAAGTATGAGAAGTCAACAGAAAGGACTAGATAATATTTTCGAATTATTCATCGTTTAGATTAAACGAGAAATAGAAAGTCAGTTTTATGAAGTTATGATGAGATGTTGAGATTATAAGTGATATGATTTTATTGAGATTTTTATGAGAAGAATTATGAAGTTGGAGATTTAAAGTTTAGGCTCTTAATTATTGAGAAATAAGGACTTGATATGGTGATATTAGAAATTATGATTTGAAATTTCTATGTTGAGGAATTATGAATTGATTTTCTGGAATATTTATGATGATATTGAAGTTTGATGAAATTGTGATCAAATGTACAATTAGTTATTATTGTGAGTTATGAAGTATGCTTACGATTTGGATAAGTCCAAATTTCAAAGGAAAACTCTGCCTAGAATTTTATCGTTTGGAGTTAAGAGCATAGTATGGTATGCAATCACTAAGAGAATTGAAGTTAGACATACAAGTTCATTTACATCACAAACGAGATTTAGTAGATGATAACAGAGATATTATTATTTTCTCATAAGGAGAACACACAAGAGTCACCCTAGAAAGGAAAATCCTAGGAAATTAGAGGGGTGTCTCGAGAGTAAGAATACTCCGTACTCTACCCCCACCTATTCTAAGATTCATAAAGTTAAGTTTACATTAACCGGACTCCATTTTCGCTTGATTCCCCTTCCTTGCGACCAATCTATCTTAACCCCTGCTGGATCTTGTATTGAGATATATGACTGCAGCTTATCCAGTAGTTCATCAATAGTAGGAGCAGAAATAAGGAGTCTTCTGGAAAATGGAGAGATGAATCCCTGTTCCACAGCATAATCAAGAAAGGTTAACAAGCCATCAAAGAAATTGTTAACATTCAGAAGCCCAATAGGCTTAGTATGGAGATCTAGTTGAGCCCACGAGGTAATGTTAAAGATTTCTTCTAAGGTACCAAAACCTCCGGGCAGGGCTATAAAGGCATCAGAACCATATAGCATACAAGTTATGCGTTCATGGATGGATAAGGTTTGAACTTCATGCCCTCGTGTTTTTCCTGCAACATCTACCAAAGGGACAGGTATGACACCGATTACTTTTGATTTCTCTGCAAGAGCAGATTGGGAAACACAACCCATTAGACCACTGCTACCACCCCCATACACAAGAGTGATACCTTTTTCCCCCAGTTTCTTTCCAAGATCTACGGCCGCTTCTAGATAACTGAAGCCTTTCCCCACTTTTGATCCACAAAATACACAAATAGTTTTGATCTGTCGAAGTTTTGGTGCTTCCATCTTTGATAGTATAGAAGAGAAAACTTACGAAGAAGATGTGATTTTGGGATGCCTGAACTATGAAATATGTTTGGCTATTTAAAGCCGGAAAAACTTACTGTTTTTCATTGATTCTGAAAAAGTAAAGATTTACTTTTGACAAAATCGGCCAACTTTTGACTGTTTTACCAAAGATATCACCTTTCGGTGATTTATTTCCAGCTTTATCAAACCTCGAGAAAGGAAAATATATTTATTTCCAGCTTTATCAAAACTCGAGAAAGGAAAATATATTTTATTTCCAAAACGCGTGAAAGAAAACAGCAAAATATTTTAAATGTGTATCAAGAGATTTACCTTATATCATTGATGAACTGCCAGAAGCCTCATTTTGTAAAACAGACTGGCAAACAGGATCTTTTGCTATTATATTTTGGAGACTATAACGATTTTTGTCCCCGTTAAACTGAGCGTATAAGGAGAAAAGTTCACGTTGCACATAACCACTTGGGTGCGTCTCAAGAGTCAGTCGAATATCATCCAAAGACTCCTTACTCAGTCCACCCTTTATGAATTTGATTTTATCATCCCGATTAGTAGAAGAATATCCTACTGTTTTGCAACGAGTATCACAGTTCCAACGAGCACATTTGTAGCAACCATTCAGCCTTTTTGCTCTTCGTTTCTTTGCGAAGGTGCTTTTGCCTAAACCAGGCATGTGCTTTGGAAATGTCATAGGTAATTCACCAGATAGTCGAACCTTTGCTTCGATCAACCAGCGAACATCTTCTGAAACACCATGAGCCATCAGCAACCTCAATCTTTCGAGTCTTATTCGATAAATTTTCCTCAGATCATTCATTGGAAGACTGGAATAATACTTGCGAATGTTTGTAAGAATGATATCCATGTTTTGATGGATCTAACCTCTTCCCAGCATGAACTATTTAAAAGCATTAAGGATCGGAGGAAATCCGCGTGATATTGATTCCAGCAAGAAAGCGCGGAATAGAATAATGGAAAAGAGGGAACAAGAGTTATGCGCCGTTTACTTTCTTGATAAAAGGAAGATTTGATGATGACGGGATTTGAGATATGGAATATTTTCTTGGATTTTGGGTACTGATATTTTGATATAATAATCAAGGTATAGAAATAATACGGGGATACGTGAAAGTGAAATAAGGACTGTATTGAATCAGGATTAATAAGTTTGTGCAAGTGAAAGGAATACCTTACGGGAAATGTTATGATATTTGAGTTAAGAATTTTAATTATTTGGGAGATATTTGTTTATTGAATTTTGCAGAAATTTTGGGTTACAAATATTGGAAAGATAAACTGATGATTATGTTGATATGTGAATAACATGTTTGGGTATATTACATAGAGAATATTCAGGTAATCGTTTTAATTATTTTGGGATATTTGGTGATAAGAAGAAATGACAAATTATTATGGTATGATATGTTAGTAAAGATTTATTGAAATTTTAGAGATATTAATACGAATATTTGAGGTTACATGATACGATGATAAGTGACAGGTTACATGAGTACTACAAGATATGATGAAATATCACATACGATTGGGAATTTTCATTTTGATTCAGAAGAATTTATGAGTAGACATATGTCTATTATTGATAGAAAAGTTCATGTCTTAAGAAAACAAATTGATGCATTTAGTCAAAGTCCAGTGGGTTAAATATGGTTGGGTTAAATATGGTAGCGATGATGCTACATAAGAAGAAGAAGAAGAGATTCTGATTAAGTGTTCAGAAATCATAAGATCAAGTAAGTTTAATTTCGAGGACGAAATTATTTTAAGGGGGTAAGTTTGTAGCGACCAAGAATTTTTACGCGATTAATAATTATTTTAATAGAAAATCGTGTCGCTACTATTTCACCCATTTTTATTAAGTTAACGCCACGACGTATTCGTATAGCCAAGTCAAGAAATAATCGAGATCGTTCGATTTTAAATTAAATTCCGAATTTCTAAAAATATCTCCATTCTCTTGATTTAAAGTATATTAAGTCCAAGTACTTAATTCAATGTTATCCCAATATTTATTTATACACAAATTTATTTTTATTATTGAAATTAAGAAAATATATGCAAGCATGAGAGGTTCCATTATATATAATAATTATGAGAATCTTAATTTAATAAATATGGAAAAGTATATGAATGAATTATATACTCCATTATATGTAATCATGAAGAGCATAATATTTGTATAAATATGGAAAAGTATATGAATGAATTATATACTCCATTATATGTAATCATGAAGAGCATAATATTTGTATAAATATGGAAAAGTATATGAATGAATTATAGACTCCATTATATGTAATCATGAAGAGCATAATATTTGTATAAATATGGAAAAGTATATGAATGGTTGATAAGATTCCATTATATGTAATCATGAAGAGCATAATATTTGTATAAATATGGAAAAGTATATGAATGGTTGATAAGACTCCATTATATGTAATCATGAAGAGCATAATATTTGTATAAATATGGAAAAGTATATGAATGGTTGATAAGACTCCATTATATGTAATCATGAAGAGCATAATATTTGTATAAATATGGAAAAGTATATGAATGGTGCTTTACTTTAAGAAAAGGATGTGTTAAAATTAATAGAATTGAATGATTATGTTTACAATATGCCAACTTTATACATCTATTTAAACCCATCTCTTTTACACACAACTCTACACATATACACTTATTTCCAATCTCTTGACAAAATCCACAAGTAAGAGAAATTCAAGGTGGTCAAGAAAGTTTTGGTCCATTTACTACTACACTTCATTTTAATCTTTTAAAAGGTAAGTATATCTTATGTTTTTATGAAAAGTAAGTATGTTTTTATGAAAGGTAAATACACCTTATGTTTTTATGAAAAGTAAGTATGTTTTTATGACAAGTAAGTATATCTTATGTTTTTATGAAAAGTAAGTATGTTTTTATGAAAGGTAAATACACCTTATGTTTTTATGAAAAGTAAGTATGTTTTTATGACAAGTAAGTATATCTTATGTTTTTATGAAAAGTAAGTATGTTTTTATGAAAGGTAAATACACCTTATGTTTTTATGAAAAGTAAGTATGTTTTTATGACAAGTAAGTATATCTTATGTTTTTATGAAAAGTAAGTATGTTTTTATGAAAGGTAAATACACCTTATGTTTTTATGAAAAGTAAGTATGTTTTTATGACAAGTAAGTATATCTTATGTTTTTATGAAAAGTAAGTATGTTTTTATGAAAGGTAAATACACCTTATGTTTTTATGAAAAGTAAGTATGTTTTTATGACAAGTAAGTATATCTTATGTTTTTATGAAAAGTAAGTATGTTTTTATGAAAGGTAAATACACCTTATGTTTTTATGAAAAGTAAGTATGTTTTTATGACAAGTAAGTATATCTTATGTTTTTATGAAAATGTTTGGATCATTGCTATGAAATCAATCTCACAAGATTGTTATGGGTTCCATATGATATGTTTATGATTATGCTAAGGGGACCGGAGTTTAGTAGCGCTACACATAAGAATTCTTGCCATTTAAGTTCGGTAAAATTCTTGTGTCTCCCTATGTTTATGAGTATTTCGATCCTATTCTATGTTATGATGAAAATGATCCATATGCTTTCAAAAGAAAATTTATGCTTGGTATACTTACTGGGATTTTATAAATCTCACTCCACGATATTTACCATTTTCAGATAATTGAAGGTTCGAGGCGGTCAACATGGAAGTGGCAAAAGTGGTTAAGATTGATGAGATAATTATGTTGAACTTTATGTAAGAAAATTATGTTCTATTTTTATTCACAAATAAAATTATGGGATTCTAATTATTCTTTTGAATAATTTTACATTTCTATTTAAGTCTCGATAATATGATATGAGTCACTTTTAGTGGCACTCGAATGGTCGAGAATTCGGGTCGTCACACTCAAACACTTACAATCCTGGCTGGAGGGACCACCCGAACTTGAGCTATGGAAATAACAAACCTCCGGGTTTCGTCTCCAACAAGCCTCAAGGGAATTTTCAACAACAAGGAAATTTCCATCCACAGGGACAATATCAGCAAAAGCCACAATCATCAGGTATGTCTCTCGAAGAAATGATGAAAACTTTGGCCACTAACACTCTACAATTTCAACAGGATACCAAATCCAGCATTCAAAACTTGGAAAATCAAATGAGTCAAATGGCCACAGCTATCAACAGACTGGAAGCACAAACAGGAGGAAAGTTGCCATCTCAACTCGAGGTGAATCCGAAGAATGTAAGTGCAATTACTCTTCGAAGTGGAAAAGAAATTGAGGCGCCACAATCAAAGCCAACCGCGAGTGAAGAGGAGGAGGTTGAAGAAAAAGAAGTCGAAAAGAAAAACAACATTCCACAAAACTCTCAGGTAAAAACCGAACCTATTGTGAATGCGAAACTAACCCCACCGCCTTTTCCGAGCAGGTTAGCGAAGGCGACTAAGGAAAGCAAGGAGAAGGAAATTCTGGAAATGTTCAGGAAAGTGGAAATCAACATTCCACTGTTGGATACAATCAAGCAAGTGCCCCGATACGCGAAGTTCTTAAAGGAGCTGTGCACCAACAAACGGAAGTTGATGGGAAATGAAATGGTAAGAATGGGGGAAAATGTGTCAGCGCTCTTCCAAAGGAAACTGCCCCCAAAATGCAAGGATCCAGGTATGTTCACTATACCATGCCAAATAGGTAACACTAAACTGGATTGTGCATTAATAGATTTAGGTGCATCTATAAATGTAATGCCTAGGTCTACATACAATGCATTAAAACTTGCTAATATGACTGAAACAAATGTGATTGTTCAACTAGCCGACCGTTCAAATGCTTATCCGGATGGGGTAGTTGAAGATGTTTTAGTGCAAGTAGGGAACCTTGTATTTCCTGCAGACTTTTATGTCCTAGACATGAACGACGACCATTCCCCTAATTCCACCCCTATTTTGCTAGGAAGACCCTTTTTGTGGACTTCTCAAACTACTATCGATGTTAGGAAGGGGGTATTAACTATGGAATTTGATAGGGAGGTGGTGCAATTTAACATTTATGATGCAATAAAACACCCGAATGATATTTATGCTGCATATTCTATTGACATAATTACCCCTACTGTGCAGAAAGTGTTTGAACTAAATTGCAGGGACGAACTAGAAACAACTATTTCTGAATCATTGAGTCAAATTGATGACGATGATGTGGGGATGAGCAGGGAACTGCAAAATGAAATCATTGCACTTAACTCGTTGAAACCCGTGCCGTACAGGTACACTATTAAAACAATCCAATTGACAGACTATCCTAACAAATTGCTACCCTCTGTCTTGCAGGCACCCGTAGTGGAAATGAAAACCCTACCAGCCCATTTGAAGTATGCATTTCTTGGTGATGGAGAAACACTCCCGGTAATCGTTTCATCCAACCTCACCAAAATGGAAGAAGATAAGCTGGTTCGGGTTCTTCGAGAGCATAAAGAAGCAATTGGATGGACAATTGCAGATATCAAAGGAATCAGTCCATCGATTTGTATGCACCGGATATTACTTGAGGAAGGAGCTCAACCATCAAGGCAAGCTCAACGAAGACTCAATCCGGCAATGATGGACGTGGTGAAAAAGGAGATCTTAAAGCTGTTGGGAGCAGGAATGATTTACCCAATTTCAGACAGCAAATGGATCAGTCCAGTGCAAGTGGTGCCCAAGAAATCTGGAGTGACAGTGGTGGAAAACAAAGATGGCGAGCTTGTACCGACTAGGGTGCAAACCGGGTATCGAGTATGCATCGACTATAGGAAGGTAAATGCCGACACTCGAAAAGATCATTTTCCCCTTCCCTTTATCGATCAAATGTTAGAAAAATTAGCGGGTCATTCCCATTATTGTTTCTTAGATGGTTTTTTTGGTTATTTTCAAATTGCCATAACACCCGAGGATCAAGAAAAAACCACATTTACTTGTCCATTTGGCACTTATGCATATAGGCGCATGCCTTTTGGTTTGTGTAATGCTCCTGCGACGTTTCAACGTTGTATGATGAGCATTTTTGCTGAATACATAGGAAAAATTATTGAAGTGTTCATGGACGACTTTAGTGTGTGGGGTGATTCATTTGATGCATGTCTAGATAATCTAACATTGATTTTAAAACGATGCATTGACACTAACTTGGTCTTAAACTGGGAAAAATGTCATTTTATGGTAGATCAAGGGATAGTGTTGGGTCATAAAGTGTCCATAAAAGGAATAGAAGTCGATAAGGCTAAGGTAGACCTCATATCTGCATTACCTTACCCCGCAAATGTGCGGGATATACGATCTTTTCTTGGCCACGCAAGTTTTTATCGCAGGTTCATAAAAGACTTCTCAAAAATCGCATCCCCACTGTGCAATTTGTTGCAAAACGACGTGCCATTTGAGTTCAATGATCTGTGCAAAGAGGCCTTTAACCAATTAAAGGAGCGGTTGACTACACCACCCATTATCCAACCACCTAATTGGGATCTTCCATTCGAAATAATGTGCGATGCCAGTGACTATGCCGTGGGGGCGGTTTTAGGACAACGGGTCGGGAGAGCAGCCCATGTGATCTACTATGCTTCTCGAACATTGAATCAGGCCCAATCAAACTATACCACTACTGAAAAGGAACTTTTATCTGTGGTATTTGCTTTAGAAAAATTTCGATCATATTTATTGGGTTCTAAAGTTATTATTTTTACAGATCATGCAGCTTTGAGGCACTTATTTGTGAAAAAGGATGCAAAACCGAGAATCATCCGATGGATACTCTTACTACAAGAATTTGACTTGGAAATAAAGGATAAAGCAGGATCGGAAAATGTAGTGGCTGACCATCTTAGCAGGGTAGTGAAAGCCGAGGACGACCTACCCCTGCGTGAAGCTTTCCCGGACGAAAGCTTATTCGCGACTGAAGCGAACCTCCCATGGTATGCTGACTTAGTGAATTATATAACTTCTAAACTAATGCCAACCCATTTTTCGCAGGCAAAGAAGCATAAAATGAGGAGTGACGCCAAATACTACATTTGGGATGATCCATACTTGTGGAAGAGATGCCCCGATCAAATCATTCGGAGGTGCGTGCCCGGATCAGAACACAAATCAATCCTTACCTTCTGTCATTCCTATGCATGTGGGGGCCACTTTGGACCAAGAAGGACCGCACAAAAGGTATTGGATAGTGATTTCTTTTGGCCTACCATATTCAAAGACGCTTACATATTCTGTAAGTCTTGCGACAATTGCCAAATAACAGGTAATCTATCCCAACGAGATCAAATGCCCCAAAATCCCATAATTGTATGTGAAATTTTTGATGTTTGGGGCATTGACTTCATGGGTCCCTTTCCCCCGTCTTTTGGTTGCAATTACATTTTGTTAGCTATTGATTATGTTTCCAAATGGGTGGAAGCCAAAGCCACCCGTACTAATGACTCTAAGGTTGTTGCAGATTTTGTAAAGGCTAACATTTTTAGCAGGTTCGGTATACCTCGGGCAATGATCAGTGACAGGGGAACACACTTTTGCAACCGCACCATTGAGGCACTACTAAAGAAATATGGAGTGTTGCACCGAGTATCCACCGCATATCACCCCCAAACCAGTGGACAGGCAGAAATTTCAAACAGGGAGGTTAAGTCTATACTCGAGAAAACAGTTCGGCCAGACCGCAAGGATTGGAGTATCAGACTGGAAGATGCATTATGGGCTTATAGAACCGCTTACAAGACGCCGATTGGTATGTCCCCATACCGATTGGTGTTTGGAAAACCGTGCCACCTACCTGTAGAACTCGAGCACAAAGCTTACTGGGCCATTAAGCAATGCAACATGGACTGGGGAGTAGCGGGAGATCATAGGAAGCTTCAATTGCAAGAACTCAACGAGATCCGAAATGAAGCCTACGAGAATGCCATGATTTATAAAGATCGGACCAAAGCCTTCCATGATCAACGCATTTCTCGAAAAAGTTTTAGTGAGGGCCAGAAAGTTCTTTTGTTTCACTCTCGGCTCAAGCTTCATCCAGGTAAGCTTCGTTCTCGTTGGGTTGGACCTTTTGTCATTATTAATGTTTCTCCCCATGGTGCAGTCGATATCAAAAGCTTGAAAACTGATAAAACGTTCAAGGTTAATGGATACCGCCTCAAGCCCTACTACGAGGGGTTCCAAACCGAGAATTTGGAAGTGATCAAGCTGGAAAACAACATTGAAGGGCGTTAGTCCCTCGAGATCTCAGTCGAGCCAACGACTTTAAATAGTGGCGCTGCTCGGGAGGCAACCCGGGAAAGGGGAGTTCCTTACTCTCTGAAATTTTACTTTATTTTATTTTATTTTTTTATATAGTTATGCTTTTGAAAAAAAAAAAAAAATTGGCCAGTAACTCAGTTACGGCCGTAATGCATTAAGTTACGGCCGTAACCCCAATTTTTTTAAAACAGGCAGTAACTCAGTTACGGCCGTATTTAAAATGTTACGGCCGTAACTCCATTTATGTGTAATTCTCCAGAGCCTTCGTTACGGCCGTAAAGACATGAGTTACGGCCGTAAGTCTGGTAAATTCAAAATAACATATTACACATTCCACTTCACATTCACGGTTGCATCCTCACAATTCTCTCCCGAACCCTCTTCAAACTCGCATTACTTATATTTCAAAGCAGCATTGTGGGTTGTTAATTCCTTCCCCTTCACTTCAATTCATCCAAAAATTCACAGAGGTAAGTTCTTGATGAACCCTAAATTTCGAAATTGGCTATTATTTTGCAAATTGTGAATTTATTTGTGTGATGGATGGTTGATGGGCTTAGGTAGTAATTGGCTTGAATGTGAATAAGATTTCCTATTCTACATTATGTTGGGTTGAGATAGGGTAAAAATATGGGAATTCTTTTCAATTTTTGCTATGCATGCAATGTGTTCGATAAAATGCCCCATTGGGTTTTTCATTAAAATTTTGGAATTACACTAAGCACACATGTTTTCAACTTGCTCATTTTTCAAATGTGTTCAATGATTTGGTGTTTTGAGTTTGAATTATTATGTTTGTTGAATGAATCTATTGTTGAGCACTCTTCATGATTGAAGTTCCCTCACCAAGGACACATATTTTCATTACATACCACTTGTTTGATAAAATGCTTGAAGGACAATAAGCTAGTTAGTTCCACCTTTTTTCTAACTTGATTTATTCACCTCTCCATATTGGGATTTTATGGGAACCTATGTTAGAAAATTTGATGGGGGAGTATATAATGCTAGAATGTAACCCTTTGGGCATTGATGCTAAATGGTTGTGAGCCTTATCTTGTGCTTCAAATTAAGAACCGATGGATTCATAATCAATGGCATTTACACTTACCCTTCATAGTATGAGCACAATATGTTACTTCCTCTAGTCCTTCGATGATGAACTTGATGGTCAATGTGAACTTGTATGTCATGCATTCGGGGGAGGCACTAATGTGAGTATCCTTATTGATTAATATTTAGGAATGTTTTGGAATGGTTTTGGATTTAACTTAATGTCATGATGCATGTACTTGTGCTTTATCTTCTTTCATGCCTTGCTTATAATCTTTCCAACTTGGCCGTTATGCCTTGCTTGTTTAAATGAATTCTCCATGGTTTTACCTATCACTTAACTAAGTCATTTACTCCTTTTGTAGGATAATCCATGGCACCAAAATCAAAGAAAGGAAAGCAAGTTGCGGGAGAGTCATCCTCTGAACCCCGCCGAGAAAGGACACAATCAAAACAATGTATAAAGGAGCGGCTATTTCTGCCCGAAGACTTCCAGGAGTTGAGGCTCTCGGGCACTATCATTGTACCCCGCCCCTTCTGGGCCCGTTTTGTTGAATATGGATGGGTGAAATTTGCAAGTGAGCTGCCCGCTGGTAATCCCCTCCTCGTGTACAAGTTTTACACTCAATTCAATAAGGAGATCGGCGATGTGGCATCTCCAGATTACCACTACACCAGAGTCGCGGGGAAACGAATCAGGTTCTCGAAAGAAGTTATCGAGGGTTATCTTGGGGTTGATAGCACAGGAGCTGTTCCTCTAACAGCAACAACTGAAGTTCCCTTCTCAGATCAGGAGGTGCTCCGTTGGGCTTTGAAGCCCGAATTCCACGACACCCTCAGCGTCATCCTCCCGCACTACAAGAACAGGGACTTGCAAATGGACGCTTGGTACCTTCATCAATGGGGATCAGGGAGTATTTTCCCCTCTACCAGCCTCACTACTGTCTCCACCCGATACCTCCGGACCTACTATGCCATCATGAGGGGTGTTAAGTTCGACTTGGGGCAGCACTTGTATGACACCATCTGTACATATGCTAGCCTCATGCCCCAGAAAAGAGGTATGCCCTTCCCATGCCTGCTTACCGCACTGTGTCGAGCCCAAAGAGTTCCGGCACCAATAAATGAGGACACTTTAGAGCACGGTAATCGGCTCACCAAGGCAAGCCTGGAAAATGCTCGGAGGCAAATCCTTGCCAAGCGGGGTCGGGGTGAAGCTGAACAGGCAGATTCGGAGGATAACCAGGGCGCTGAAGAGCCCGCTGCTCCGAGTGGGGATGCACCACAAGTCCCAACTTATAGCCCCTTTGAGCAGCAAGTGCTGAACATGATGCAGAACTTTCAGCTCCAGTTGGACGGCATGCAAGAAGACCAGCAGGCTATCTTGGAAGAGCAGAGGTTCATTCGAGAGGAACTCCAGCGTTTGCAAAGGCTCCATGGCGGGCCCCCTCCTCAGTAAAACCCGAGGGAGTCTTCTAACCCCCTCTTTCATTTTGTACTTTCTAGTTCCACTTTGAGGACAATGTGGGTTTTAAGTGTGGGGGTGTCTTCTGTCAATTGCTGTCGCATTATCTTCCTTTTATATTTAATTTTGTATCTAACTTGTGTCAATCATTTAGTCTTGCTTGTCATTTTTCTATTTTGGTCCTCCTTTATTTACACTGGTTGGATAGGAAGCAACCCACTTATCATAATTTTTGAACTACCAACTCCTAAATTGCATAATTGGACATGAATTGAGCACGTAGAGATGAATTTTCCAATACTTTCCGAATAGGTTTGAAAATGGGGACAAAATGCCATATCTCTGCAACCTAGTAGATTCAAACTCAAATTTGATATGACTGATAACTACCCCGAGTAAAGAGATTCACCCCTTTGGCCACTAGATTTTTTGCATTTTTCAATTCGACCCTAAGACCGAGCAATGACCAAAACTCATAATTGGATGGGAGACACACATATGAACCATAATTTGTGAGCTTTTGAGCCTATGAGCTACTTTTACTCTTTATATAAAGCTCTTATTTTTTTAATGTGTGTCCTGCATGGTTGATTTGTTCTTGGATATGCTTTTGTGTATATGCCGTAGTAGTTTCTTGGCTCGAGTGCAAAATATAGTAAAGGCACTAGGATGAACCAAATTTGGCCTTCTAAATAAGCCTACCATTGTACATTTACCAATAAAAGACCCTTTGAGCCTTAGCCTTTCTTTGGAATATTAATACCACACTACAAGTCACGAACACCCATTCTTTTATGTTATCCTTTTTCTTGAACCTATAGAGAACGGATTCACAAGCTTGTGTTGGTTGAGAAGTTTGAAGTGGATTAAGTTTCAAAGTGGAAATTCAATCTTGTGTCATTGGGGATTGTGGGGTGATTTGACCAAAAGAGAAAAATTGCAGTATATGTTTGAAAAAAAAAAAGAGAGAGAGAGAGAGAGAAACAAAAGAAAAAGAGAAGTTCAGGCCAGTTCTCAAATTACGAGGTCATGAACATTTGCTAGTATTGAAAATAAACACTCAAGCTGCACAAAATAGAAGTCTAGTGTTAAATCAGTTGGATAGCAGGGAGATTATTAAATTCATGTTGAAGAAGAAAGAAGGAATGTTATAATTGAACCGATTCGGCTTGTGAGACTCCTTCTCGATTCAGCCTAAATGCTTCCTTTTTATCCCACCTGACCCGAAGCCCCGCTACAACCCAACAAAGACCTTTGCTTCGCACTTGTGTTATTGTTGGCTCCGGTTTTGACATTTGAGCAATCTGTGGTAACAAGTTTTTCATGCAGTGAGTTGAGCGTAAAATTCTCACCTTTATATACACTTTGTGCGAAGAGAGATATCCGGTGAGAGTGTTGGCTCCCATTACATGTACTTATGAGTGGTTTGAATTGCTTGGTCTATATTTTGTGCCCTTTTGATCTGAAACTGTGTATTGACTAAATTTTTACCATGAGATAAACCGCACTAATCTGTTGGCATTTACTTGAATTAGTCAAAACTTACATTTTTATGGGGAATTGATAAATTCAGAGAGAACTCACGAGAGGTGAAAGGATATAATCCACATTGGGGTATCAATTTTCATTTTTGTTCGGAGAATATTGGGTGATGCATCTCTTACACACACTAACACACTCCGATTATGCAATTTGATTTTCGTGCTAAAAAGAAGTGGGTTGTGACCTTGACTTTCCAGATTTAAAAGTCTAACATGTTCATTCGAGTCGTGCTTTAGTTCTTTTCTATCATTATTCGAGGACGAACAATGGTTCAAGTGTGAGGGGATTTGATAAGTGCTTTACTAGCACTTTATTTCTTTACTTGTTGCCTCGAATTACTGTTAGTTTGATCCTAATTAAGTATTGCTTAATGCATTTTATGTTTTATATTGTGTAGGATCGCAAATGACAAGAAAAGAAGGAAAAAGGACCAAAAAGCACGTAAAAAGGAAGTTCGAGGACCTGGCATGTAAATAAGTTACGACCGCAACATGAAAGTCACGGCCGTAAGCAGTTGATTGAACAAAAATCACGAAAATCTGCAGAAACCAAGTTACGGCTGTATTGGAAGTTTCTCACGGCCGTAACAAGTTGTTAGTCACGGCCGTATTGTGAAGAAGTCACGGTCGTGAGGAAATGTTGAAGGATGTTACGGCCGTAAGAAGTGAATCAATTGCGTAGAAAAGAAACAGAAAGTAATATACGGCCGTATGGAAATCTAAATCACGGCCGTAAAAGCAAAATTGTTGCGTTGTAAAATTAAACAGAAAGTGAGTTACGACCGTAACTCCTTATATTACAGCCGTAACTTAAGCCCGAAAAAAAAAAGGAAAATTGTTTCCTAATTCAACTTAAACTCTATCTTTGGTATTTCTTTTTGGCTAAGCTAGGGCACGAATTTGGGCTCTATAAAAGGAGCAATTCAGTACCAAAGAGAGAGAGGAGAATTATTTTGAGAGCCACCAATATCAAGGTTTGAAGAGAAGAAATTCTGGGCAAAATCAAGGTGAATCAAGACAATATTTTTAGGGAATTCTTCATGGCAATGCGTGGCTAGTCTTCTCAACCTAGTTCAAGGGGGACGTTGTGTTCATATTATTTTATTATTCATTCCTCAAACTCGTAACGTAGTTCTTGTTTTTATGTTTTATTTATTGGATTTCTCATGAACATTAATTTCGTCAAGACAATGTATTAATTGATTAAGGCCTTGTCTTTTAATTATTGTGTTGATGTTTGCTAATTTTGGTAATTGGATTCGTATTTGTCTTGTTATCCAAATCATAGTAGCAATTGGTAATTTTATATTTCCATATGAAAATCCAATCTAGATTAATCAATTCGAGCATATGTAATTGATAATTTAGTTCACCTAATTCTTCTTGTTTTCACATAGTTAATGCATTAAATCTAGGGAGCTTATTCTAGGTTGTTCATTCACTCTAAATTGATTGGAGAACTAATTCTAATTGATTATTATTAAGGAAGAATTGGATTAATTAGAGCTTTTTTATTATTCCGAGTGATAAATAAAACAAAGGAAATAGTACATGCGTTGCTTGGGGAATGAAAATATTATGATAGAGCACAACCGAACCTGAGAACTAGGATTCTTTATTATTTGATTTTTATTCCAGCTATTTTACATCTTTATTTGATTATTTAGATTAATTGCAATTTTCAACTCAAAACCCCCCTTATAATTCTAATTGACATGGCATTAAATTAGTTCCCGTTCCTTGTGGGATCGACCCTTGCTTCCGCTATCACATTTAAATTTGAGTTTTGGCAAATAAGGAAATTTAATTAATTCTTGGTGCATCGCGACGCGCACCAATGACCATGACAACTGCGGCCCCTTGGGGATTGGCAAACGTTGCAGCCTTCACTAGATAAAACAGTGAACAGAGAGTGAGACCCAAAATTGAGTCATGAGTTTAAGGAAAGAAGTGAATCAATAGAATGAACCAAAAAGGAGTTCCTAACAAGATCTCTCAAGAAAAAGCTTTCACTTTTCTTTTTCCCCTTCTGTCGAACTGATGTGATACTGAGTGGATTTGTTGATCATCTAAAACATAGAAATAGATTAGCACACACTAATGATGGCAAAATTAATATCTACATGCAAGCACAGAGAGAGAGGTGTTCACATCTACATCAGCTGAGTGACCTGACATTTTTCTTAAAGGCTGTATTCTGTCCATAGACCAGATCCTTGCCGTTCGATCCTGTGAAGTACTTGCAAAATAGTGTCCTAGTGGACTAAACTGCAGTAGAATAACATCACAATCATGAGTATGTTCTAGTATGGTCATGCATCCAAGATATATTCTAATTTTTTTTGATTATATGTCAAAACGTGTGTACGATGAAACAAACAGGAAAATAATGAAATGATACTGCAGTTTGGAAAAAGAAAAGGATAATTTAAACAATAATCAACTATGCTTATTATTTTAAATGAAAAATAATAACTCGGGTAATTGAAGATCATTTAAAAGTTTAGTTTAAAAAGTTTAATTTAGTTCATTCGTTGTATAAAAAAGTATAAAATATAAAAATATTATTGTCGTCTAACATTTGAATAGTAAAAATTATAAAAACACTAAAAAAATATTATCATCATAAATATTGTTGGTTTATTTAATCCAGTTGAAATTTCAAGGAATAGGTTAATTAATTAACCTAGCAATAATCATTAAAATAAGGAATCCAAAGAGTTTCACGTAATTGATCACAATTGAATTATATTTGTAATTATAGTGTGTTCGATTCGGGTGTTATTCTTGAGTGCTATAATACTTTTTTGATTGTTTAGTTTCTTGTTTTACGTGAATGTACAACTAAAAAAAAATGACTGTTTGCATTCTCTTTTATTATTATCTCGGCCAGCGTGAAAACGCTTTAAAATTACTTTATAGAAATAAATATTTTATCATAAATATTGTCGGTTTATTTAATTCAGTTGAGATTTTAAGGAATAGACGTAATTAAATGAATTAGAGGACTAGTTTGTTGCCCACCGTGAGCAACATAAGATTTGCCAACAACCAGTAAAAAACTAGCAAGTGTCCAATATTTTAAAATTTGACACTTGGCAATTTTTAACTGGCCGTAAGCATTTCTTATGTTGCCCACAGTGGGCAATAGATCAAAATTGAAATTAATTAATTAACCTAATAATAAGAAGATTCTAATCATTAAAATAAGAAATCCAAAGAGTCCCACGTAAATAATCACAATGCATTGAAAATTTAAGTATTTAGACATTAAAATAATGAAACAAATAAATGAAAAAACAAACCACTATTCCAAGGAAATGGAGAAAGATTTGAAATATTTTTTGTTTTTTTTTATATAAAAAAGGGGGAAAATAAATTTAAAAATATACATACAGAAAATTGTTGCAACAAAAATTACATTAACTATTTAATTTAAAAAATTAATAAACGTAAAAATTTTAATAAACCTACCCAAATATAGTAGGGTATCAAATATACAGTATAAACAGCATGTAATATAATTCAAATGCAATAGTCATACATGAATTTATAATTCGTTCAAAATTAAAACGTTTAGGTAAAAAGGATACCAAGTACAAACAATGGTCAAATAGAATATAAAAAGATCAAATAGAATATTTAAGTGAAAATGTTGTTAGTTAAAATAAGATAAAGATTTAACAAATTACATAATAATTTTGGAAATAATTTTTTTTTTGTATTTATAAAAGGGGAAAATAAATTTAAAAATACATCCACGAAACTGTTGCAATAAAAATTAAATATAATAGTGGCTAGAATATAATCCAAATGCAAACTTAAATAATCAAACATGCATTAATTAACCAAATAGTTAATTATATTGTGTTCGACGTGTATCCGGGAACAAAATTGCTCTCAAATATCTAGTTCAGTGATACAAAGTCAAATCTTTATTCAGCATGAATCATCATTCAAAAAAGAGTTAATCAGCTAGATGGAGAATTACTAAACCTCAACTTTTCAATCATGTAAGAGAAGAAAATGAAGACATATTTGTAGTTTATTGGAAAGAATTGGACTACTAAATGCAGGACAAATATTGTTTTATCCATCCACAAAAAGTTTAGCACTTAAAGTGTGAGGAGAGGAAAATAGGCAAGATTGTTGTTTCTTGAGCTTTTCCTTGATTAAAATTTGGTTAGAGTTTAAGGATGGGTGTATAAAGCTTACTAAAAAGCGAATATCCAATTTCCTACCTGAACGTTCCACACAGGGCAGCTGTGACCCTTGTAGCAAGCAAGATTTGCATTCAGTTTTGTGCTCCACAATCGAACTGCATGCCAACAATTAAATTTCAATCATATTTTGCAGGATAGGAAAACAAGCTAATGAAAATAGAAGCTTGATTAGTTAAATAAAAACTGGATAAAGAAACGAAGGGCAAGATAACAGCAAATGAGAACATACTAGTTGAATCTGTTGAAGAAGATAAAATATAATCTCCAAATGGACTGAAAGTGGTGGAAAAAATAGTTCCAGAGTGACCCCTAAATAATGTATAAGATTTTCCCTCTGCATTTGCATTTAGTATATTCTCATTAGGAGCCAACTCATTTTCTCCCTGCGAAGAAGCTGATGAAAATAAATATCAGCACCTCGTTGTTGCTTCACAAGTATATGTACAATTTCACTACGGAACAAGGATAAATATAGCAATTTGACAAACAAGAAAAAAAAATTGAAGGATGTCCAATCAAGATTTAAGAAACAGAATAAAGAGTCATGGCATATTCTAGACAGTCGATGATGGGGGAAATTATTGAAATCTACTTACAATTTCCAGTTCGCTTCCCAAGCTTTGCCATGTCCCAAACCTGAAATTTTTGGCTTTTGAATGAGCAAAGAAAATTAAAGTTATTTGAGATACTTCATAAATTACACAGGACTAGGAAACCTTTACTGATGAGTCTGAAAATCCGCCAGCAACCAGTGACCCATCATGAGATATCGATGCACTGTTTAACCTAATTAATAGATTCATAAGATTTTGCAAAGATCGCTGTGATTGCAAACCACATTAAAAGATACCAAAAGAAGAAAAACAAATTTCACAGTGAAGGCATACTCGTTATGTGTATTGATAAAGGTGTAGAAGCTAACAGAAGGCAATGTCATACTACTCAACTGCACCCGATTCCTCATGTCCTCAAGAGTAGAATGTTCAACCTCTGTAGGTCAGAAAGAGAGAAATCCTAAGTATTAAAATTAGACAACAGCTATATTTTGAAGAGTAATGGACATTATTTGAAGCCAATCTCCTGCCATCAACAAATCGAGAGACATCCAGCAAAATACACCAGTACGAGCAAAGTTGAAGTGCCATAAAAAATCCAGCCTCATTCAAGATGGTAGAAATATATTTGAAACCTTCTTGAAATGAGAAATAATGAGTTGGTGTAAAAATGAGCATCCTCATTTCCCTGGAGCTACCTTTGATGATTAAATGATTGGAAGAACTCAGTGCAAGATCAGAATTCTCTTTCTTTTTTCCTTTTATTTATTTTGGTTGAGGGAAGTGGGAGGGGAAAGAAACGTGTTAGCATGCATAAAATAAGTATATGATGGATGCTAATCCATGTATGAAAATGCAGATATTGGAATTACATAGATTTCCTTCCTACAATGACCACGTACTCTATTGACTATATACAAAGATCTACCTAGAACCTTAGATGCCGTCCTCTTTGCCTTTTTCGTGGTGTTTTTAATTTTCGAAAACACAGAAAACTCGTTTACTTGCTTTTTTTCGAAAACGTATTTCGAAAACAAGCAAGATTTAACGAAGGAAACCCAAAACGTGATTTTGCTTTCAATGTAAAAAATTGAAAACACTCAAAACGTGAAAAACGAGTCAAATTTTTCATAAATTATATTTTGTACCTCGAACTTTTCATTTCTTCCCACCAATGTTTTGAAAACCGGTCCGGAGATCGACCCGAGAAAAGGAAAGGGTCAAGGGTCAGTGAGTCGACCCAGGGTCGACTTGGGGTTGACCCGGTATATTAAATAAAATTATCGAAAAAATGAAAAATCAAACGTATGGAATTGGGAACAATAATATTTCTTTAATTTTAGATTTTTAATATCATTTTAATTATTTTTAAGACATTAAATAATTTCATTTATATAAAATTAGATTTTTTTACATAAAAATCAAATATATACAAGATATAAAACATTATAACAATAATATTTTTTAATATTACAATTACTAATTCAAAGGAACTATAGTTAGGTGTTGTTAATTATATTTATTATACCATAGTTTATTTAAATATTAAAATTAATTTAACCCATAAAATAGATTGTTAGAAGAAAAAAAAAAAGGCACTACAAAGAAAAGAATATATGATAAAACAGAAAAATGGCCAAACATTACCCCAGCACGGACTCAAACCCAGTGACGGAGCCACTATTGGTCCAGTGGGGGTGTTGGCCCCTACTCAAAAAATTTGACATCTTAAATTTATTTCCTTTTATCTTAATTCTCTCTCTGCAATCATTATATTTATGTAAGAAGTGGATACAATGCTCATTACTAGCATTTCTCACCTTCAAAGTTTACATTTACTTTTCAGTTATAGGTCTTTTCTTTTGTGAATTACTACCTTACACTGGTGAGTTGTTACTTGTTAGTTAACTTAATTTAGTTTTTAGTTTATTGCTTCATCGTTTCAATCATTTTGGTTCAAAAAAATTTCGGGGACGGAGAGGGGGCCTCCCCCTCCCACCATTTGAAAATTTTGGCCCCCACTCACTCGAAATTCTGGTTCCTTCCCTGCTCAAACCCATGACGTGCATCCCATAAAGGGAATCCATTGCCATTTAGGCTAGCCATCAGCTTTTGTTTTCTGCTTAAAAAATAAAATCAAAATTCAAAATGGAAAAGTGGAGAACTCTAATCCCACATCGAAAAGCAACAATGTTTATAGGGGTTCAGCTATACTATAAATCTTGCTGCTTTATCACTTAACTTAGTTTTGGGGCGACTTCACCGCAGCCCTTTAAATTATATTATTATGTGAGTTGAAATTTTATTTTAAAAAAAAAATAAAATTGAAAGAGGTTCAGGTTGAACCGGGAAAATCGGTACCGGGTTGGCGATTCAATCCAAAATCGGCCGGGTCATGCGGGTGATATCTGGGTTTTTAAAATCCCTTTTTTGGGCAATTAATGACCCGAACTTTGGACCAGGTCCCGGGTTCAGTGGTTCGACTGGCCGGTCCGGTTCGGGTCTGACAACATTGCTTCCCACAGTGACCGCCACCACCAGGCCTATTCATTTCTCCCCGCCTCTTTGTTTCTTCCCACACCACCAGACCTCCCACCGCCACTACAGCTCCCATATTCTCCTCCACGCCTCTCAACACCTCCACACCACTCGAAGCTCCATTTTCCTGCAATTTTTGAGTGGTGCGATCACGATTTTTCTGCAAAACTAGGTCGAAGCTCCACCTTCACACTGCTCAAAGCTCCGCAAGATCTCCAGCTCAAAGCTCCGTTTTCCTGCAATTTTTGAGTGGTGCGATCTCCATTTTCTTACAAAACTAGGTCGAACCTCCAGCAAATCTCCACCATCTCCTCCTCCACACCACTCGAAGCTCTGCTAGATCTCCAACACGAAGCTCCGTTTTCCTACAATTTTTTAGTTGGGCTGTGTGTTGAGTTGTTGGTTGCGAGTGTCTGTGTGGTTGGTCGAAGGTGGGTGTGGTTATGGTGGTTGTTGAGGTTGCTGGTATAGGTGGTGTGGTGAAGATGGTGTGGTTGTTTCAGATCCAATGTTAATGGAGGTGGTGTGACAGTTTAAGATCCATTGTTGGCTGGAGTGGGGGTTGGGTTCACACATCTATGTGGTTGATCAGAGTGGGTGTTGGGGCGGCGGGGGCTGGGGCTGGAGGATGGAGGTTGAAGACGGGGACCATATTGTACACCTTTGAAAGTTTTGGACCTCTGGAGCAATTTTTATAATTTAATATGATGTATCTCAAAATTCAAACTAAAAGCATTTTTTAGTTCTCTTTTGGGAAATAATTTTTTAAAAATGACAAAACAAACACGTTTTCAAAAACTAACTCAAAACACAAAACTGAAAATAAATTCAAAATTGAAAACTGAAACACAAAACAAGTCATAGAGAACAGCTCCTTAGTTTTCATAAATAGATCCAACATGAACATTTTTTTCTTTCCCTCCCCTCTCCAATCAAAAAGAAAGAGAGAACCTTTTAGGGAAAAAAAAAAGATCAAAAGAAAGGGAACAAACAAGAGGGAGAGGGGGAAGGGCGGGGATTTGAAATAGGAAAAGTGAAACAAGGATGGTCCAGAAAATACATTATTGGCAAGGTTAGCTCTAGTTTTACACGTGGTGCTCCAGTTGCAGTGCTCCTCTCTAATTGAGAAGCCTTTCCTGTTGCAGCAATAACCTTGTCCTTTTTCAACTTTTTCTGTGTGGAGCCTTGTTTTCCGCCATCAAATGATCTTTTCTGAACATGAAAGAACGGTCAAGAAAAGATGCAAGTGAACTTTAAAGGCGCAATGAATCTAGGACTCATTAAGCTTGGATTACAATCTGCAACTAATGCATAAATTTAAAACATTCAGTACCTTATTTTCTTCCAATTCCCTGTCTTTCACTTCTCCATCAGCTTTATCTGAATCCATAATCTGATCTCTTGCCTTCTCCAACCTTTCTCCTAAGGAATCTTCAAGCAACTGTAACAATTTAAATGGTTTTATAACTCTAAATGGCGGACTCATCTAGTCACTGTGTCCATAATATTTAAGCATACATCATTTTGCAAGAAGCGGGACAAGAAAATAAGAAGGGGATAAAAAGAAAAATCAAGTCAGAACAATTGAGCCCAGTTTATAACATTCACAATTCTCCTACCGAAATTGTTCTTAACTTGAACTTAACCGATCTAACATGCCACAAAAGTATCATTATCGACCAACTGAACATATAAGTTCTCCTTCCTGATGTTCTGGGTAAAGATGAACCAAATATCTAAGTCAAATTACCAATATAATGAACTAGGTATGTCAACGAGCCGAGCCGAGCCGAACATCAAGGCTCGAGCTTTTTAGAACCGAGCTTTTTTTGGCCCGAGCCGAGCCAAAGCTCGGCCCAAAAATTGAAGCTCGGCTCGAGCTTCATCGAGCCGAGCCCGAGTCGGGCCGGCCCCTTTTTTTTACGGCGAATGAATATGAATTGTATTTGTAATTACTTAAATAAATTATACACAATAAATGTAGTTAAAATATCAAACATAAGATTTAATAAAAATATTAACGTAGATTTCGCAAAGTCTATCTATGCTAAAATTAAATTACTAGTTTTATATATATTCAATAAAGGTTACAAGTTACAACCCTCCTCCTTTTTCCGGGCTTGGGACCGGCTATGATCAACATAGACGGAGTTAAAAATTGTACACGAATAAAAAATTTCGTGTACAATTTTTTTAAAAATATAATAATTTAAATTACACAAAATGATTTTTAAAAACTTACAATTTCTTCTATCTTAAATATTGCTCCAAGTCCTCGGCCACGATGCTATCAACTTTATCTTGAAGTCGTAAATCTGCACATTCCCAATCCTTCAAGCATACAAGAGCTTCTAATATGTCTTCCTTCAGTCTTGATCGTTCGTCTGACAAAATCCTACCACTTAAACTAAATGCAGCCTCCGATGCCACGGTGGACACCAGAGGTGTTAGTAAATCACGTGCAATTTTTGCTACAACTGGATATTGCCTTTCATTACACCTCCACCAAGTTAAAACATCAAAATTCTCTAATTCTTGTGGTGTTAAAACACTGCGAACGTCCACACACATGTACCTAGCTAATTCAGATGGAATTTCAACGTTTGTACCACCTATCGATCTAGATGTGTTTCCACTGGAACTAATTGAGGGAGCACTTGCATTTGTGTTAATAAAGTCCCATAAAGAATTAGAATGCATTGGAGTACTTTGGGAAACATTAGTTTGGGAACTAGAACTACATTGATCTTTTTTTGCAGTATAATAATTGTA
Source organism: Ligustrum vulgare (assembly GCA_963555705.1). NCBI lineage: Eukaryota > Viridiplantae > Streptophyta > Magnoliopsida > Lamiales > Oleaceae > Ligustrum > Ligustrum vulgare. The sequence goes on from OY743179.1 coordinate 4,718,631, forward strand.
CATTTCACATAATAAAGATTTCACATTAACATGTGATAATTCTATATTTAAATTTTGTGAAATTCCCTTTATAATAGCCTTAGTGCCCATTAAATTTAATCGATGATCCATCACCGATGCTAAAACAAATAAAAAATGTAATTCTTCCCAATATTTGCAAAATTTTAACTCCATGGAACTGACTACAACATTAAAAATTGGCAAATTTCTATATTGATTGAATGTTTGTGCAATATGAAAAAAGTGCTGTAAAACAAGTGAAGATGTTGGGTAATAAACACCACTGCATGCATTTGTGGCATCATAAAAGGCTTTTAAAAATCTTTTTACACAGAATGCAATTTCCCATTCCCACTCTTCTAAATTATTGTCAGATCCATACGTATGTCTACCATTATAATACATTGAAATAATTTTATCATAATTTTCACATGAGTGTAACATAAGGTATGTAGAGTTCCATCTATGTGATACATCTGTAGCAAATGAATGTTCTTCTAAACTATACTCCGCACACGAACTATTAAATGTTTGTTTTCTTGATGGTGATACATTTATGAAATTTATTGCTTGTCTAATTTTATCTAAGGATTTTTCAATATGTTTTAAACAACTTTTAACAATTAAGTTGATAATGTGACAAACACAACGTTGGTGAAAAAATAAACTATCAAATGCAGGGTTAAAATCAGAAACAAATTTATCAATAACAACCTTATTAACGCTAGCATTATCAAAAGTAAAATTACGAATCATATCTTGCATACTGAATTCTTGTATAATCCTTTTTAAAACTAAATGTATGTTAGCGGCATTATGAGGATATTCTACTAATCTAAATGTAATAATTTTTTTGTGTAAAATCCAAAGATTATCAATGTAATGAGCTGTGGCAGCAATATAACCTTTTTTGTTACCACCAGTCCATAAATCAGATGTAAATGAAATAACAGTCTCATATGTTTTTAAGGCTTTAATGGTAATTTCTTTCCTTTTGTTATATAATTTTGCGGTTCTGCACGAAGTGTATTTCTACAGTAAGGAGTATATCTATGTTGAAGATAATTCTGCACAAGTCGGGTGAAGTGAACAGAGTCAATTAAGGAAAGGGGCATCTCAGCGGCCGCCACATATGCAGCCATACCTTCGCGAAATCTTTCTTGCGAATACACAAATGTTGAAAGAGTAGTAGTACCAGAAGGTCCAGAACCACCAAAAACAAGTTGGGACTGTGTTGGGTCACCAACCGGTTTCGCTTTGCACGCCCTTGCTATGTGCCAATTCAAATGTGACGTGCTTGATCCGGGCTTCCAGCTCATTTCCTTACCACAGTAATTGCAGCACGCTTTCCATATATCAACTCCATTTTCAACACCAACTTTTTTCCTTGTCATATGTTTCCAGCAATCCGATGACTCTTTTTTAACTCGTTTGATTTCAACAATTTCCTCCTCTTGGATATCATCCAAGTCAATTGGAACATTTTCGGAGACATCGATATGAGAGGGAGTACTAGAACTACCCCTAAATTGGTTAACTTCATCGCTGTTAAACTCCATACGTATCGATATTGTAGTGTAGAATGTAGTTAGTTTCAAATTTGAAAGTTGAAACTTGAAACCGAGAAATATTATCACAATAATTGAAAAATATAGAGAAATAAAGAATTGAATAGAAATTATAGCAAACAAATGAATATTATGACGAAATGAAAAAACTTGTAACTTGTAAGTGAATTGTGAATTAACAAACAAAATACGACCTATTTATAGAAAAAAAAACGTGGGAAAACAAAAAATTTCAAATTTTCAAAAAAAAAAAAAAAATCTGCATAATTCAAATCAGATCAAAAATCAGATCAATTAGTACTTAGTAGCAACCCGTGTTGCAAGCAGTTGCTGCTTAGCAGCAGCAGCTTGCAAATTTGCAGGCAGCAGCGCTGCACACACGGGCCATTCTGGCCCGTGTATTGGGCCAAATTGGCCTGTCACACGGGTCGGCCCCGGCTCGAGCCCAGTGAGTATTTTTGGGCTCGGTCCTACGAGCCTCGAACCGAGCTTAGCCCGAGCTTTTAACGAGCCGAGCCCGAGCTACTCGAGCCGTTTTGACACGCCTAGGCTCGACAGACTGCTGACAATCACGGAAGAACACTTTTATTGATAATGAAAGAAACTCACTCATACAACTTTTCTCTCATTCTCACAACTTCTTCCTACCCAAAACAAAACTAGAAGAACAATGCAAGCAGTACCCCCACTCGTACCTTTTCTTCCAATTCATCACACCACAAATTTTCTCCCTTCAACAATGAATTCACCACGACAGTCAATTCTCAATTACTGCCCATGTGCAATCCATCTCGAGAACAAGCAACATGCACCCCGATAGCCTCTTTGGTCTCTCTATCGTGTGCTATTAACACCATTGTAGACAATTATCATTCTCTACCCATGTGTACACTCCACCACAATATTGCCATCAAAATCATGGTAGACGAAACTTATTCTCTACCCATGTATACTCTACCATGATACGCAACACAATACAACACAACAAACATCACTCGCCAACGCGCGTGCCTGAAGATACGCGCCTTCTTTTTCCCTCTCCTTTTTTTCTCTCTTGCTTTGTCTTCTCTCTCTGACGTCAATCTTTCGGCTACTTTACCCTCTTACACAATTGGGCACATATATAAGAATAAATTATGCAAAAAAACCTATCCTAATTATAATTGGATTCTCTTAGTTTTCCTTATATAATAATACCAAAAATATTTTATTCATTTTCCAATTGGTATTATATATATAAAGAAAATAATCTCAATCTAATTTGATCATTTTTTATTTTATTGTCAAACAAGATTTCTACATTCCATAATTTTTTGGGTTAAAAATACAATATAGACATAGCCATATGTATCCTCCAATGGTCATATATTGGCATGCAAGTTGAGTAATGGGGTTGATTTCACTTGTTATGAAGAATGTAATCATTAGATTATGTAGTCTAGTTAGCACTCGAAGAATTTGTGCAAATTCAATCACATCCATGGGGTCATACAAAAATTCAGGTTGCAGAAGCTATTACTCACACAACATGAGCAAACGAGCTAATAATCATGGCTTGAATGGTTATATTCTTTGTTTGTTGGCTTTATTTTATTAGGCCCCTATTTGGTATAGATTAAAAGCAGATTTTTAGTAGATTTTGATAAAAGTTGATTAGATGTGTGGTTGAAAAAATCCGAGTCTCATAAAATGTGTAGTTAAAATTAATTGTTGACTTTGACTTGAGATTAAAATTAGATTTTAATTAGAACCAAATAGGGGCTTAAAAAATGCTAATTCTGTAATGTACAATTATTGCTAGTCATTCAAGAACTCGGAGGTTCATTATAGGCGTGTCAAAACGGCTCGTTGGCTCGGGCTAAGCTCGGCTCGAGGCTCGTAGGACCGAGCCCAAAAATACTTACTGGGCTCGAGCTAGTAATTATTTTTTCACCAACGTTGTGTTTGTCACATTATCAACTTAATTGTTAAAAGTTGTTTAAAACATATTGAAAAATCCTTAGATAAAATTAGACAAGCAATAAATTTCATAAATGTATCACCATCAAGAAAACAAGCATTTAATAGTTCGTGTGCGGAGTATAGTTTAGAAGAACATTCATTTGCTACGGATGTATCACATAGATGGAACTCTACATACCTTATGTTACACTCATGTGAAAATTATGATAAAATTATTTCAATGTATTATAATGGTAGACATACGTATGGATCTGACAATAATTTAGAAGAGTGGGAATGGGAAATTGCATTCTGTGTAAAAAGATTTTTAAAAGCCTTTTATGATGCCACAAATGCATGCAGTGGTGTTTATTACCTAACATCTTCACTTGTTTTACAGCACTTTTTTCATATTGCACAAACATTCAATCAATATAGAAATTTGCCAATTTTTAATGTTGTAATCAGTTCCATGGAGTTAAAATTTTGCAAATATTGGGAAGAATTACCTTTTTTATTTGTTTTAGCATCGGTGATGGATCATCGATTAAATTTAATGGGCACTAAGGCTATTATAAAGGGAATTTCACAAAATTTAAATATAGAATTATCACATGTTAATGTGAAATCTTTATTATGTGAAATGTACAATTATTATACTGCAAAAAAAGATCAATGTAGTTCTAGTTCCCAAACTAATGTTTCCCAAAGTACTCCAATGCATTCTAATTCTTTATGGGACTTTATTAACACAAATGCAAGTGCTCCCTCAATTAGTTCCAGTGGAAACACATCTAGATCGATAGGTGGTACAAACGTTGAAATTCCATCTGAATTAGCTAGGTACATGTGTGTGGACGTTCGCAGTGTTTTAACACCACAAGAATTAGAGAATTTTGATGTTTTAACTTGGTGGAGGTGTAATGAAAGGCAATATCCAGTTGTAGCAAAAATTGCACGTGATTTACTAACACCTCTGGTGTCCACCGTGGCATCGGAGGCTGCATTTAGTTTAAGTGGTAGGATTTTGTCAGACGAACGATCAAGACTGAAGGAAGACATATTAGAAGCTCTTGTATGCTTGAAGGATTGGGAATGTGCAGATTTACGACTTCAAGATAAAGTTGATAGCATCGTGGCCGAGGACTTGGAGCAATATTTAAGATAGAAGAAATTGTAAGTTTTTAAAAATCATTTTGTGTAATTTAAATTATTATATTTTTAAAAAAATTGTACACGAAATTTTTTATTCGTGTACAATTTTTAACTCCGTCTATGTTGATCATAGCCGGTCCCAAGCCCGGAAAAAGGAGGAGGGTTGTAACTTGTAACCTTTATTGAATATATATAAAACTAGTAATTTAATTTTAGTATAGATAGACTTTGCGAAATCTACGTTAACATTTTTATTAAATCTTATGTTTGATATTTTAACTACATTTATTGTGTATAATCCATTTAAGTAATTACAAATACAATTCATATTCATTCGCCGTAAAAAAAAAGGAGGCCGGCCCGACTCGGGCTCGATGAAGCTCGAGCCGAGCCTCAATTTTTTGGCCGAGCTTTGGCTCGGCTCGGACCAAAAAAAGCTCGGTCCTAAAAAACTCGAGCTTGCTTTGGCTCGGGTCGGGCCAAAAAAAGCTCGGTCCTAAAAAGCTCGAGCCTTGATGTTCGGCTCGAGACTCGGCTCGGCTCGTTGACATACCTAGCCGAGCCACGTTAAATTCTTATTTTCTCTATTGTTCTCGTTATTATGTGTTTGTGTTTTCGCTGTGTGGTATGATTGGGAAATTGATTAATTGTCTCAAAATTGGTATCAGAGAGATGTGGATGGGAAAGTGAATTTTTCCCAACAGTCCCTTCTGTTTAGAAGAGGAACAATAAACTAAACATGATTTCACAGTAGACGGCAAGAAATTCCAATAAACTAAGAGGCAGAAAAGCATTAAAATAAGTAACTTTTGTAAAAGAAATTTCAACTCCATTAGATTTAGAATGACATAGAGTAGATGTACAAATATCATTTGTGCATTTTTTACTAACCCCCCAATGAATTTCTTTCTGATTAACCAGATCAGCAGCATCATGATCACTCCCGACAAGTGTGAAAACTTCAGCATCATCAGAAATTGAGCTTGGTTGAACAGGTGAAACTGCCAATTAAATAATCAGCTTCATAACCATTCAAACAAGGAGGATAATTCAAGAAAATAAAAGGCAATGGAAGTTATAAAATAATAGCATGCTTACAGGAAACCTGCAATTAGAAATGAGGAGTTGTACCCTGGAAATTAATACGCTCATTGATGATCCCGAGCATTGTAATTGATTGAGTCTTGTGTAAGTATTGTATCAGAAGATGATAAGAGTACTGTCATAAAGAGGAAAAATAATGAATATGTACCCAGTCACATAAGCCTAACCACATTCGAAGTTGTGGCCAGGGCTTGCTTCCCCGTATTCTCCAAATTTTTTCAACAAATTGATAAAATCTTCAAAAGCAATGATATGTTAGCAAGTGTAGAGTCAAAAATGGATATAACTTTATGAATAGAACCTATTAACTATAGGTTACAGAATACTCGATTCTAATTTCTGCTGTAAGACCCACATTGTTCCTATAGAGATCAAACACAGATGATATTTTTAAACCCCCAGTTGAATAAATTTTCATCACCAGCAGGGATAGGATCAAATTTCGTGGTATGAACAGGAAGAATCATTCTCCCCCTGTTTTGCACCGTTTCTTCAACCAACTGAATTTTAGAACAAAACTTTTCCACTCAGTTATTAGAAGATCTTTTGCAGTTTACTAACTTACAGTTGCACGATAGAAATTTAGCACTAATCTATTAAATGTAACGTAGCATCAGAATAAGAATTGTACTGTGTTCTCTGAAGATTCCTCATTTTCTATGATCAAATTTACATTTCCTCAGATGTCAACTCTGCCTTTTTCCAATTCAAGAACACGCTACATTTTAAAGAGCAATTAGAGCTGAAAAACAAAGTATCAGAAATTTTTATTGGAAGCTCGTTTAAGAACAACTCTGTGTCCAAACAAGCCAAGTTAAAACTTTTACTGAGTTCATCCAGTTTGTTATTTGGTTCCATAATCTAACAAATAAGAGATTTTTTTATTTTTTTTAAAGAAAAACACCAAGCATGCCAAACTAAACTCCAACCGATTGAGATAACTTAGCTAAGAAAGCAAGCTTGAACGCCCTGTTGTTTTCTCTCGGTTCAGTTGGGCTCATTTAGACCCTTAAAAGCATTTCACCTTTGGTGTAATAAAATATTTAATCAAACATTCATTGCCTTGCGCGTTGCAACTTAAGTAGCTCTTTTGATAATCCAAGATTAATTTCACCAAAAGCCAAGCTCATGATAAGCAAAAAAGAAAACAATGATAAAAACCTATGCATATGGCACAAGAGTGATAGGAAAAGTACCTGACAAATCTTAATGCTCACTTTGCTCTGTCTCAGAGAATGAGCAAAATCCATTTCCTACAAACGAAACATACATTTTTAAGGACAAATATTGTTCAGATACATCAAATTAACAATTGTAGCATGGTTCTAGGAAACTGACAGACCTCCAGATGTGAGGGTGAAAGAATGCCTTCTAATTTTTGGAGGTCACGTGAATGCATCATCTCATGATCTTCTCTGAAGATGTTGAAAAAAGCTCGAGCTGAATACAGGAACACAGATATGATGCCGTTAAGAGGTGTAAAATCACAAAATATTATATGAGTAACAAGTTGAAGAAACTTACCTTCCTGAATATGACCTTTTGCAACGAGATCCATAAAACAATGGATAAATACTGGGTACAATACACGAAGCAACTTGTGCTGCATGGTAGAAATGTGCAAGAAATTGGATAAATCAAAACACATTTTAAATATTTGACTAGACATAAGCATTTCCATAAAATTACAAGAAAAAAACTTGCAACATTTCTAGTGTAAATCAAAATATAGGTTAGGTCTTTTGAAATCACCAAGTACCTTACATTCAATAACAAGAAAAAGCATTTTCATCAAATTAGAACAAGTAAATTTTCAATCAAGGTAGGTTTTGAATGATGACAGATGAATAATGCATGTAATAATGCAATTAAAAATTATAATTTCTGCTGTGTAAAGGTTTTCAAGAATGAACTCTATGGGGGCAGAGCAGTTAACGTAGAAAGTGGACAAACAAAGACTGTTGTGCTCTCCATACTAAATAAAACAAAATTTTTATTTTAAGTATTTAAAAAACAAACAGCAAAACTGAAAGAAATACAGTAATTTCAACTATGTAAGACTACATCTTTCTACTATAGGTGATACCTTTCAGTGACTTACCAAGATCCCTAACCTCTTAACTTTTGGTCTTTTCCCAGGATAACTATCTTCTACTTGTAACTTTATCTTTTTCATTTCCTCCCTCGTATCTTTTAAAGAACTCGTACTTTAATCTGTAGTTAGTTCTTTATTTATGAAAGTTAATCTTAAATAATAATCCAAAACTTTCTATCCCTTTCCCTATATCTATCAAAGTTTATGCTATCATTACTGACCCCTTCAACTAGCATGCCTTGTTCTCCTCCTATTGGACCCTAATCCGCTCAAAGAATGCACCACGAAGCCATTATCATCCCGCACATTCCAGAACAAAACTGCCTTTTTTTTTTAAATGTATAATTATTGTTATATGGACCAAGATAGTAGTTTATAATACTTAGGGACAAGTAGGCAAATTATATGTTTTATGTTTCTATTTATACCTTCCATTGTAACCATTTTATCAACTAAGCAATACAAGATTTTTCATCTTTAGATTTCTACATGGTATTAGAGCCAGGTTAGATCTTGGCTTAGTTTCCAATCAAGTTCCGTTCCGGCCAAGATTATTTCATCTGTAGAAATACAAAGATGAAATATTGTTGTATTACTTGATAATGAAAGGGTTACAATGAAATGTATAAATGGAAAGATAAAACCCACAAATGGCCTACTAGTCCCTAACTAATCTAAAGTACTACTTTGGTCCTTACAACATTAATTTAACATTTCAGCACTTTTCCTTCTCAAAACTTGGATCCATGAATTAAAACCCATAAAATACTCGAACCTTTCAACATGCTTAACCATAAGCAGTATCTTATGTAAAATAATTATCTACAGGCCCTCAAAGCACTATAGTTTCAATTGGAAAATATCATTATTTCCATGCAATATCATTGTAGACTTGCAGATCTCATTAAAATGCCATCTGGATGTAAGCTCCACTGCTCCTTTCGTTCTTGAAATTTCTTTACGAAAATTATATTGATATCTTATTCTCTTGTGCTGTAAACTCTTCTTGAATATAGAAGATCAGTATCACTGCTCCAGAAGATAGTGGCAAATCTATCTGTCTTAGCTCTTCACGTCACAAACCTGTGTGTCTCCATAATATCTGCAACAGCATGGTACTTCAAAGAGCATTTTTAATTCACTTATGACTGCCCACTTATCACACCCCCTTCTTACTTAAACTACTACTAGTGAACTAGGTCTCGTGATCAAAGATTCCATTTTCTTTAGATCTCTTACTGGATGTCAAACTGCATAGGAAGTTCCTAAATCCTATTTATGTGAAGATAATAATCGCATGGGCCTCGACTTTGATATCCCAATTTAGAGTACACAAGGCCTAAATACTATTGCTTTGGGCCTTTGTAGATTCACGGATACTGGGTCAAAAATCTGTCTCATCAGTACAGTACAAGAACCTCATTCTCATTAAATGAGATCCAAGTGCTGAAATATGTACCTCCCAAAATTTACTCACTTATTGATACTGCCTGTTCAAATTTCGCCAAAAATTTTTTCCTGTGGTGTTGATAGGAAAAAGAAGTAGCATTCCAGCTAAATACAAAAAAAAATTGATATTAGTTATCTCGAGAGTTCAAATACTTGTTCATAGCACACTGCAGCATTCGAGAGTTTCTGTGGGGATTACAAATTCATTAACCATCTGATGAATCAATTAATAAAGTATAGTTTTACACAGACAGGAGTGCACTACTTAAGATTCCATTACGAGCTCAAAGAAACAAGAAGTTAGTCAACCCCATTCTCATTACCTTGTATAGATCCAATGAACTATAGGCCCATGACCTGAGTTTGCTATATCCTTCTTGGTACTGAGCATTTTCCACACTGAAAATCATGTAACAAATTAAAACCAATACGTGTTAACCATAAATATTAAATACAAGATAGGCATGTTAGCATTTCATCAGCATACACCATTCGATTAAAAATGATATTATTGTCAAGTGTTGCTCGTCGTATATGCAATAGTATATAGTGCTTTTCACAATTATTAGCCAGGAATCAATGTGAACAAAGGTTAGTGACATGGGTATTGTTTAGAAGGAATTTAGTCATATGGAGAAGTAAGAAACAAAATGTGGTTGCAAAATCAAGTTTTGAAGTCCAGTTCAGAGCAATGACTCAAGGAATGTGTGAGTTATTGTGGTTAAAAATATTGTTAAAGGAACTACGTGTTACTCAAGAAGATAGAATGAAGCTCTACCATGATAACAAGGCAGCTAACAACATTGCTATCAATCATGTTCAGTATTATAGAACCAAACATGGTGAAGTTGATAAAGCTTTAGTAAAGACAAGATTGAAAGCAGATTTATTTTTATTGTATTTGTTTCCGACAGCAATCTATTAGCCAATGTGCACCAAAGGACTTCCAAGACCCCCATTCTATTCCATATGTTAGCAAGCAAGGAATGATACATCTATATGAACCAGCTTGAGCAGGATGAAAAATAGCTGCAGAAATTACATTCATTTATTATATAGTTGACCTTTTTAGCATAATTTGAGGAGTAATTTTAATTTTTAGTGCATAATTCAAGGAGAGGTGTTAGGACATGATTAGAGGAAAATTTAGGAAGTTGTTTAGTTTTATTTCCCATATACTCCATCCATCCCGCAAAGATAGTCCACTGTTCTTTTTCCGTTCGTTTCAAATTATAATTCACTTTCCTTATTGAATGTGTATTAAAAACTTTTTTCTTAACATACCCCTACTTCATGTTCTTAAACAATCAATATTTTCAAAAGTGTTTTGATGAGTAAATAAGGATATAGTAGAAAAAATGTGCATTAAATTTACTTTACCAAGTACAATAAATACTATTTCTTATTCTGAGTGAAAAATGAAAGTGGGCTGTCTTTACGGGACAGAGGGAATATTTGTTATTGTAACCTTTAGAATTTATCAATGAAACACAATGAAATATATGAAATTCCACTCACTGAATCAGCAAATGCCAAATGGACAGCAACTAAGAAATGTCAATGAAGCAGTAGATTGTTCATATTACATCATGTAGCGTATATAGCGCTAGTTCTTTTCCCAATGTCTCTAGCTAACATAGAATTATTAACTCCTATAGAAGTATAAACGGCAGATTTAATGGAAGCAGTTTTCCAGTATTCCCTGTTCATTATGCTTCTTACATGAACTTAAAGCTAATTCAAACTAAGGTGACAAAGAATTCAATCCGGGTAATTGTTTGAAATAGAAAGACGTGCACCAAAACCACTAACCAAGAAAAGTCATCTATACAAATTGATCAGGAAATTTACAATCTTCATATGAGTCAATTAGCATTCAGATTTTAATAAAATCCCATACCCACCCAAAAAACTAGTATGAAATACTTTTAAGTTCAAAAAGGGATAAAAATCCAATGTCTCTTAGTGATTTGTCCAGCAAAAAAAGACAAAGGACATCTTTTTAAGTTTTTACTCGGATAATGCGAGGATATGTTTGGCAATATCAGGATCAGTGGAAGGAGAATTGTTTTTGTTGCGCAGATCTTCTTGTAAGGCCAATTCCGTTAACTTAAAACCCTTTTCTTCAGGTAAGCTAACACCACTTTCTCGATTTCTCCTTCGTCCATAGCTACTCTTTTCGGAATCTTGTAGTGCCGCTATACGCCTATACGATAATTCCAGCAATTGATTCTCGCTGGCCAAAAAACTATCACGAGGAGAGTATCGACCGGCTGTCAAATCACTCTCAGCATCATCTATGTGCTGCAGAAAATCCCGCCCATTTTCCCCGCCCACAATTCTACAACCCTGGAAATTTTTTGCCTGAAACTCCAACCCTCCCAAACAGATATAGCCCAGTATGAGGCACCTTTTTCCCGCCAATGATTTGTGTTATTAAAAACTTAAAATGCAAATGTATGATAACGCATTTAACAAACCGTTCGGCGGCTGTTATAAACATTTACTTTTTCAAATAATGAGGTAAATCTATATAATCTATATAATATATAAAAGCAATTGAGTTTTGACGGGAAAATTCAGCTTTTATTGTGTTCATACTCCAAAATTCAGTTTTTATTGTGTTCACAATGCTGTTTCCACTTAAGAATTTTTATAAAGAATTTTTTTCACTTATTTATATTTGGTTATTTGTGTCTAAAACTATCTTTTCATAAAATTATTCTAATCATTTAATGTTTTGAATCTTACAAATAAGTATTTGTATGCACTCATACAAATTCAATGTAAAATTTTAAGTTCAAAATTATATCGAAATTGTATTACACATCTAATACTAAATAAATATTATCATATAAAACTTTTTATAAATAATCTTATTTTTTTAGTTATTTAGTACATCTGTATTGCGTTCTATTAAATTAATTAGTATTTTTATAGAAAGTTACTTTTAATACGTAAATAATTTTTTTTATAATAATTGTGATATTTTATTGGTCTCAATTTTATGGACGAATAATTTCGTTCAGTCATACAAATTCAATGTCGAATTTTCATTTACATTTATATCGAATATTTAATCAAGTTGTATTAAATTTCATTTTAAATAGTCATACTTTTAAGTTCTTTGTTATATATACATAATAACTTTCTTTTCTATATCAGATTATTTATCAAAAATATTTTATTTATAATTACATTTAATTATTATATAATTTTTTATTCTAGAAAGTCTCATATCACATTTTTTACATTAACGGTTAACAGATTTATTTATATTGTTTTGAAATTATATAGTTATTAATGGTTTTTTTGTCATAATTGTTAAGTCTAAATTTTAAAAAATAATTAACTATGACATGATATTAATTGTTATATTTTAATTCAATATTTATGATTCTTAAATTTCTAAAACAATAAGTAAATTGTATCCCAATTTACTTAACTGAAAATTGAGATGATCAATGTTATATTATATTTTTCATAAAAAAAAATTACGTTGTATAATTATTGTAAAAACCTATAATATCATGAATTTGATGCATCATTGTCAATCTCATAATTTTAGTATTCTTTTTTCTTTTTTTATGATTATCGAATTCGTTTCTTATACCCGTTGTCCTGAATGATGATTATGAATTGTAGGAGCAAGAATTATTTCCAAATGATTGTGAATTTGAACAAATTAATATTTGATTCCTTAATTTTGATTTGTTGACAATAAAAAGTGTGTTACATTTTTTTAATTGAACGTTTCCCTTTATTTTTATTTTTTTTAAATTTTAAAATTTGGTGGGTTGACTGTTTGAAATCGCGATTTTGATAATTGAAACCTAAACCAAATCGTTTAAGGCGGTTTGAAATTTCTCCAAACCGAACTGAACCAAACCAAACCATTTGTTACGGTTTAATTCGGTTTCGCGGTTTATTTGTTCACCCCTACTTTGTTGTATACAAGAGAAAGTGAAGATTTCTCTTGTGGAAGATCATCCGCTTATTTTGAAAAATTTGTTATATGGTAGGGAAGACATGATTGAGAATTTCGTTGAGAACATTCGGACATATAATATGATGTTTTCGTTCATTTCTATGGGGGGATTAGATAATGGGTTAAATGATAGTGGAGGCCTTCAGTCTTCAGATTACATGGTCAAAATTGCCATAAAATTGGAAGTCTGTTGCCTGATGATGGTTCAGCTCTACAATTTGCTCTCTTTACATTGTTGACAATGTGAATTATGTTGAAAGAAGAAAAATGGTCATTGGGTACGTATTATGTATTTATTGCTTTTATATTTATATTGTTTACAGATAATTTAGTCTGAAATTTAATTTATGTCTTTTAATGTCCCTTGATAGGAGTAAATCATACGATTCAATGTTGCATGATTGTATAACTTTTTATTTGAAAAATATGCTAGGCAAATACAACAAATTGTTAAAGCAATTTAGGTCGGTTTGAGAAAAGATGATTGAGGAAAACATTTCAAATGTAAGACTTATACTTATTGGTTGGTGGGCGACCGGTGATAGCCAATATGATTTTCCTATTGTCGATGAAATTACCGAATTGATTGTCGGTAGATTTTGATACATGACTTGGACACATGGATATCTTTATTGCACCATGTGGTGGACCGTTGCATCAGATAAGTGAAGGATACAAGTTCTTTTTGAGAAATATTGATCATACACAGGGGTTGTGCAATGGAACGAGGTTGATAGTTACAAAACTTGGCGACCATGTTCTAGAAGGTCAAATTCTTTCTAGCATCAATGCAGGACACAAGTTCTTTATTCCAATGATATCGTTGAGTCCTTCTGATTCTAGAAAACCTATTAGATTTCAAAGAAGACAATTTCCATTGATGACGTCCTATGCCATTATTATCAATAAGAGTCAGGGACAATCATGTTAGCATGTGTGACTTCTTCTTAAATGGCTGGTGTTTACACATGGACAACTTTATGTTGTAATTTCTAGGTGACAAATCGTTCCGGATTAAAGATGTTGATTTGTGATAAGAATGGAAGACCAACAAAATTAACAAACAATGTTATATACAAAGAAATATTCCAGAATTTGTAATTATATGAAACCAATAAATGATGATATCTCTTATTTGCAAAATTTATTTATTTTATCTGAATGATTCATCTAATTTCACATTAAATTATCTTTATCAATACGTTTCTTCACGTGCATCGCACGGGTGATTTACTAGTATATTATAATAACAAAGTTGTCAAATAAAACACCACATAATTTTCCGCTTTTTTTACACTTTTCTAAAATGGAAATTCATGGTTTATAGAGATTAAAAAAAAGTGATTATATATATATATTTCAAAATTATTTTTATCTTGAGAATATAAACAGTCACTTTGAAAATAATTTTATCTCATTATTAGTAATGTTTTATATCCAGCTATTAATTAATTGGTATTTTCAATATATGTTTATAGTTTGGAATTATGATGTAGAGTTTGAATATAAAATTATATTGATAAAAGAATACAACCACGTACACTTTTAAGCAATGGATTAATAATAATAACATAAGTAAAAAAGTATTGCTTTAAAAAAGTTATTATAATAATTAAAAAACTATTGAAAAGAACATAACTTAATTATGTTAGGAAAAGAATATAATTAAACATTTAAATTTGTAAAATAGTATTAAAAAGTAATATAATTAAAAATGTATGTTGTTTTAATTAATAATAATAATGTTGTAATAATAAAACAGTATGTAAAAGAACGTAATTTAATTATGTAATTAAAAAAGAATATAACTAAATATGTGTATATATTGTTTTAATTAAATACATGTTATGCTAATAATAAAATAGTATTGAAAATAACGTAATTAAAAATGTATGATGTTTTACTAAAGTTATAATAATTAATCAGTATTGAAGATAACGTAATTATTAGAGAATTTATTAGTAAAATAAATCAGTATTAAAAAGTATATATAACATAATACATATTTGTAATTATGTTATATATGCTTTTTATGTCCCGTGCATCGCACGTGGGCAAATACTAGTAAATGATTAAAAATTGAAGTGAGAAAAGATGCGTGGTTTAGGACTGTAAATTTAAACCGTTAAATCGATAAACTGAATTGAAACCGTTGGTTTGGGTCCACGCGGACCCGTCAACATTTTTATTTTGATCCAACCGAATCGCTTTCAAATGGTTTGGTTTAGATTTCACTTTTCAAAACCCGTTTCAAATCGCCAACCCGCAAAACCCATTTTTGTCATTTTAAATCTTGTATAATTTGTCATTTTGTTAGAAAAAGTTCTTACTACTATCGTTATGCTATATTGCTGTAGATAATGGACATTTAAAATATTTTGATTCTACCTTTATTTTGAATGAAGGCGAATGAATGTGATTAAGTTGAAGGCATTTTATTCTTTTCATTATTTTCTAGATTCAGTAAAAAGATTAAATCCAATTCTAAATTTGGCACACATTTATGCTAATCCAAACTCAGTTTCTTTTCGATGGTAATCTTATTGATGTTTGGTTCCTAATTAATATGTAACTTATCTATGAGATTTATCATAGTATGTTACTATGTTATGCTAGTGAAAAGACTCTTATCAAGATTTTATATGATTTTCATGACTAGCCGTGGTTTAAATTTTTTTTTTTTTTTTGATTAATTTCGTTTGCAAAACCATGGTTTGAACCCGCACCAAACCGCAAAAAATGGTTTTGTTTGGTTTGGTTTAGGAAATTAAATGGTTTGGTTTGGGTTGGAAAAACGTCAAACCGTTTTAAATGGTTAGGTTTGAAAATTTATAAAAAATCGCCCAAACAGAACCGTTTACACCCCTAGTGTGGTTAAAAAATTGTATTGAAAATTGGAATGATTATAATCAAAAAATAATCAAAAATTCCGAACACATTGTAAAAAATAAAGTGAACTCATATTGCAGTTAAATATATTTTCACCACAATTTTTATATATTACATCATATTATAATAACACCACAAATAAAATACATTTTAATAAATACACCACGGGTAATTTATAAATACGACTTAATTCAATTGCAATAAAAAGGGAAAAAATAAAAATTATACCATATATATCTTTCTTGTTATATATTATCATTTTTATTTTATCTCTTTTTCCACGGATTCTTTCTTCTTTCATTATCATTTGAGAATGCATTTCATAAATCAGCCTTTTGCAACTCGTTTGCTCTCTAACAATTCCACTCTTCTTTAATGATCATCATTTTCTACCCACACTGACTTTCTAATAATACTATCTCAATTAAAAAATAATAAATCCACCACAACTATTTCACAAATTCGATATACAATAAGACCTGAGATAGTTGAAATTATTTATCTATTTTTCATTATATTAAAAATAATAATTTACTTTAAGTGAATAATCGGGTATAGAGATTTTTTTATATTTAAAAAGATTTTGTTGAAGAAATTTTCATTTACTCTTTTAGTGATTAAATTAGGAATTGGTATAAACTTCCTTCACCAATATCACATCGACATTTTTTATGAATGAAATTCTTGAAGGAAAGAGAAATAACTCCCATGAATTTTACGTGTAAAATGTTATTTTCTTGATGAAGTTAAAAAAAAAAGACTGAAATATGAAGAAGCCAAATGAAATGCTCATTGAAAAATCAAATTTATTGAAAAGTTAAGTATAATTAATTTTATCAGTTTGCATATGATTCATTTTTTATTGATAGATGTTTTTGTAAGACAAAGATGATTTTGAAAAAATAAAGACAGGAAAATAAAAGAGATGAGATGGATAAGATAATTAATATTAGAGATTGTAGTATACTTAACATTAATAAGAGAAATTAGATTAAAGAAACTTAAAGGATATTTATGTCATTGTATTTGTGCATATTTTAATTAATAAAGAAACAAATTATAATTGTGGTGTGAAAAATAATTTTCATGGTGACAATATAGCCACACTTGCAGTAATAAAGTAACTTTTTGAGTCAGAGTTGTTCCCACGAGAATTATGTTAATTAATAAAGGTGTTTTAGTTTACACTTTATTTGAATGATAAATAATTGAAATTGTAATGGTTCTAAGAATTAAACTAAAAATAATAAACAACGCAATAAGATAAGATGCATGGAATACAAGAAATCGATCAAAACTGCAAAAAACAACAAGCGTATATCTCTATCGCTCGTTCAATTATCGAGTTTTATTTTTAGATCTAAATCATCAGTTCACCTCTCGAATTATAAAAACGATTCATGAAATCAATGAATTAGTGACCAATTAATTCATACATTAATCACAAAATAAAATCATACACATACAATCAATACGTAAAATTTGAACATTACAATTAAAAGCGTAAAATTACGCTACATCGTTAATCCCAACAAGTAGTTTAGCTTCTCATAATTAAAACAATCAAAACGCAGTAATAAAATAAACTATGCATCACGAGTAAGTAAAAATAACAAAGAAGACAATTCTTGCACCAAGAAGTTATTTCTGTTGCTAGTCTTCTATCTTCACGTTTTTGCCTCAAAAAACGCCTCCAAGATCTTGATGAGAGAACATTGAATTGTGCCTCTTGAATAAGTGTGCAAAGGTCCCTTTTACCTATATGATATGTTACTTATATAGATTCCCCAATAAACCTACGTAAGATAATGCTGAAATCCGCACATTGACTTTTGTTCCATTGGGTTGGACAATTGTACAGCCGCGCAGTTGAACCAAAAACAATTCTGTTAATTTTGCAATTGTCTCGCGACCAACATGTAGGTTTGGCGTAGTCGCGCAGTGCATTTCTTCCAGCAAGTTTTCAACTTTTACGATGCGTTTAAGTGGGTCCATGAACTTTATTTGCATGTGAGTCATTCATCTTCTAATTGCCATAATTTAGTCTCTAAACATTTCAAACACTTCAATTCTTTTTTCAAACCTTGATTAATTTTTAATTAAGCTCTCAAATTCTGATTTCTTCCACTTAGCTCTCCTTGAACATCCTGTTTGATAATACCAACACCCAAAATCTTCTTTTTAACTTCAATTGACTTTCAAATATGCATTATTCCACTATATCGCTTGATTATTTCATGTTTGGAAAAATTTCTACAATGTAAATAAATGTAAATCAATTATGCAGTAATTATTCATGAAGGATAATAATTTATTCTAATTAATATATCAATAAGTGTATAAAATATATTTACCATGCATGCAACAACGCGGTCAAAGGTTACGTCTAAATACAAGTTCGCCCAGTCTGTCTGAATGCGACTCTTAATCAGAGCATTAAATGCTCATTACAGCCTGCATTTAATGTTGTGTCTTGCATTAATGAAGCCAGCTTTGTTGTTTTAAAAACTAATTAAAAAATAATAATAAAATAAAAAATAAGAGGGTGCAAATTGCCCAGCAAAAGAGAGCTTTCACCATTGCTAACCTTTACCTCCATGGTTTTCCTTACTAGATTCTATATACATAGATCATGTTAGGAGTTGCCTGTGCTACTAAATATAAACCCAAAATGTGTAACTTGGTTCGGATTGCTCGAAATGCTAGAGCTTCAACTCTTTGTTTATTTCGAAGCTGGAGAGGAAAATCAGCAGCGGCTGAAGAATCTTAGATGCCGCGGGTGAAAGTACGAACCCGAGGACTCGAGGTACATGTTAAATTTGTTTAATTCAGTTTCGAATTCGATTTGTAGTTGTAATTCATTTATT
Source organism: Ligustrum vulgare (assembly GCA_963555705.1). NCBI lineage: Eukaryota > Viridiplantae > Streptophyta > Magnoliopsida > Lamiales > Oleaceae > Ligustrum > Ligustrum vulgare. Next base: position 4,737,687 of record OY743179.1, read on the forward strand.
TTTTCCTCTATGAATCGGTTCCCTTTCTGTATTTACAATGACGTAGCCAGCCATTGGACTATAAGAATTTTAATCAATCGTGTGGGCTTATATGTGAATTACTGTGTATTGAATTAAAAACTATCAAATTTGGTTAAGCCCATTTAAAGTGATCTAATAAGGATTTTATATATATCGAGCTTTAATGCATCTAATTAAATGTATGGGCTTTTATGTGTAGATACCAGGCCATTACCTAATTCATGATGGGTCGGATTAGGTTAATTGGCAATTCAGTATATAAAGTCGGTTATGGTCACTGAATTCTACGTATTGTTCATTCCTTTTGACATCCCATCATCAGAAAGAAAATACGGACTACGTATCGATTTAGAAGATCCGACAACCGAATCGTTTATCGTGAATCACGTTTGATTAAGGTACACTTCCGCTTCAGTTATTTAATTCTTGATAATTCAGCATGATGATTTATTTTGGATCATAGATAAATAATTATCTGTGATAAATTTTATAAAAAGTGGTATCAGAGCCAACATCGTGTTGAATTATCAGATCAATTTCGAACGCATATATGTGAAGCCAAATTATTTGCGCGCATAAGGGTTCTGATTTCAATTTTTTTTGGAAACATGGATTCAGACATGAAATTAGGTAAAGTCATATATGTGTACATGCATAAGTTTGGTTTTGAAATTGAAAGAATCACCATGCCTGTACGTATTACTCTTACTTCCATGCCAACGATGCCATTAAAAAATCAGATTAATATCTTGTGATATATATAGATTCGGTAATGAAATATGTGAAAATTCGGTTGGGTATTGAGTATGGACTTGGAATCTGATTTTGAAATTCGAATTGAAGTTTGGGATGTTGGATTCGATTTGGAATTTGTGTATGGTTGAAATCGGGTTTCTGTGTGTATATATTCTGTGTGTATTATGGATTAAGGGTGGTATTGTGATGAAGAAGAAGGTGTGGCAGGCGGACTAGCACACCGCGCGGCGTCGCGCGCGGTGTGCTGCAGCGTCGCAGAGTGCGATGCTGTTTCTGGAATGCAGCGCCGGAGACGGGGCTGCAGGCGGTGGACGACGCCAGCAATGGCGCCGCGTTTTGACGGCTGAAGAGCGGCGGCGGGCTAGGGTTGTCAACCTAGCTGCTGCAAATCGATTTTAGGCAAGGACTTATGTTGGAAATTTGAAGATTCTGAGGATTCATGTGCAATTTCGAATTTTTGGATATATTGCATAGTCAGGTCCTCTAATCTTATTAAAGAGTAATGTTTAATCCTAAAGTTTAAAAGGAATTTAAATTGGCTCTTAAAGTTATGAATTTTATGAAATCAGCCCCGAATTTATAAAATTATTTAAGTTGGGCCTTTTATAGTTCTAATTGTATAATTCAGCCCCTGAAGTTTGAAAATTTTCTAATTCAATCCCTAATGTCTGAAAATTTTCAAAATTGGTCCTTAAAGTTTGAGGATTTTCTAATTCGATCCATAAATCTTGAAAATTCTCTAATTTGGTCCCTTAAAGTTTGAAAATTTTCATTTTCAGTCCCTAAAGTTTGAAAATTTTCTAATACAGCACCTAAAGTTTTGAAATTCTTTAATTTGGTCCCTCAAGTTTGAAATTTTCTAATTCAGTCAATAAAGTTTGGAAATTTTCAAAACTGGTCCTTAAAGTTTGAATTTTTTTTTTAAAATTAAGTCCCTAAAGTTTGGGAATTTGCTAAATTGGCTCCTAAAGTTTGAAAATTTTCAAAATTAGCCTTTAAAGATTGAAAATTTCCTATGTTGGCCCTCTAAAGTTTGTTTTTCTTTCAAATTGGGACCTAAAGTTTGGAATTTCTCTAAATTGACCAATAAAGTTTTGGGAAAATTATAATTTAAGTCCTTCAAGCTTAAAGTTTTACATAATTGGCCACCTAAGGTTTAAGAATATTGCAATTGACTCTCTCAACTTAAGGATTGCTTTATTCTAAAATTTTGAATTCTATAATTCAAATCCTAAAGTCAAATATAGATGCAAATCAATGGATTTCAGTTTCAAATATTGGTACATCGGACTCTTTTGAGAGATATAATAATCGAAAGTAAGTTAATTGAAACAACATGTTGCCAAAGCAACCTCTCTTGTGGATATTAATTAACTTTGAATATTAGAAGGTATTTGTGTGTGTTATTCATTGCGGATATTGATCGGCCCAAAGGAAGGTCAATATTTGACTCGAATGTCACATGCACCTGTGGGGATAAACATGTGGCAATTATTTGGTTTAACGTGTGACCAGTAAATCGGTCTAAAGAAAGGTTTATTAGTTAACATGTCTTATTACCAGTGTTTGATCACTACACTAAGGGAAAATTAGGTGTTTGTGTGTTATTTCACGCGGATATTGATCGGCCCAAAGGAAGGTCAATATTTGGCCCGAATTTCACATGAACTTGTGGTGATAAATACGTGACGGTTATTTGATTTTACGTGTGATCAATAAATCGGTCCAAAGAAAGGTTTGTTGGTTGACATGTCTTACTGTCAGTGTTTGATTACTACACCAAGAGTACCACTTACAAGTCAATATTTCTATCCAAAGACTAAATATTGATGTTGTACTAGGTATCTTGTGATGGGCCCTACCATTATTTGAAAATATGATTTGCATAATAAGGTATTTATGTGGGCTATTTTATGTAAGTGTTCTCTATTCGGTTTCAAATTCTGCTAGTAGTATATCTAAAAGCTCAAATTTAATCCTTATATTTATGGAATAAACTTCAAGGATCAAAACAAGAACATTAACTTTTCGTTGGCTGCATGGATCTAGACCGTGTACTAAGGATTGGGCAACCTGCTCCTCTTACGGATGAAAGTTCATCTAATCAAATGAGGAACTTTGAGAAATGGGATTGCTTAAATTACGTGAGTCTCATGATCATTAAGTGCGGAATTCCGGAAGCCTTTAGTGGCATAGTATCCGAGGAGGTAAATGATGCCAATGAATTCCTTGCCGAAATTAAGAAACGTTTTGCAAAAAACGATAAGGCTGAAACAAGCACGCTTATGCAAAGCTTGATTTCAATAAAGTATAAAGGCAATGGGAAAATAAGTGAGTACATCATGTAGATGTCTCACACTGCTTCAAAACTTAAGGAACTAAAACTTGACTGTCTAATGACTTGCTCGTGAATTTGGTATTGATATCGCTTCCTGCACAATATAGTTAATTTAAGGTTAGTTATAACTGTCAAAGTAGAAATGGACTCTCAATGAGCTCATTTCATAATGTGCAAGCTTCTTGCACAATTCAATCAATTTAAGGTCAGTTGTAACTGTTAAAGGGAGAAATGAACTCTAAATGAGCTCATTCTATTTTGTGTGCAAGAGGAAGAAAAGTTGAAGTAGAAAAGAATGGAAAGTGTTCACTTGGCAAACACCTCTAAAGATAAGGGCAAGAAAACAAATAAAGAAAATAAAGCGTTTAAGGGGCTATTAATTTTAGAATCTTACACTTAAGTCAACTTTTGAAACGGGAACTGCAACATTTTTGAGGATGTTAAGTTTGGGGGGAGAAATAAGGTTAGAGATATTGTCCTTAAGGAATAAGTTGAGGAAGGATCGGTTTCGATTCCTACTATTGCTTTTGACAACGTGCAAGTTTTTATGCATGTCATTGATCAAGAAGCATATCCGGAACCTCAACTAGACAATGTTGAAGAACCTCCCATCCAAAATAAGGTAAATTTCAGAAGTACAAACTCAACAACCTCAATAACTAAAGTCATTAAGGAGATTCACGAGAGAAAGGGAAAAATGCTATTCCGGATAATTAAATAGTATTTCTCCAAGAACATAAGGAAAATAATGGAATGGTGGAAGATTGTTCAATCAATTTCCATCAGGTCATGCAGGGTTCTAACTCTCAAAAGAAGATTGATGCCATAAATAAGGAGTATAAGCATATGCAAGACAATAAAATTTGGATCTTGTCCTATTACCAGAAGGTGCGAAGCCCATTGGTCTTCAATAGAATTTTAAACCAAAAGGGATTCGATAGGTAATGTGGAAAGATATAAGGTTCGTCTTGTATCTAAGGGCTTTATACAGAATGATGGCATTGATTGTAAAGAGACTTTCTCTTCGGTTTCAATGAAAGACTCTTTCAGGAAAGTCAGGTTGTTGCACATTTTGACCTCGAGTTACATCAAATGGATGTTAAGACAACGTTTCTCAATGGAAACATTGATGAGACGGTTTGCAAATTAAAGAAATCCATTTATGTACTCAAGCCAGCTTCCCGTTAAGGGTAATACAAATTTCATCAAGTAATTATCTCATTTGGTCTTGAGATTAATGTTGTTGATGGTTGTTTGTATTACAAGTTCAGTGGGAGTAAGTATATTGTCTTGGTTTTATATGTTGATCATTGCTTGCCACTAATGATATAGGCATGTCACATAAAATTATGAGATTTTTGTCAAGGAATTTTGAGATTAAAAATCTTGGTGACGTCTCTTTTGTATTAGGAATTCAGATACACCGAGATTATTCTCGGGGTATTCTTGGATTGTCACAAAAGGACTATATCGATAAAGTACTTAAGAGGTTTGGCATGCAAGACAGTAAATCAGGGGACAGCCCTATCGCTAAGGGAGACAAATTTAGTCTCGACTAATGCCCGAAAAGTTATCTTGAAATTAAAGAAATGCAGAGGCTCCCATATAGTTAAGCTATAGGGAATCTGATATATACTCAAATTTGTATGCGTTCGGATATTGCATACGTTATTGGGATACTAAGGAGATATTTAAGTAACCCTGGGATGGATCATTTGGAAAGCAGCCAAACATGAGTTATAAGGTATTTAAAGAGAACAAGAGATTACATGATCACATACAGAAAATCGGATCAGTTGGAGATCATATGGTATTATGATTCCGATTTTACTAGATGCCAAGAAAGTAAAAAATCCACATCAGGCTACATTTATCTGCTGATTGGAGGAGCTATTTCCGGAAGGAGTGCTTAACAAACACTTTAGCTTCTTTTACTTGGCATCACAGTTTGTAGCAATTTTGGGGGCATCAAATTATGGAATATAGCTGCGAAATTTTGTCACTGGGCTGCGTATTCTGTACAGTATAGAAAGACCACTAAAGTTATAGTGTGACAATAACTCAGCAGATTTATATTCCAGTAACAACATGAGCTCAACTAAGTCAAAATACATTGACATAAGTTCCTGGTTGTGAAGAATACAGTTCAGAGTGGACACGTTTCAATAAGAGCACATTTGGACAAATTCCATAATTGCGGATCCGCTTACTATAGTATTACAACCTAAGGTCTTTCATGAGTACATTACTCATATGGGTGTTATATTTCTTAAGGATATTCGGTTTCAGTGGGAGTTTGTATTTTGGGTGCATTAGACACATTTACTGTCCTTTTGGATACAGTTTAAAGTTAAAGTTATTTACAGCTGTAAGGTTTCAGATTTATTATCTCTGAACTCGTTTGAGGATGATCTCACTAAAGTCGGACCAATTGGAAATAGGCATGTTGAAGATCACATTACATGTAATTTTCATACTACACATCCATACTTGATCCATGTCATTCATTTATGTCTATATACGTGACCATTGATAGGTTTAGTTACGATTAATGTAGCGAAAGCCGCTTTGATCCTATGTTGATATAATTGATGGACCGGATTGTTTGGGGATGCATTCAGTAATAATAACAAAATTCTGAGTACTCATAAGGTTATGATTGATACACAATTGTAAGGTTACACATATAGCTCAAGTGGGAGATTGTAAGGATTTTAATCAATCGTGTGGGCTTATATGTGAATTATTGTGTATTGAATAAAAGGCTATCAAATTTGATTAAGCCCGTTTAAAGTGATCTAATAAGGATTTGGTAAATGGGGCTTTAATGCATCTAATTAAATGTATGGGCTTTTATGTGTAGATACCAGGTCATTACCTAATTCATGATGGGCCGGATTAGGTTAATTGGAAATTTAGTATATAAAGTCGGTTATGATCCCTGAATCCTACGTATTGTTCATTCCTTTTGACATCCCATCATCAGAGAGAAAATACGGACTACGTATCGATTTAGAAGATCCGACCGCCGAATCGTTTATCGTGAATCACGTTTGATTAAGGTACGCTTCCGCTTCAGTTATTTAATTCTTGATAATTCAGCATGATAATTTATTTTGGATCATAGATAAATAATTATCTGTGATAAATTTTATAACATGGACCACTTGGAGTCTTGGCTCCGATGGCCATGAATTTTTGTTAAGCTCTATTATGTTCGTGAAAATGGTACATCCACTATCGAATTGTTTCATCTCAGTTCCTGCGTTTTTTAAGCATATAAATGATTACCGTGGTAACTGTCACTTAAATGTTTTGACGCTCCAGTTTACCCTCAGTTCCTTCTAGGTAGATGGTAATTTGGATGATTTTTCGAAGCCTGTATGATTTTTGGGTTTTCCATGACTTTTTGATAAAGTGAAACCTCTGTCCAGAATTCTTGTAGACTGATATTGTTAGTACATTCCCACTGCACATAGTGTTCCAGCTAATCGATTGGCAGACAATGAAATCATTCGTTCCTTCTCTTCAAATAATCATTGCTTCATCTAATGATATGTTTTTCCTCTTAGGTATCAAGCCAAGGTTATGGTTATATGAGGCTTTCAGGTGCCTACAATAATCTTGCCCCCGAGGAGGAAGGGATTGCAATAATCAAAGGCTTTACATTTTTTGACACATCGTGTGCTTATTTCTTCCTCTGTTTACCCTGCGCACAAAAATTGTGGGTTGACTTGAAATCAGTATGCTAGAACAACATAAGTTGTGTTAGATTTTTATGGTTTTTGTCTAAACCGTTAGTTTAAAACACGTCAAATGTTTAGTCCACCATATGATAATGTTCATCCAAAATTTCAAGTTCTGGCCATATGAAAATTACTAATAGGTACGTGCTAATGTGGTTAAGCCAGTGTGCATGAAAATTACTAATAGGTACATGCTAATGTGGTTAAGCCAGTGTGCTGAACTCCGCATTATCAAATATGGAGCATTTCATTTGTTTATATTTTGGTCAAAAATGGCACCAAAGACTAAATGAATAATCAGATTTCTTATTTTTTTGGTTTATTTCATACTGTTGCTTGCTTATTTGGATCTGCAATTTCATCCAAGGACTTAATTAGTGTTTTAATTCAATGATTTCGTAAAGATTTTAATATTCCTAGTCTTGGGATTAGACTTGTGTACATGAATTGTATCGTAATATCTCTCATTCCCCCAATTTTGGGACAAAAATCGTCATCCACTTTACTTAACGAAAATTAAATGTTAAAGAGAAACATGTTTTTGTGCTCGAAGAGTAATGTTATTTTTTTCCCCATATTTTTGTTTCATTACCTTATTTTATTTTTGTGTCATATGTTATGACTATTAACAAAAGTCAGGGTCAATCTCTTTCGCATATTGACCTTTATTTGAATAAATCAGTCTTTAGTCATGACAACTCTATGTAGCAGACTCCAGAGTTACTAATCGTGCTGAATTGAAGATATTAATTCGTGATAAAGATGGGCAATCAACAAATTCGATCACAAATGTAGTTTTTAAAAATGTTTTTTAGAACTTAGATAATTTTTGTTGAACTTTCAAAATTCAGTAGACATTATTAATATTTTATGAAATTATGTATGAGTTATTTACTTTATTATGTAAACATTGAAACATCATAATGTTTTCTTTTGAAACCATTCATAAAAACTACAATTGTCGTGCAACGCACGGATAAGAACTAGTTTCTTTTATTACCTTAGAATTAATAGTTGATTATTTGTTAAACTGTTCCCGAATTCTTTTATTGTGACACTCAAGTCCCCAACTTTTTAGCCTTTGTTTGATAACGTTGTTTTGTTTATAAACTGATTTATTCATAAATTTTACGTAAAAATTAATGGTTAAAAATTGGAAAGATAAAATGTGTGGTTAAAAGTAATTTGAAAAATTATGTAATTTATAAACCAATTTATTATGTTTACCAAACGGATGCTTAAGTATTTGTTTGGGAGAGATGTTATTGAAATATGTGTGATTAAACATCTGTTTGGTAAATAAATAAGCTGGTTTATAAACTACACAATTTTCAAACATACTTCTAACTACATACATTTTCTCTCTCCAATTTTCAACTACTATTTTTTACCTAAAAACATGAATAAATCAATTTACAAACCACACAATATTACTAAACAAACTATTTAGTAAAGAAAAATTATTGGTTCACATTAGAAATTATTTTATTTAAAATTATGTAATGGATTCATATTTTGTGGAGATCAGGATAAGATTTCTAATAGATTCAGCTTGTGTTCGACAACTAGGTAGAATTTGTGGTTAAGAGTGCTTTGAGAAAATGTGCGTGGTTAAAAAATAGTTTAGAAAAATGTATTGATTATAACACTTGGAATATTCCATTTTGCCAAACGCAAGCTTAATAAAATTGTATGAAATGTGTCATTGAACAGTTGTGGATCCTGTAAAATGTACGTTTGAGGTTAGTTATAATTTTATCTGAGATTAAAATCTTAATTTTCATTTTTACCAAACTGTGGTTAAAAAAGTTAGAAAAATAAATTTCAAATCTTGACAAACCTTTTATAAACGAATAAGGACGTAACAATATTTCGTTATTTTTTTTTTTTTTTGTAGAAAAGTGAAAATGATGGACATAAATCTTTTATCGGAAAAAATTGATGATTTTTTTTAAAAAAGGTTCAATGAGAATTTGACACACTGTTCTTTTATGCAATGATTACAATTTATTAACAAATTTATAAACACAATTTTTCTAAACTATTTTTAATCACACATATTTTCTCTCTCCAATTTTCAACAATTGATCTACCAGAAAATACCAAAAAATTTTAAAAAAAATTACGGCTGTAGACGCCGAACAATCCGTGAGATGTTATCGCTTGATTATTTATAACTTTTTACTAGAAAACGGAGACTTGTGTTGGGTAAAAACAATAATTTGGTTTATAAACTAGTTTATAAGGTTCTGTTCGTTAAAAGTTGTGTTTAAAAACAATTTTTTTTTATATTTTTTAGATGAAATATGTGATTGAAAAGTAGAGAGAGAAAATATGTATTGCTTAAAAATAATTTGAGAAATTGTATTTTTTAAAAACATGTTTTTTTATGATTCGCTAAACGGAGGCTAAATTAGGGAATGTAATGAAGGAAGTGTATAGCCGACAAAATATACCACCAATCTTCATATTTCTTTCCTGATAAAATCAAATGAAATAGAGAGAGCTTCTTGAATTATTATTTAACAGAAGCTGCTAGGAATGAAGCCATTGTCAAGCACAACAACTTCCACTATTGGTGATAAATTATTGGACCCATCAACTAACATGAATGGGCCTTGTGTGGAGGCCCGACAAACAAACACGGAAGATATCCCTCACCTGAAGATGTGGGGTTTTAACTTTTAGCTTCCGTTTGGTAACGGAATCTTTTTTGTTTATAAACATATTTTTAAATAATACATTTTTTCAAATTTATTTTTAACCACATACATTTTCTCTTTTCAATTTTCAACTGTTATTTTTTACCTCAAAATCATAAATAAATAAGTTTATAAACAAAACAGTGTTACCAAACTAAGGCTAAGCTACACAATTTCTTAAATTACTTTTTAACCACACACATTTTTTCTTTCCAATTTTCAACCACTACTTTTTACCATAAAATCATAAATAAACCAACTTATAAATCAAATAGTATTACCAAACAGAGGATTTAACTATGCACAACCAAAAATATTTGGATATGTGTGTGTTTATTGTAAAAATACGGGTTGAAATGGATTCGACAACAGAACAAAGGATCGTGGCAAGTTTAATACATACTAGATTCAATTCATCAAAGTGTCAAATGCGTGGAGGTAAAGTTTTCTCATATTTGTTGCGGATATGCTTGCTAGCGAGGGATACTTGGACAAAAAGATTCAGCTGATAGAGGCAAAATATCTACATGGACTGATGAGAGGCTTACTGATATTGGATCAGTATTCTTTAGGTATTGTTAGATTGGTTGCAAACTAATGTTTTCTTTGAAGATCTGGACTCCATTTGTAATACGCTTTAGTTGTTTTGATATTTCATACATATCGTAGTTGTTGTATAGAATTTTATATTGATAGTTTGGTGCACAGTTGTAATTTTGAGATAAGGCGATTATGTCCCCCTCTTCGTATTTTGATTGATTGTTAATAAATTGTATCTCATACTTGAATTTTCAAGTTGAAATATTTTCCAATCTCTGAGTGTGTGTGTGTGTTTATTATTCAAAACTAGTAATCGCACGAACTAGTTATCACACTCGTACTATGCACGAAATATATAATTGAAAATAATTTATTGAATAAATTGTAAAAATACAATGCTTGACAAAAATAACACAATAAACAACAAAAAACATAACTTGAATACACAAATTGTGGATAATTTATAATTTCTTATTTCCATATAAGATTTATTATTCGGAGTCAGTTTGGTAAAGTTAAAATTTTTAAACTTTTTTCTCAAATTCATTTTCAACTAAACATTTTTATGGGATCCATCACTTTTTAACCACAATTCTTTCAAAAACTCAAAAATTCATACAAAAGCTCCTACATCATATAGGCTCTTGGTCTAATATCATTGTATTAATAACATAAATTTATTAGCACAAAATGAATAAAAGAGACAAGTAACTTGAATAGATAAATTGTGCATTCATATACAATGAAAAATATTCAAAAATAAAACATAAAGTTGTGACTTGCATATTTTTTTAATAGTCAATTATTCATTATCTAGTTTTCTTAGTCTAGTTAGGCGAAATAAGATCTAAACATGTGACATATTCTATACTTTACAAATTGACTTGATATCTGAAGGTGGAATTATAGTTAATTGATTCCTAAAAGTTAAAATGTTTACAATTTTCAAGTTGTAAAATGAAATAAAGAGGCTAATAGACATCCACATAATTAATTTATCGACTCCTCTAATAGTACTATAAGAACTGATATTAACTTTCTTAATGTAATAATTGATTTTTAAATATATTAAACAAATAATTCATTACATTATGTTGAGATCGTATCCCATAAAGAGCCCAATGAATCACTAGTAAAGGCCCAATATGGGCCCAATGGGTCTTGGCCCATGACTAGAACTTAAGGTGTCTCCTTGGGCCGACTGCCGAGGTGGAATAGCACCTAAACCTTTTTATCCGAACTGATTTATAGCCAGTCGAGGTGCTCTATGGTAACGCCTCAGACAGGTGATGAGATAACGGATGTTGTCAGAGATGTGTGACTTTCCCCAGTTGACTGCGGCTTGACGAGGCATTGCCTTTATCGAAGATGTGACAGGCGCTCATCCCCCTACCAAACGTAGCAATGATTACGGCAAGAAAGTTGGTTCTCCTCTCCAACAGCTAGGGTAAATATACGTGTAAAGTCCACCACGTGTTACCATCCAAAACCATAACTTCTCCTATAAATAGAACACTCTCACCTCCAAATAGGCGGTTAGCAATCCCATACTCTTAACTAAATATTTTACTCTTACTCCATTTTCTCTCTTTTACACACTTATATTTTTTGCACCCAATTTATATTCGCTTGAAATGAGCACTGACTTTGGCATCGGAGTGCAAACGAGAGCCACTTCGACCTCCTACAAACTGATTGTTTGTCACAGTGCGCAGGAACTGATTGTTCAGTCGGATTTTATAGTCAACAAATTACATTTAAAAAAAAAACATTACGACCAAAATTTGCCAAATATTTTTTAATTTTTTTTTTCAAATTTAAATTAAATGATGTACCGCGCGGACTACCGCCCCTCACAGGGGGCGGGTCCCACTTCACCCCGAAGTGGGACCCGACCCCATGTGAGGGGTGCGGTAGCCCGTGCAGTACACAGTAGCAAAGTCATATATATATATATATAATGAATTACAGTGCGGACACTGTATCAAATATTTAATGAATTACTTGTTAAAGTCTGTAGTATATATATATTTTTTTACAAATTGAGGTTATTTTTAATTTATAACAAAATGAGTAAGTTAATAAATTTTCTTTCAAAATAACCGTGGAGTTCATCGAAACCTAAAGCTGTAGAAATTAAAATAATTTAATTAAATTTACTTAGAAATATCTAATATTTATTATTTCTTTTAATTTGATAAGAAAAAGATTCAAAATTAATCATTTATGTCGAATCGAATTTAAGTAAGAAATGATATGTATCATTTTAGGATTTAAATGAGATAAAATGATAAATTAAATAGATTGGATATTGGAAAAACTAAAAAGTATAAGTAAAATTTTTACATTTAGTATTTAAGACGATTTTGCGAATGATATGTTTAGAACTTGCTCTAATTTGTTAGCTTGTATTAAACTTCTCAATGTATTTGATACTCATATTGTATATTTTTAGATTTCAAAATATTATAATAATTATCAAAAGAATAAAAATAATATACAATTTGACCTTTTTGTAAATGTTCTATTTCACATATCTATAAATCATTTATTACATGTCACATATAAATTATTTATCACATATAAAAATTAAAAAATATAAAGATTTAAAGATAAAGATAAAGATAAAGATAAAGATTTGATCACATACAACTCTCAAATATGCCTTTATTTCATCATTATTATATAACTTTCAATGCATACATCATATTTGATTGAAATTGTAATTTTACATTTTTCTGTCATTTCAGGAAGATATAATGTGGAAGTCTCAGGTAAAAGGAGTTGATGAGAAGCGATTTGAGAAGGGATGAGAGATTTCCCGGTTTCTTTGATCGAGAAGTCTTTGATGAAAACATTCCCAGATGATGCATATCGACTAGCACTTTTGTGCCAATAATGGTTATGACAGAGATGGGATAGAAGCCGAAGACGAGGATGAAATGGTCGCTTACCAAAGAACGGCCATTTTTGCAGAATTTGAACAAGATGGAATCAGTGAGAGTCAAGGAAGTGAAAAGGCTGCAACAGATGACGGAACAGAGCTAATTCCTTCACCAGTGCCAGCATCAGGTTATCTTAGCCTCTGTTCCGATCTTTGTTGCTGATTATAAACCAGTTTTTTTTTTTTCCTCGAAGTAAGATGTGTGGTTAAAAATTGGAGAGAGAAAATATGTGTAATAATTGTGTAGATTATAAATTTGTTTATAATCAGTTTTTTTTGTCTTTACCGACCAGAGGCTTAGTCATCTTTTTCAGCTAGTCATCATAGGCATTTTGCTGGTAGGATTTTGTCCAAGACGTGGTTAGATGAGCTCCCAAGAGTCGAACCCAGTACCTCTTGAGGACACCAAATCCTGATACCACTAGAGCAACCCAGCCACGGGACATGGACAATACCGTGTGTTGCGGGTCCTAACCCCAATAACACAAAAGGTTTTCCGATCGTCAGCAAAGACGAAATATCAACCACATCAAGAGGCGTATTCAAATCAAGGTAAGCTCCGTAAATATGTATTATGATCAAATTTCGAGATAGGATCTACTATGTTTCGGGAGGGAGTGAAGAGAACAAGATTTTCAACGGACAAATGTCAAAATATCGACGTAGCCAATCGTATGATCAGAGTTCTCCAGAGTAACGCTAGTCTGAATACACAACTCGAAGCTCAAAATATGAACTTTATAAAAGTCGACAGAGAGCAGCGAAATGACCAGCACAACAGTTTAATGTCTATCAAAATTTGCGGATAAATCGCAACTGCAAACATCCATAAATACCCATTGTATGTTATGTACGTAGAATTGGACAGAACTAGATATTAATGATTCCAATCCTTACATGGTCCAGTACTATACAGTCCATTCTGCCAAACATCCCCCTATGATCCATGAAGTGTTCTTGTTCAGTACTATAGAGTAAGGAGACCAAAAGTAAGGTGATTTTCAGCAAAATTCTCAGATCTAATAAATTTCAACTTAAATTGTTCATTTCTTACTAAGAGCTTGTTTGATTTTCATCAAAAAAATTTCATTTTTCTACGATTCTCAATCTCAATTATCAATTAAAAGTCAAGCTTACAATATTTGACTTTTCAACCAAATTCAACCATCCATTCTCTTAAAAATCACTATTCATTTCAAAATAACTCATTTTAACTAAATTCAAACACACACTAAATCAATATGATAAATAAGTCAGCAAAACCGTTCGCTAAAAGGCTAAATAAAAACACACACGAGTAAATGCGAGTAATTGCTATAGAACTATATAAATTTTGTTGGGTGGATTTGTGAATAGTGACGCCAAATAATGAAAATTTGTAAATCCATACCGAAATTTGGACAGAGTAACGGCAAGGAAAATACGAAACAAGAAAAAGAAGAAAAGAAGGAACAATGCCGAGGCAAGAGTTGGACTCTTTGTCCTTAAGTCAAATTTGCCCCTCAACGGTGCCTACGGATAACGGCAATCGACTCCCAAGATACAACGGCAACACTTGTGTTTGTAGCACTCCAAAACACAAGTACAACGAATCAAAATTAGGCTTATGTACTCCAAAGATGAAATGAAAGAAATCAAATCATTTGAATAAATGAATGATGAATTGATGAATGAAAAAAATAATACAAGCATATGGGGTCTATATATAGATGTTAGAAAGTTGTATCTCAAAAGACACAACCCTTACAAGAGACACATCCTTTCAAATTTGTCTCTAATTGAAGAGACACAATTATTGAAAATTATTAATTTCAAAAGTCACAATCTTTCATATGAAAAGACACATCTTTTCATTTAAATTAATTCTAGAATATTCAATAATATTCTTTTAATTTTCCAATATTGTCACAATTTTAAGTGGCTTAATTTTCCATTCACTATTAATGGTTCCACTTAAATAATCACATAAATTGGTCAAAACCAATTTTTCCAACAATCCCCCACATGAATGGAAATTAATGCAAATGCAATGCGAATGAAATGCAGACTCTAACAAATGGAGTACACACGACAAGTCATAGCATCAAGATAAGTAGCTTGTGGCCTTGAACCTTCTTTAGTTGAATACAATCGGATTTACTAGGTTAGTTGGTGAACGCGATGTCTTGAACCATCCAGCCGTTCGTGTAAAACCAAACAACTGTACCAACACCATGACTCATGTAACCTATTCGGTTCTCATGGTTGAGTCCATTTTGGCCCTGGACTACTCTTGGTTTCATAAGTGCTCTTAAGAGAATTAAGCCTCAAATTCTCGTAGAAGCGGCCCCACTTCACACTTATATAGGTGATCTCATACCTTTCTATCTTGAGGTTATTAATCATTAAAAGTATATATGTATACTTATCCTTATACACATTTTACATAGCACTTTAAATTTTAGGAATGGGTATAAGTGCTTTATTCTGAATCATTTATGACTTAGTTGTCCCATTGAACCAAGATCTTGGGATCTCCAATCTACAAGGTTGGGTTTCCGTCATAGTAATTCTATTCAATAGGCTTTAGGCCCATTCCCCTCGAAAGATGGTATACTTAATCTCTTGCAAGTCCTTTCGTCAAAGGATCAGCCAAATTTTCTTTTGACTTCACATAGTTAATAGAGATTATACCATTCGATATTAATTGTTTAATGGTATTATGTCTCCGACGGATATGTCGAGACTTGCCATTATACATACTGTTTTGTGCCCTTGCAATTGCCGACTGATTATCGCAATGTATATTAATCGCAGAAACTGGCTTTTCCCAACATGGAATTTCTTCAAGAAAATTACGAAGCCATTCTGCTTCTTCACCGGCTTTGTCTAACGCAATAAACTCAGATTCCATCGTGGATCGAGCAATACACGTTTGCTTAGACGATTTCCAGGACACGGCTCCACCTCCAATGATAAATACATAACCACTCGTGGATTTTGAATCCTTAGTGTCAGATATCCAATTTGCATCAGTATATCATTCTAACACCGCAGGATATTTTGAGTAGTGTAATCCATATTCAACCGTGTATCTTAATTATCTAAGAACTCGATTTAATGCCTTCCAATGTACAACACCGGATTACTAGTGATTCTACTCAACTTGTTGACTATGTATGCTATATCTGGCCTTGTGCAGTTGGTAATATACATTAAACTACCAATGACACGCGAATATTCCAATTGAGATATGGGCTCACCAGTATTCTTGGCTAAGTGAATACCTAAGTCAACTGGTGACTTAACCGGTTTATCGTCATACGCCTTAAATTTCTTAAGTATAGTCTCAACATAATGTGATTGAGACAATGACAAACCATCCGATGTTTTAGAGATTTTAATCCCTAATATTACATCCGCCACTCCCATATCTTTCATGTCAAAATGTTTTGTTAACATTTTCTTAGTCGAGGAAATGACTTTGGAGTTATTTCCCATAATCAGCATATCGTCAACATATAGGCATATGATTACATATTCATTAGGTGTGTTTTTAATGTAGACACATTTGTCACATTCATTGATTTTGAAGTCATTTGACAACATGGTTTTATCAAACTTTTCATGCCATTGCTTCGGTGCTTGTTTCAATCCATACAATGATTTTACAAGTCTACACACCTTCTTTTCATTTCCTGGTGCAACAAACCCTTCAGGTTGTTCCATGTAGATTTCTTCTTCTAATTCACCATTTAGAAACGGGGTTTTGACATCCATTTGATGTATTTCAAGATTATGCAATGCTGCGATTGCAATCAAGACACGTATAGACGTAATTCTTGTAACGGGTGAATAGGTATCAAAGAAATCTAGTCCTTCTTTTTGTCTATACCCTTTGGCTACTAATCTAGCCTTGTATTTATCAATTGATCCATCCGACTTCAATTTCTTTTTGAAGATCCATTTACAGCCTAAAGCTTTGTTTCCCGGAGGGAGTTCAATCAATTCCCAAGTATGGTTACTCATGATGGATTCAATTTCATTGCATACAACTTCTTACCAAAAAGGAGCTTCAGGAGAGGACATTGCTTCATCAAATGTCCTAGGATCATTTTCGAGTAAATTGGTTACGAATTCTGGACCGAATGTCTTTGGAATTCGTTGCCTTTTACTACGTCTCGGTTCTTCATTTACTTGAAGATCATCATTCTTTCCATGTATATTATCATAAGTTCTTTTATTTGAACTTATTTCCTTTTATTTACACGAAAATCTATCTTCAAAGAAGACCGCATTTCTTGATTCAATAATTGTACCTACGTGTACATCAAGTACTTCGGATTTATGAACCAAGAATCGATATGCACTACTATTGATAGCATATCCAATAAAGACACAATCAATTGTCTTTGGTCCAATCCTAACTTGTTTAGATTTGGGTATTTGTACTTTCGCTAAGCACCCCCACACTTTGAGATATTTGTAGGAAGGTTTCCGACCTTTCCATAATTCGTAAGGTGATTCAACCTTATCTTTGTGTGGTATTTTATTTAGGATATGATTTGCAGAAAGTATGGCTTCCCCCCACAAGTTTTGAGGTAAGCCCGAACTTATCAACATAGCATTCATCATTTCCTTTAACGTTCGATTTTTGCGTTCAGCAATTCCATTAGATTGTGGTGAATATGGTGCCGTTGTTTGATGAATTATTCCAGATTCAGCACAAAATTCTTCAAACGGTGCAACATATTCTCCACCTCTATCACTACGAATCATTTTAATTCGTTTTCCAAGTTGATTTTCAACTTCATTTTTGTAGTGTTTAAACACTTCCAAAGCTTCATCTTTGCTTTTCAACAAGTACACATAACAGTACCTTGTACAATCATCTATGAATGTGATGAAGTACTTTTTACCACCCCTTGTTGGTACGAACTTCAAATCACACACATCCGTGTGAATTAGTTCTAATGGTGTGGTGTTTCGTTCAACCGAATGAAATGGTGTTTTGGCCACTTTTGCCTCTACACATGTTTCGCATTTTCCATTATTAAAATGCATATTCGGAAGTAAACTTAAATTCATTAACTTTCGTATTGAATTAAAGTTTGCATGTCCTAATCTATGATGCCATAGATTACATGACTCAAGCATATAAACTGAAGATGACGTTTTATTGATTGTAGCATTTGGTACAACAGTTAGGACATTCATTTTGAATAGTCCATCTTTTACATAGCCTTTGCCTACATACATATCATTTTTGATAAGTACAAACTTATCTGATACAAAGACTAGTTTAAAGCCATTCTTGCTTAATAAAGAACCCGACACAAGGTTCTTACGAATATCCGGTACGTGAAGGACATTATTGAGGCTAAGTTATTTTCCCGACGTCATCTTCAAGACCACTTTGCCTTGTCCTTCCACTTTGGATGTTGAGGAGTTCCCCATAAACAATTTTTCTCCCTCGGTTGGAGTGTATAAAGTGAACATTCCTCTATCGGCACAAATGTGACGGGTTGCACCCGTATCAACCCACCATTCCATGGGATTTCCAACAAGGTTGCATTCAGAAACAACCGCCGATAAATTCATATCGGACATGCCATTTGATATGGCATCAGATTCGACAATGTTGGCTTGGGATTGCTTCTTCGGTTTGCGACAATCAATCGAGCGATGTCCAGCCTTTCCACAATTGTAGCAATTGCCCTTGAACTTCTTTGCATTCTTCTTTATAGATTCAACGGAATGCTTTCTCTTCTTTCCTTTGTTGTTGCTAGATTCCACCACATTTGCCTTTGCTTGTGGTATGCCATTCCCAACTCGTTTTTTCGAACTTCGGTTGTCTTCTTCAATCCTCAATCGGACCACGAGTTCTTCAATGTTCATCTTCTTGCGCTTGTGCTTGAGATAGTTTTTGAAGTCCCTCCATATGGGTGGAAGTTTCTCGATAATTGCAGCCACTTGAAATGATTCGCTCACGGACATATTTTCCGCATGAATGTCATGGAGTATGACTTGCAATTCTTGTACTTGACTGATGACGGTCTTCGAATCTACCATTTTGTAGTCCAAGAATTTTCCCACAATGAACTTCTTGATTCCGGCATCTTCGGTCTTGTACTTCTTTTCCAAGGTCTCCCATAGTTCCTTTGCAGATTTCTTGTAGCAATAGACACCGTATAAGGCGTTGTCCAAGCCATTAAGAATATAATTCTTGCATAAGAAATCCGAATGTTTCCAAGCATCCAAAGCAATCAACGATGCCCTATTATTTTCCCCTTCTTGTATGGCGGGAGGATCTTCATTCAAGAATTTCGCCAAGTGGAGGGTTGTGAGATAAAACAACATTTTCTGTTGCCACCTTTTGAAATCAACCCCAACAAATTTCTCCGGTTTTTCCCCATGTGAAACGGAGTTTGAATGAACGATAGTAGGGGCACCCACAACCAGAGGAATCACATTAGTAGTAGTTGTATTCACAACGGGAGGAATCACACCGGTAGGAACACTTCCTTCAGAAGTTCCCATATTCGAAGTTTCATTCAAAGTAGTATCGGTATTAAAAACCGTATTCATTTCCGTTTACGTAAAACAGAAGATCAACCAAAACAAAATAGAAATAAAGAAGATGTTAAACTTAACAAGTTTAACCAAACAAGAATGTCACTTTCACAAAATATAGAGAATTCGACTTAAGATTGTTGGGTGGATTTGTGAATAGTGACGCCAAATAATGAAAATTTGTAAATTCGTGCCGAAATTTGGACAGAGTAACGACAAGGAAAATACGAAACAAGAAAAAGAAAAAAAGAAGAAAAGAAGGAACAATACCGAGGCAAGAGTTAGACTCTTTGTCCTTAAGTCAAATTTGCCCCGCAACGGTGCCTACGGATAACGGCAATTGACTCCCAAGATACAACGGCAACACTTGTGTTTGTATCACTCCAAAACACAAGTACAACGAACCAAAATTAGGCTTATGTACTCCAAAGATGAAATGAAAGAAATCAAATCATTTGAATAAATGAATGATGAATTGATGAATGAAAAAAATAACACAAGTATATTGGGTCTATATATAGATGTTGGAAAGTTGTATCTCAAAAGGCACAACCCTTACAAGAGACACATCCTTTCAAATTTATCTCTAATTGAAAAGACACAATTATTGGAAATTATTAATTTCAAAAGTCACAATCTTTCATATGAAAAGACACATCTTTTCATTTAAATTAATTCTAGAATATTCAATAATATTCTTTTAATTTTTCAATATTGTCACAATTTTAAGTGGCTTAATTTTCCATTCATTATTAATGGTTCCACTTAAATAATCACATAAATTGGTCAAAACCAATTTTTCCAACAAATTTCAACTTAAGTTGTTCATTTCTTGACCTTGATCTTACTAAATCAATAAGATAAACAATTTGGCAAAACCATTCACTAAAAAGCTAGATAAAAACACACACGAGTACATACATATGCAAAGGTGCAGCCGTGCACAACTCCAGAAATATAGATTGACACCATTTACACTTAAAGATAGAGAAACGAAAATTCTTCCACGAAGATAAAGATTTAGTAACATAATTCTTTAATCTAATATACACGTTACAAGTCAATGTATTCTTAAGAAAACAAAATAGCTGACCTTCCTCGGTGTTAAGCACGAACAGCCTCGACAAGATTGGCAAAGTAAAATTGAGTAGTAATCAATCCTCTCTTTCTTATTCTCCACCCAACCTTTTGCAATGCTCTCTCCACATCAGCCTCGGCGTGCAGATACGCCCTTGTAGCCTTTGAAGGTCCCGGGAATAACTCCCCAATTCTCTTCAACAGAGAATAGTAGAATGTCTTCGGGGCAAAGCTCAAAATCAATCGATTCTCGGCCAATGAAGCGAGGTGGGAAATCATAGCATCCGCCTTACTTTGTGGATAGTGTATTAAAACGTCTAAACAGACAACGGTGTCATACATTCCACTCAAGCTCTCTAAATCACTCACTTCAAATTTCGGCATTACTAATTCTGAAGAGAGCTCATCTTTGCCTTCTAAAAGCTCCTCTCGCGCCTACGAAGCCATACAAACAAAGTAATTGAACCAATATCTCAAAGGATAGCATTTATAATCCTTTTTCTTTAATGCAATCATTACAGTTTATAAATCAGTTTATAAATAACACGATTTCCCAAACAACTTTTTAACTACATACATTTTCTCTCGGCACTTTTCAACCACATATTTTCCCTCAAAAATATAAATAAACCAATTTAGAGCATCTCCATCAGTCTCTCTATATTTAGAGAGCATATTTCATAGTTTAGAGAGCATCTATAATTTTAAAGAGCAATTTTTTTAAAACACTCCAACAGCCTCTTTATCTTTTATTCTTTATTTTTTTTTCTACAATCCAAACATTCAGAGATTATACTGTATTGGCCATCAAATGTTAAAACCTTGTCCTCTCAAAATAGGCAGTAGCCCATAAATGAGGGGGGACTCACCTAATCCAGTATGCAGCATCTTGAGATATCTCTTCAATCTCTAATTCTATGACTTCTGCTTCAAAATCCATTAAAGTAAGAGCATGGGCAGCATCCAACAAAAGGTTGGCAAGCATTGTATTGTTGAATAATAATTGAATTCCTTATGAAAGCTTTCGCTCAAACGACGCATGCAAAAGCCATGGAAAGCTAACTAAAAAAAAAAAGGCCACGGAAAGCATTGGGAAAATTTGCTTCGACGCCGTCTACGATACCGTTCTGCCTATCGACGGAGTTGTAAGCCTTGGCGTGTTCTCTGTATTGACCTCAAGCAGGTTACAGAGTTCAGAGAGAGGCAATACTTCATGCTCGAGATGCTCTGATGAAAGAGAATGAAAAGAGCTGTTTGAATACTTGATACTTGTGCTAAGTCAAGTTTGTGGGTCTTGAAAATTGAAATTTTCCAAGTCATTTAATTATAAAGAGCTGGTTTGGCTCTCTATATTTGGAGAGTCAAACCCACTCTTTAAATCAAAATGTTAATTTAAAGATGCTATTGGAGTAGATTTTTATGCTTTGGCTCTTTAAATTAGAGAGGATTTCATGTTTAGAGAGTCTGCTGGAGATGCTCTTATAATTGGTACGGTGTTACCGAACAAGATTTGGGCTACTGCCGCTACTCAATATTCTGGTTATGCACTGATGTCTAGCTGAACAAATTTGTGCAAATTCTGAATTTTTAAACGAGGTAGTTCAACCTAAACCTAGCGTTCTGAATTCCAGACTAGCTTCAAATCATTCATAAAAATCCTAAATACGAAGAACTTTAACGAAATAAATAAAAATAAATAAATTCATTGTCTCTACCAAATTAAAACTTTTGTACGAATTAGTTCAGTAACAAATGCCCACCTTTTTCTCAGCTTCAGCAACCATAGCAGCCGAGATATCACTGGCAGAAACCACGGCGCCCTCCTTCGCCAATGGAATCGACAAACTCCCGGTCCCACACCCGGCATCACACACTGTAACACCCTTCAATGACCCCTCATCCTTTAGCATCTTCATTACATTCTCCACAATTTTCGCGTGCCCAATTCTAATGTCTAGCTGCACTTTGTTAACATCATCCGTCTCTCCATATATCCTGCGCCACCGCTGGAACCCGTCGTTGTTAAAGTACTCCTTGACGACTTCCTTGTCCCCGCCACCCACCTCCTTCGCCTGCATTTGCCGCCTCATCTCAGGGTCGGTGAGGGAAAGCACGGCCGCGAGTGCTGCAAATGAGCCTCCACCGATGACGGCCAGAGTAGTGCTGTCGAATGGGTTTCCCACGACGGAAACGTCGGTGGCAGTGGATAGTGGCGGGATGGAAGCGACAACTCCGGTGGTTTTCCGGCGCTGGTGGTTTAGGAGTGTTGGGTTTGGAGCGAGTTGTATGGGACAGAATAGTGACGAGGTGAAGGCCATTGTATCAGTTATTGTTTCTCTCCGGCCGGCGGTAAAATTTCGTTAAAATTTGAGGATGTTTGTGCAGTTGACGATAATGTAATCCGTATAAGGATAGGATTCGCCACGTGTCACTATGGGTCCTGATCGCCAAATAAATTTAGAGAATCATGCTTCGTGAACATAATATTCATCAATATCACACCGTGAGATGCACAAAATCTCTATCCATGATATTTATTTAGAATTCATGAAAATATGTTAATCAAACAATCATATCAAATAAAAAATATAGTATAATATAAATAATATTTTATTACAATATATTATCAAATTCAAAATTTTAAAAATGACAACATCAAACAAAATAGGAAAAAACAAATTTCCAAGCGTCTTAAAATTTGGGGCTTAATTAATTTTTTTATATTAAATTTATTTTAAATTTACCTTTATTTATCACCAATTTTCTTTTTAATGTATTTTAATTTTTTATTAAGTTTAATTTTTAATGTATTAATCACATATACTTTATAAATATTTCAATACACACACATACATATACATATTAAAGAAATGATAATATCTTGCACGGTACTCAAGACATTGTTTTTTGAAATTCTTGAAAATATGTTGATTAATATACAATCATATCAAATAAAAAATATAGTACAAATAATATTTTATTACAAAATAATATCAAATTCAACATTTAAAAAAAAAACACTAATCAAATTAAGAAAAAAAATACCAACGCGTCTTAAATTTTGGCTCCTAAATAAATTTTTGTATTAAATTTGTTTTAATTTTATTTGTATTCATCGCCAATTTTCTTTTTAATATATTTTAATTTTTAATTAAGTTTATTTTTTAATGTATTGATTACATATATTTTATAAAAACGCACACATTAAATAAATGATAATGTCTTGCACGGCGTATTCAAGACATTTTCCTTTTTTTGAAATTCGTGAAAATATGTTGATTATACAATCATATCAAACAAAATATATAGTACAAATAATATTTCATTACAAAATATTATCAAATTCGAAATTTTAAAAAAGAAAAAGACAGCACTGATCAAAGTAGGAAAAAAATCCATGCGTCGTAAAATTTGGCACTTAATTAAATTTTTTATATTAAATTTGTTTTAATTTTATTTGTATTTATCACCAATTTTCTTTTTAATGTATATTAAGAGTGTGTTTGGTATTGTTTAAAATGAGTTTTTTTGAAATGAATAGTGATTTTTTGGAGAAATAATGGTTGAGATTTGATTGAAAAGTAAAAAATTGTGTGCTTAACTTTTGATGGATGGTTGAGATTGAATATTGTAGAAAAATGAGACAAATTTAATGAAAATCAAACGGGGTATAAGTTTAGTGTATTGACATATATACTTATTTTATAAAAACTTCAACACACACACGAGCATTAATGACCCACATTTATTATTAACTTTCATTTAATAACAACTTTATTAATTACATTTAATACTTTTTTTTTTTTTTTTTGCAAAAAAATTCCGAATTTATAAAGAATTTTGAGTGGGAAAGCGTGTGAGTAAAAATTGTGAAAATTATCCTATTATTTTAGGAAACTAGTAATCGCATCCGTGCGATACACGAAAAATATAATTAACAATTATTTATTAAATATAAATTGTAAAAATACAATGCTCGATATAAATTGTGCATTAATATATAATGAAAAATACCATAAAAGTAAAATATAAAATTCCAACTTGCATATTTCTTTTAAAAACTAATTATTCATTTTCTACCTTTCTTAGTCTATTTAGACGAAGTTAGATATGGACATGTGAATTATTTTGTATTTTACAATTTTGATTTGATGACTGAATTTGAACTTACAATTATTTGATTTCTAAAA
Source organism: Ligustrum vulgare (assembly GCA_963555705.1). NCBI lineage: Eukaryota > Viridiplantae > Streptophyta > Magnoliopsida > Lamiales > Oleaceae > Ligustrum > Ligustrum vulgare. The sequence goes on from OY743179.1 coordinate 4,762,553, forward strand.
GTTGAAATATTTACAATTTTCAAATCGTAAAATAAAATAAAGAGGCTAATAGACATTTACAGAATTAATTTATCGACTCGTCGTATAGCACTATAAGAATTTGAATTAACTATCTTAATGCAATAATTGATATTTAATATATTAAACAAATATTTCATTTTATTATATGTAAAAAAGAAAATACATTACGATCAAAATTTACCTAACATTTTAAAAAATAAAATAATTGTTCAAACTAAAATTAAATTTTACAATTTTTTAAACTTATACTTGACAAACTTATACGAAGTCCTATATTTAAATGAATGTACCAAATAAGTAATATGAAATACAAATTTTAATTAAATTTTATTGAATAAATATTACAAATATAATTAACTTTATATACAAAAAAGACATTCATACATCTCACTTTATAAATGGATGTTTAATCCACAATATATAAGACCTTATCACTAATTTGTATAGAATTGATTCTTCAAAAATAATTTTTTTCAATGTTAATTCTCAAATACACATTCTTTAGAACTCATTTTTCACAATTGCACTATTTTTGTGCATGTTAAATAAACGTGTTAATCATATTCTATTTTTAAATAGAATGATTTTGCTAACACATTCTAATTTACAAATTGAACAAATGAGTTTAACCGAACCTAAAGTTGTAAAAAATTAAATAATTTAATTGAGTTTATTTAGAAACATTGAATATCTATTATCTATATTATATATTAAAGTTCTTGAATTGGAGCGGGTCCCAATTCAGGTTTTTCCGTCCAAACTCGCTAATTAATTATGCATACTCTACAATTAATATATATTATATTATTGATTTTTTTTTGTGAATTTATTAAATTCATTTCATAATAAAATATGCAATAACAATAACATATTAATGTTTATACATTGATTTCCTAACTCTTTTTTTGCCTCTTCATGTCCCATGAAAATAGTGATTAATATGTTAAAAAATGATTTCAATTAATTTGCATGACATTTTTTTTAATCTATATTAAATGAATGATAATAATATAAAAAAATTAAAATAAATCAATTATACAAAGATGTTTAATCTTGCAAATTTAATCAAAAAAATATCGAATAAAAATAAGTTATTAAAAACTCAACGATTTTATCTATAATATTTATTTTTTAAAATCTTTATACACACATCTAGGTCATTGCAAAATAAAAATTCATTTTTATATCTGTATAGCAAATTCGTTAAATTCTAGGAATTCTCATTACTTTATTTAATTGTATTATTGAGAGTGACAACGGCTAAATAAGCCAACTAAAAAATTGACAATTGTATTGAAAAAGATTGATCTTTTAAATTTTCAAACTTTGATGGTTTCTAATTCCTATTATTGTATCTTTTCAATTTTGGCTCTTTAGAAAACTTTGCATTATTTATTATGATTATTGCTTTATTTGATCAAACATAATTTCTTATTTTATATATTAAAGTCTCACAAAAGTATGTTTGGTGTTACTAATAATAATAATTTGATAAATCATATAATTTCTTATTTTATAACAAAATTCCCACTAAAGCATGCCAGATATTACTACTACTAATAATAAAACTCACACTATAAAATGTCTAATGTTTCTAATAATAATAATTTGATCAATTGTAATTTCTTATTTTAAAAAAAAAAAATCTCACAAAAGCATGTCATTGTTAAAACGATTGAAATAAAACAAGCATTTTGTTCATAATAATACTATTATAATCACAAAATAAGGTCCAAGTAAAGCATCTTTAATGTTACCATTATTAATGATAACTAATTGCATTAGGATGAACAGGATACGTCTTAAATCATTTTGAACTGTCCTAAGCATGGTATAAAGATAGCTTCTTAAAGTAATTATTTTGTTTGTATAATTACCTATAAGATTAACAATTGTTTTAAATATCTCAGTATTCAATAATTGTTATCAACTTACGTTTTATATATTGAAAATAATATTGTTATTAGATATAATAAGTAATAGCATTAATATGTCTTATACTATAAAAAGTACTAATACAAACAAAGTGTTTATAATTTCTAATAAAGAAAGCTCGTCTTATATTATGAAAAATTACTAACTAAAAAACTTTTTTTTTTATTATAATACAATTAGAAATTATTATAAATTTCGATAGTTACAAACACCTTATAGTTATTATTTAGTTTTTTATATGTACTTATTCTTTGTTTGAAACATATTCCACATTAGTAGTTGTTAATTAAATTGCATAATTATCTTGGATTCTTAATTGCTGGTATTAGAAGTTTAAGAGTCTATAATTGAGAATGGTAACGGTCAAAGTACTCCGTTTTCTCTTTAAATATTTGCAAATATTGAAAGTCATCTTACCTGCAACACTTCATATTCTGCTTCTATACATTCAACATTTGTACTCTTGAAAGATCTTAACAAACATCGTACAGACTTGAAGTTAAAACTCCATTGGGCTAGAAAATGGTTTGTACCCAAGCACGGAAAAAATAATAAATGCATGGAAATGATTTTCATAGAAAAGATGTGTTATGGTCCCAAATTTAACGCACGTTTTTTAAATTTCTAATTGTATTTCAGTTTGTGTTGACAACATTGTTCTATAATCTACGTGCATTATTTACCAATATAGTTTGTATTCAGAGTAACAGGTTTTAAGCTACAGTAAAGGGTCACCTCATTAATACTTACAACCATCTATTGAGCGAACATGAAATTTACTGCATTCGGTGCATCACATTTGTTAAAAACCGAGGAAATTACCCAATAACAAGCCATAAGTTCATACTCTATTTTTATTTATTTATTTATTTATTTTACAAGACTTACGTTTGGCCAACAGCTGACTTTTTTTTCCCTAAAGCAATTTACAATTTAAAGTCATTTGTTGAAATAACGGGACCAGGTTTTCAACTTTGAATCCTAATGAAGACTCAATGTGTAATATAAAGCAATAGTTGAAAGCACATACCCCTCAACGAAGGGCCAATCTTGCTCCAATATTGAACAATGTTGAAAACATAAATAGATACACGATTTCTACTAAATCATGCTAAATAAAATATATATATTAGTTCAAATACATTTTGTAAATTGGACAGAATGAGAGGTTTGTTTGGAGACGTACATTCCACATAGTTCTCAAATGGAGTAAAATGTTTTGGTGTGTATAACCACGAGTTGAAGCTGAGAGTCGATGCTCCAATAATGTTGTTGAGAAATATTGATCATGCTTCGAGATTGTGCAACAGAACTAGGTTAATTATTTCTAGGCTTGGACACCAGGTTTTGGAGGCCTCAATTCTATCGGGGAGTAATGCAGGGCAAAAGGTTTTTATTCCAAAAATTTCGTTAACTCCTTTAGATCAAAGGTTGCTTTTTAAAATTTCAAAGAAGAAAGTTCCCTTTAATAGTATCTTACGCCATGACGATCAATAAGAGTCAATGAAAACTATCTCACGTTGGGATTTTCTTGGGAAGATCAGTATTTAGTAATGGTCAACTATATGTAACAATATCTAGAATTACATATGTGACAAGGAAGGTAAATCAATCAATTTAGCTACAAATGTCGTATTTAAATAAGTGTTTCAAATTTTGTATTAACTTCTATTTAGAAATAAAAAAATTTATAAGTTCTTGTATTCATAATATTTTTTATTATATATTGTGATTCTACGTTTTCCTATAATAAAATATTATCACTATCAAATATTCCGTGCAACGCACGGGTGTGAAACTAGTTTCTATTAATATGATAAGAAAAATATTCAAAACTGATCATTTAGGTCAAATTGAATTTATGCAAGAAATGATAGATATCATTTTAGGACTTAAATGAGATAAACTAAAATTTTCGTTGAGATCTTGTATTTGACATCCATATTGCATATTTTTCGACTTCAAAATAATGCAATAATTATAAATAAAAAAAAAATCTATAATTTGACTTTTTATAGATATTTTTTTTTTTGCACAAATCCGTAAATCATTTACTATATGTATTAATTGAACTTTCCTAATTCATGTATTAAAATAAATTAATAAAAAGAAGAAATTTCCTAAAATGGCAAGTGAAAATGAGCGGGAAACTATTTAAATAAAATTATGACGGTTATTTTATTATTATATATGTATAGATTAAAATTAAAATTAATATTTCAATAAAATTGTAAACCGTTGAATTATTGTATCAACTTTACTGGAAACACACGTCATAAATTAAGTGTTTTAGAAATTGTACCGTGAACATATCAACTACATTTTTGAAATTAAAGTTCAATAAATGAAATTTTAAAATAAAAAAAAAAACATTTGAACTACAAAATTAGGCTCATACAATACATGTGCAAAACTCAACTTACATATTCTTCTTAAGATCGACGCTTTTATTTTTATATATTGTTATTCCTCATATTCTTCCCAAAAAGAGGTGTAGGATAGCCTTTTTTGGTATAATTTGATTTTTTAAGAATTAAATATTAATTTAAAGCATTTTTCTAAAAAGATAATCATTAATTTTAATAAATATTATATTAATTGATTCTTCTTACTGAGAATTTCTTTATTCATATTGTTACATTATTATTTTAATAAAAATTACTGATCGATTAATTGTTTAATAGAAATTATATGAATTAATTTTTAAAATTTGTAATATATTTTTGCATATTTTAGTTATTTAAATTTATAATGTAAAATAGAAAAATGAACATAATCATTAAATAAATAAAAATCAAGTGAAAATGATGAATGAATTGAAGAAATTTTAAGTTTGTAAAATTAACCCAACTTAATTCGATTTGTCTTAAAAATTCGTATAGTTATTACTTATTTTATTTTGATGAGAAAAAATTAGAAGAGAAATTAATCATATATAACTAAAATGAATTTAGTTAACTAATTATAAATAATATTATAGGACGTAAATGATATAATTTAAAATGAATTAGATATTGAGGAAATATAAAAGATTTAAAATAAAACTTTACCTTTAATTTTTATATAATTTTACGGACAATATACTTACAATTTGCTCTAACTTTTTCGCTTGCATTAAACTTCTCATTGTGACCTTTAATTTGACACATATATTACATACAACAGTAATTATTAAAAGAATAATAATAAAATAGAAAAAATAACATTTCTTATTTTATTAATAACATAGCACAGATGCTAATGCAATTAATAACTTATGTAAAATAATAATTGCTAAAATATTTATTTAATATTTTATTATTTAGCAAATAATTTCCAAATTTATAAAGTTTTTTTGGCCGGAAACTATGTGTGTATTTTGGTGACAGTTATTCTACTTTTATATTTATTAAGATTAAGATTAAGATGACCGTAAGTTTTATATTTGTACACATAGCAACAATTTATTTATTTACCTATCACATTAACTTCAAAATAAACAACACACAAATTTTTAGGCAACTTTTCAATCCTATTTTTTGAGCAAAGTAGAATAATCCCACATCTATATTTAATCTACATCTATATATTATTAAAGACAACTGAAATTCTAGCCAATTAATTTTAACCAGAATCTCAATTGTCAAATATTCCTAAATTCTACTGCCTTTTGAATTTGTTAAAAATCTATATCTATATATTATTAAAGACAACTAAAATTCTGACCAATTAATTTTAACTAGAATATCAATTGTTAAAAAACTTGCACGTTTGCCCACTAATTCACTAATTCTATACATCCGCCCAATTTTTTTATTTTTTATTTTTGGAAAGAAAAAAATTATCACTATGCAGTTTCAATCATTTATTTGATTTACTTACTAAGTGTGTGTTTGGTATTGTATAAAAAAAAAAAAAAAAAAAATTGAAATGAATAGTGATTTTTAGGAGAATAAATGTTTGAAATTTAATTGAAAGTCAAATATTGTGAACTTAACTTTTAATGAATGATTGAGATATTATGTTAAAAAAAGAGAAAAATTTAAAATAAACCAATAAAGGGCTAAGTGGGTCCCCCTATAAGTGGTCAGTTACATACAATCAATAGTCGGATATATTATTTTGTAAAAAATTAATAACTTTTTTCAATAATTCGATATAGACATTATTTATGGACATTTTTAAAAGATGTTATGATGCGATTAATATTAATTGGTTGATGAAAATAACTATTCCATCACTTACTTTTTCATCAACCAATCAATATGTACCACATTATACTATCCCCTAAAAATGTTCATAAATAATGTTTCTTTAAAATTACTGAACTTTTTTAATTTAAACCTACCGCTACACAGTTTCTATCATTTATTTGATTTACTAAGTGGGCCTCCCAGTGGCCAGTTACATACAATCAATAGCCGGATATTATTTTGTAAAAAATCTAATAACTTAACCATTATCCACTCAGAGTCCGTTTAGTGTAGGAGATTTTAGAGAAAAATTAATTTTTTAGGGAATTTTGAATTTTTTTACTTATACAATATATTTGACAATATAGTTGACAATTAGATGATATGTAAGTTTGTTAATTGTTGATTTAAAAGTTGATGTGATGGACGAAAAAAGGATTAAGCCACGTAAGCTAATTTTTAATCTTATTGTCAAAATCATTGTACACGTAGCAAAGCTCGAAAAATTTTTGATTGAAAAGATGTTAAAAAGTGTGAAAGTCGTGCATCCCATAAAAATATATGCTCGAAAATGAATTTTGTGAGAAAGTTGTTCAAAAACTTCTAAACCAAACATGAGCGTTTCCACTTTGTCCATACTTTTGCCCAATAAATAAATAAATAAATATATATATATATATGCGTCTGTTTGATATTCGTTTTATCGAGTTTTTTGTCAAATCCAACAAAGGCGGTTGTGGGTCCCGGATGAAAAAAGTGTACAAAAATTCCAACAAACCTGAAAAAGTGTCAGCTCATTTTTCTTACCTTTCCGAGTTTGTCCTCATCTGCTTGGCTCCTCTTTTTTATTGTGCAAACACGTGTTTACATAGAGGATAATTTTGTCAAATCCTTTTCAACAGCTTCTGATCCACAATAATGACTTGTTCAGTTCCCTGTACGTTCAGATATATTTTAATACATAATTACTGTATAGAAATGCGAAAAACTCGATAAAAAGAAACCCAAACACACGCTATATATATATCACTATGCAGTTTTCTTCATTTTATTGACTTCTTCACAACGTGGATATTCCTATTAGAGTATCTCCAATGCATTTCGTGTATTCGAAAAATACACATGACACGTCAACAAATTGATAGAATATGATAAAAATTTCACTCTAATGCACAACATGAATTAGGATGTTAGGTCGACGTGACGCTAAAAAAATAGACATTGTGGGACGCTCCGTGAGACATGCTGACTCAGCGTTAACTTTTATTTTTTAATTATTTAATTATTATAAATAAGTGGCCAATCAGATTTTATGATATAAGTTATTTCTATTTGAACTCTTTATATATCGAGAAATCTTGTAGATAAGGTTCAATTTATGCATAGTAATTAATTTTAAATTTAAATAAAAAAATGCCACATAATCAATATTATTTAAATGTAGAAGGAACCAAGAATAAATTTGTGACTTCTCTGTCTATTTATCCACGCTCTCTAGAAGTTTGTCAATTTTATTTTTACGTCAGCTTCAATTCATAGAGTGCATTGATGATGCTCTTAGTGGGCAATCAAGAAGAATCAATTCCCGGATTTTCTTGAAACTACAAATTTGATTTTCCGTCTCTTGGTGGGAGGTTATATTAACTGGTAGTTAGAGAGATTGCACGGTTATTCAATAGGTTTATCACTCTATTGTCCACTGTTATTTTAAAAACAGCTCGAAAATTTCCTTCTTCATAAATTTTGATTCCAAGTTTATCTTCGAAATATATTCCATCAATTCTGATTCTCGATAGGCGATAGCTTCAAAGCTGATAAAACCATAGAATACAAATTTCAGGAGAGTTCAAGATTTTTAGTTACCTGCTAAACATTCACTTTCATATTTCAACATACAAGATGTAGTCAACTATTTTTTGATAATCTATACAAAAAGAGAACCAACTGGGTGATTAAGGTTCAGGTTATTATTATTATTTTATTATACATAAAGTTCATAAACGGGTATCATGCAATAAAATTTGAAGAATTTGCTTTTGAATGATATCGGTGTTGACAGTGCCCTGCCCTTGAGTTGTTTACGGGGTTTTAACACGGTGTATTATCTACCGCGTAGTGTAAATTTGTTCCACGTGAGGTGGACGCGTCCCTAGGGGTTTCGAACCTTGAACCTATGGAATTTAAGCCCCTGTTCTCTTTGCTGTTTTGAGGTCGTTTTCTGTTTTTATTTTCGAAAACGCTAAAAACGCGTTCTCTTTACCATTTTCGAAAACGCATTTTGGAAAAAAAAAAAAATTTGTACACAAAACGGAAAACGCCCGAAACATCGTTTTGGCCGTTTTGTGTGTATTTCGACAAAAAATGTCCAAAATGCGCAAAACGCGTTTTGGGATTTTTTATTTATTTATTTATTTTTTATCTTAACTTAGAACTAAGCTTAATATAAAGTTTTTATTTTTTTTTATTTATTTTTTTTAGAATTATCCTAGCTTGGAACTAAGCCTAAGTAAAGATTTTTTTTATTTTTTTATTTTTTTAGAATTATCCTAACTTGGAACTTAGTTTAAATAAAGTTTTATATAATTCAATATCAACATTACAAAAAAAAATTAAATGAGAATTCTTGTTGTTATATTTCAAAAAATGCAATTATAAATGGACTCTGGTGGTTTTGAAAGAACTTGCATTTTCTGGATTTTAATATAAGTAGAGCTTTCTCAAGTCCCGAACCTGACCAAACTGTGTTAATATAGACTCTTAATGCTCACATTAGTGTGTTGCATGTAACCATATTTTTAGTGTATTGTGAAAGGAAATTTGAGTTGGAGTTAGTAGTATTCTGCAAGCAAATTAATTAAAAATAGTTTAAATAGTGTTCTGCAAAATTTCAAACAGAACGTGTTTTCCAGCTTTTCATTTTCAAAAACAGTTTTCAGAAATGACAAACCAAACGCGTTTTCAGCAAATTTGAAAACAAAAATGAAAACACAAAACATTTTCGAAAATGAAAATACAAAATAAAATACAAACAGAACGCTACCTAAGAATTTCAAAGGCCTCCCAAGTACCACTAAGCTATTTTTATTTTAACGGTGTCTTACCTTTAGGGTGCTTACAGGACGTCAACACGGTGTATTGTCCACGGTTCAAGATTCAAAACCCCATGGGGACGAGTTTTTATGTTGACCGTGTCCTGTCCTTGGGTTGTTTACGGGGCGTCAACATGATGTATTGTTAAGAATTTCAAAGTTCGAAACTCATCGGGGACGCGTCGACCTCACGCGGAACAAATTCACACTACGCAATGGACAATACACCGTGTTTACGCCCTCTAAGCACCCCCAGGACAGAGCACCGCCAACAATCGAGATATAAGATGAACTTCATAAATTGAGCCTCAATGTACCTCCCAATAATTTTTGTATACACGAGTTTTATGGAAATAACTGTTAACTTAAAACTCAACAATAACACAACAAAAAAATATAATATAAAGATATATGTTAGGATCAAATAACAAGGTCGAAAATGTTCCAAATGATCACTTAGTAAGTATGGTATGAATATTGGGGTAATTAGCGCAAAACGTTCATACTTTTCAATTTTTTATTATTAAAAACTTTTTATACATTCCAAATTTTTACATTTTCACCTTAATTCTACTTTCTATTACGCAAACTTCATTTCCGTCCAAATGTTCCATTAAGTGAAGAGTATTCTCGTCTTTTCACAAAAAAAAAAAAATGAAACAAAAAAATAAAGTGAGAAGAAGTAATTAGCACAAAACGTCATTAATTACCTCTCACATTTATAGTGCAAAATGTTCCTGCCTTTCAGTTTTGACATTTTCATCTTTAATTTCACACTAGTACCCGTGCGATGCACATAATATATAATTTTTAAATCATAATTTTGAAAATATCTTTATTCAATCATATCGATTAAAAAACATAATTTCAATAAAATTTCAATACAAAATGTTATTGAATTTGAAACTTTAATAAAGACAAAATTATTCAAACTAAAAAATGCTACATGTACACTAAGTATACCTCGCCACTCATAATTTAACACTCATTTAAATTTTTTATATAAAATTATTTTGACTTTACTTACGTTTTTATCTGAAAATTTACCCACCTTATCACCTATTTCCTTTTTAATAGGTTATAATTTTTTATTAACTATATTTTTAATGTATTGCTTACATATATTTTATTTGAAATCTAATATATTAATTAATATATTTTTTTTTAAACAGGTCAATTTTTGTCAAAATGATGAAATGATCAAGCCTTCATTTGGTGATAATGTTAAAAAGTTGACAGAAAATAATTAATTATTTTTGTAATATTCGTATTTAAGAGCCTCCTCATTTATTGACATATTAGGAATTAAAATTTCAATAATTATATTTATTTATTTTCAAAATATATTAATTCAATTTTTTCATTTCTAACTTAACAAATTTATATAACATATATTTATTTATTTTAAAATATATTAATCCAAAGTTTTCATTTTCAATGTAACACATTTATATAGATATGACATGACATTTATTTAAGTTCAAATATATTAATCCAATTTTTTTATTTTCTACATAACACATGTTATTAAATTTGAAACTTAAAAAAAAAAATAAACTAATGAAAATAAAAAAAATTGTATGTCCACTCAGTGTACCGCGCAATTCAAAGTTTGATACTTAATTAAATTTTTTATATAAAATTTATTTTGACTTTTATTTACGTTTTTCTCTAAAAATTTGCTCACCTTATCACCTATTTTTCTTTTAATATGTTATAATTTTTAATTAACTTTATTTTTTAATATATTGCTCACATATATTTTATTCGAAATCCAATTTATTAATTATTAAATTTTATTTTTTCTAATTTTTAAACATATTAGGTGGCGTTCTGTTTGTATTTTATTTTGTATTTTTATTTTCGAAAATATTTTGTGTTTCCTGTTTTTTATTTTTGTTTTCAAATTTGCTGAAAACGCGTTTGGTTTGTCGTTTCTGAAAACTGTTTTTGAAAATGAAAACCTGGAAAAAAACGTTTTGTTTGAAATTTTGCAGAATATTATTTAAACTATTTTTAATTAATTTGCTTGCAGAATACTATTGACTCAAACTTGAATTTCCTTTCACAATACACTGAAAATATGGTCACATACAACACACTAATGTGAACATTAAGAGTGTATGAGCCCGTTTGGTCTATCATGAATTTTTACCAAAAAATCTTAAACTCGATCTCAACCATCTATCTTTAGTGAAGCCCACAATTTTTTACTTTTCAAATCAATCTAAACCACACATTCATAAAAAAACTACAAAAACCAAAAACTTTCCATGGACCAAACGGGTTCTATATTGACACAGCTTGATCAGGTTCGGGTTCGGGATTTTGAGGAAGCTCTAGTTCTATTAAAATCCAGAAAATGTAAGTTCTTTCAAAACCATCAAAGTCCATTTATCAAGGTATTTTTTAAAATATAACAACAAGAATTTTCACTTAATTTTCTTTTTTAATATTGATATTGAATTCAATAAAATTTTATTTAAGCTTAGTTCTAAGTTAGAATAATTCTAAAAAAAAAATAAAAAAAAAAATCTTTATTTAGGCTTAATTCCAAGCTAGAATTAAAAAAAAAAAAAAAAAAAAAAAAAAAAAAAAAAAAAAAAAAAAAAACTTTATATTAAACTTAGTTCTAAGTTAGGATAATTTTTTTAATAAAAAATCTCAAAACGCGTTTTCGGCGTTTTGAACATTTTTTGTTGAAATACACACAAAACGTCCAAAACGAGATTTTGGGCGTTTTACGTTTTGTATAAAAAATTTTTTTTTTTTAATTTTTCAAAATGCGTTTTCGAAAATGGTAAAGAGAACGCGTTTTTAGTGTTTTCGAAAATAAAAATAGAAAACGACCTCAAAATAGTAAAGAGAACAGTGCCTTAACTTTTGTCAAAATGATATTTCCTGGATTTTAATAGATCTAAAGCTTTCTCAAATCCCGAACATGACCAAGTTGTGTTAATATAGACTCTTAATTCTCACATTAGTGTGTTGCATATAAACATGTTTTCAATGTATTGTGAAAGAAAATTTGAGGTTGAGTCAATAGTATTCTGTAAGCAAATTAATTAAAAATAGTTTAAGTAGTATTCTGCAAAATAAAATACAAACAGAAAGCCTCCTAAATTTTCTACCAATTTATCATTGGTAGTAAAAAGTTGATAGCAAATAATTAGTTATTTTTGTAACATGTTTATTGAAGAACCTATTCATTTATTGATATATTAGTAGGTAAAACTTTCAATGATTTTATTTATTTTCAAGATTCTCATTTCTAATTTAACAAATTTATTTAACATGTATTTATTTATTTTCAAATATATTAATAAAAAATTTCATTTTCAATGTAACACATTTACATAGATACGACATTTATTTATATTCAAATATATTAATACATTTTTTTCATTTCATACGTAACACATTTACATAGATATCACATTTATTTATATTCAAATATATTAATCTAATTTTTTTCATTTCTTACATAAAGCATTTACATAGATATCACATTATTTATATTCAAATATATTAATCTAATTTTTTCATTTTCAATGTAACACATTTACACATTATACAGTTATTACAATTCTTACTAAATATGTAATAAATAATAATTTTTCTTACAAAAATCTTTATCTTTTCTTTATTTATTTTTTAAAATTTTTTATATATATAAAAGTAAAAGTGAAGAAAGATAGAAAGTCATTAAATGCAATTTTCCATCCAAAATAATTCTCTCTCCTCACTTCTACTTTTATATATATAATAATAATAATAATAATAATAATAATAATAATAATAATAATAATAATAATTTAATAATTTAATAATAATAATAATAATAATAATAATAATAATAATAAAGATAAAGATAAAGGTAAAGATTTTATTAACACAAAACATTCTTATCTTTAACTTTTATATATATAATAAAGGTAAAGGTAAAGATTTTATTAACACAAAACATTCTTATCTTTAACTTTTATTATGAATATATATATATATATATATATATATATATATATATATATATATATATATATATATATATATATATATATAATAAAGATAAAGGTAAAGATTTTATTAACACAAAACATTCTTATCTTTAACTTTTATTATGAAACACGCCCATAACTTTCAATTTTTGACATTTTCACTTTTAATCCCATCTTTTAGCACAATAAAAGTGAAATGTTAAGTACGTTTTGCCTCAAGTTAAGCCCCCCTTCATAAAGAGCATTTAAGCAAATCCAAACATACACCTGGCTCGTGAAAAGTTTTTATTGTTTATTTATTTGTATTATTATCATTTTTGTTGGAGATATTTTCTTTTAAGCATATATATATTCACGGCCAACTCCCATCCATGTGAAATCTTGCCCGGGTTCTAGACTTAGTTGATAGTTGATACTATAGGAAGCTTGTGAAAATCTTTGAAAAAATTGTTTAGTCAATCATCACTCATATTTTCATACATTAAAAGTCACGCATTCTCTAAAGTTTATTTATATTTCGCTTTCAAAACCTCCACCTAGTTATAGGTGTCGATTATAAAAAAGTTGGACTCTTTGACCTTGTAATAGAGACTGTCAAGATTTTGTTAATACAAAATTTCATTTTATTATGTTATTTTATATTTTAATTTTTAAGACCAGCAATTAAATGAGTCAAAATCATAGTTAAATCCAAGGTGGCAACATGTGCTCCTATACATTGTAGATTAAAACTAGATTTTAATAAAATTTGTTGATACTCAAAGATTTTACAAAGGCCCAGGTCAGTTTGAGATAATAAAAGTGGGATTGATCCATACTAAAAGGGGTTTTATTATGTAAAAATTACACTCATCCCTACTTTTAAAAATTCAAATTCATAAATAAAATCAAACTTAAATAACTTCATAAATCAGGTCATTATTATAGATTTTAATTTTAATAAAATATTATAATTTTTTGTAGTTAATAAATTAAATTAAACTATCCTAAACCCTAATTCTAACTTTAAACCATTCTACATCTTCCATCCCAATGCCTCCAGGTCAGGCTCTAACCGCAGCACCCCAACATCCAATTCCACCCATTGTGCCCCACTCCAAATTGATGAAATCTCTCTCCCCTCCGACAACGACAAGGCGACCCACCTATCCTCTCTCCCCAACGACGACACAGGCACTTCATGAACCGCCGCCTGAAGAGGAGTCTCGCAAGCAACAACATAAAAAATAGAGACTCTGCACCGAAGCGGGTACACGGTATCGCAGTAGAGAACATCTGTTGCGGTGTTTCGATCTGTCGCGGTCTATCAATTTTTGGTGGTCCGTGGTGGAGTTGCGGTTGTGGAGTTGATTCGAAGGTAGCGATGGCAGTAGTGGTGAGGTTGTGGAGTCGATTCAGGTCAACTTTCTGGTAATAGTCTGCGCAGGGTGCGCACTGAACCCAGTTAACATCAATGCCCGTATCCAGCACCATGTATGCTTGACTCGGCGGGTGACCTATTCCAACTCGGCTGAAGTATTCGCCACCGCCTTGACTGATTCCCGAAATTTCCAGAACTTCTAGCTTCTCTGTCTCTAATTTCTTCTCTCAAGGGGTTAGATCTACAGTATGTTAGTGGTGGTGTGTGCGCGGTGTGGTTGTGGAGGTGATATGTGTGTGGTTGGTGGTGGGTTTTTTTGGGGGCTGCGACGACTTTTGCGGAAGCCGGTGGCTATGCAAGTGGGGGTTGATGGTGGTATTCGTAGTACTGATAGTGGTGATGCGGGTGGGGTGGTGGCGGTACGGTGAGGGGGTGGTGGTGGCGGTAATGATGCAGGTGTGCAATCTAAAACTTGTGACCTGTGACTTTAGAAATTTGTGAATTGTGACTTGAGATATTAAAAACTTGTGACCATAAATTATGTTGTTGTCATAACTTAATAATTTGATAACCTGTGATCTAAAAATGTGTTGAGATTAAATTATTTGACATTTTACCTAATTTCACAACCCGTGACTCCAATTATTGTGTTTGTGACTTATGATCCTAAATAATTGTGACCTAATTGTGGTTGTGACTATAAATAATTTGTGACCTGAAATTTTTTATTTTGTAACCTGAAATTATACGATATTATGACCTAATCTAATTTGTAACTTGAAAGATTTTATTTTGTGACATAAATTATACGATATTGAAACATTAATATGTATAATTAATAAACTACTTTTAATTATTTAATTTAATTAATTATTCTAATTACAACCTGATTTTTGAAATTATACAAATTTGATCTTATTTTTAAAATTTCTATTTTTAAACACCTTATTTTTGTATTTCTCCGTTATAAATGGAATTGGTCCGCATCGGAGTTCCACCTAATCTTCAGACCTCATTAAGTGCCTGGCATTTCAAACTCCGACCTAAATTCAAACCCACCTAGACGAAGATATGCAAGTTTGGTAAAATACTGACCTCAATATGAATAAGGAACATACGAAGCTCCGCACAAAGCAATGAATAGTGAACTCAATGCAAGTTGATTACCTAGAGTCACGTGATTCAGGGAATATACCTACATAAACGGCGCCCACCTTACCTATTTGCAGAAAATTGTGTACCAGTGGGGCCACTAAGGCATGGTTACTACTTAGTCACAAGTTACAATCATTATTTGTATAGATTAGTGTGAACATATTTATGTTTAGCTACAATAAACCATAAAATTATCTATAAATAGAAGGGTTTATCATATTGTAATGCATGCAAAAATTAAGAATCAAGAGCCATTACTATATTTCCAAAAACACTTGCATTTTCCTCCAAAATCCTCGTTACGTTACTATTTGATTATAAAAATTATTCGACTGATGTTAGCTAGAAAATTGCTTGCTTGTCTCCTGCAACTTTTGACGTCAACAAAGTTGATTGAATATGCGGTTCAAAAGTTGTGATTGTCATGAAATGTGTGGTTGAAATTAGGTAGTGATTTTGACTTGAATTAAAATCAAGATTTTAATCATTACTTTATAAGGGGCATAGTTGGGTGTGGAATTTGTGATACAAGCCTTTCTTATTAAAGGCTTATTTCCACTAAAGGAAAACGCGTTTCCTGTGTTGATTCAATCCGAGCCTTTGATATGCAAGACTTGATCTGGATTGTTGGATTGATAAGAATATATTTTTGGTAGAGGTGGCAAACGGGCTGGACAGTTCGGCTCGTAAAAAAAGGGAATTGAGCTTGGACAGGACAAAAATTTTGGATATTGGACAGTTATGGTTCGGCTCGTGAAGTTCGTGGACTAGTCCAACGGACTGAAAAACCGACCGAGAAACGGACTGAGAAATGGGTCGAAATGGGCCGGCTCGGCTCATTCGTTACGAGCCGGCCCATCCGGCTCGTCCCAAACGGTCACAATTGTGACTGTTTGGGACTTTTGTGGTACTTTTTTTTTTTTTTTTTTAACACCTATAAATATACACACATTTTTCTTAATTTCTATCACAATTCCTCTCAACTCTCAAATTTCAGTTGCAATATTCTACTTCTACATTTCTACTTTTTAGTTATATTTTAGTTTATAGTGCTATAACTTATAAGCCTATAATATTTCGTTTTCATATACAATATTCAATATTGTCTCAAATTCAATATTTCATTTCGATCTCCAGCGACCTTACCTCATCTTTGGATTATATCGTCGAAGGGCGTACTTGACATAAACTAAAGCGCAAGGGAATTCAGATAAGTCTTTGGGCGTACTTTGACGAGGTCTCCTGAACCTGCGGGTGGTGCTGACTTGATCCGAGGTAAGCGTTAGCGTTAGAACATGCTGATTCACCAGGCCTAGGTTCTAGTATAGAGGGAGGAGGCAAAAGGGGACTTACTCAATTTCAAATTTCCAAATTCATTATTTTTAATGGCACACTCACAATCTCATGTTATTCTTCTAGCAAATTTGTTGATTAATTTTCCGGTCTCAACGAAATTCCAATTCCCGAAATTTTGGTGGATTTGGAAAATGAGATTGATGATATAGATACTAGAACTCCTCTTAATTTGGATGACATTAGTGATGAAGATGTTGCTGTTACATATGGATCCGGCTCAGCTAGCACGAAGGAAAGCTTCAGTAGAAATCCAAAAAGGGAGAAAAAGTCGGTATGCTGGAAATTTTTCTAATTGATTAATACATCGGCCATCGACGAAAATGGGAAACCAATAGTCAAAGCACGATGTAAAAATTGCGAAGGACTTTTCTCCTGGAAGAAGGGTGGCGGCACAACACACCTCAACAGACAGTCTAAAGCATGTCGAAAAATGGGCTCGGTTGAAGCAAACCAATCAACTCTACAGTTTGGTCAATCGAGTCAAACCAATTAGGTCTTCAACTAATAACTAGCGCGTCGAGAAGGGATGGTCATGTTCGTATCGAGCGGTGAGTTCCCGCTTTCAATTGTAGAAAGTTCACAATTCACGGAATTCATTCAAAAGTATCTCCAACCTAGGTACAAACCCGTTTCTAGAAATACTTTACGAGCTGATTGCATTAATAAATATTGCGAAAGAAAAAAAAATTTATAAATGCTTTAAATAAATATAATGGTAACTTATCATTTACTTCGGACTTGTGGACTGACAATAATCATAGAGGTTATGTAGCTATTACTTATCATTACATTGATGATACTTGGTTAATGAACAAATGAATTATGGCATTAAAAGTTATTGATTACCCACATAATGCAACAAATATTTTCAATGTACTACTTGCAATTCTTAGAGAATTTAACTGTGATAGTAAAGTTCGTAGTTTTACACTAGATAATGCTTCTGTTAATAAAGCAGTGATAGATAGATTAGCTAACTACATGAATCCTGAATTTGATAGAGTCTTGGTTCATGTTCGTTGTGTGTGTCACATTTTTAATTTAATAGTTCAAGATGGTCTTAAGCATATAGAAAATCAATTGAAAAAAATTAGGCGTGCTTGCAATTTTATCATGATAGCACCTTCTAGGAAACAAGCTTTTGATGCACGTTGTGTAGAAAATGGTATGCCAACACGATCATTTGTTACAGATGTAGGACATAGATGAAACTCAACTTATTTAATGATTGAACATTGTCAAGGTTACGAGAATTTAATATGTGAATATTACAACGGTCGGCACTCACATGGCCCAACTTCTGATTTGGGGGCTGATGATTGGGAACTTGTTTTTCATGTTAAAAATTTTTTGAAACCGTTTTACGATGCTACAAACGAATTATCTGGGGTTTATTATCTCACTAGTCCTTTAGTGTTGAAGCATTTTTATTGCATTGCTAATAATTTTAACAAGTACAAAACATTTCCTATTTTTAAGTAAATCATTACATCAATGGAGAATAAGTTTAGAAAATATTGGGAAAATGTACTCACTTTATTTCTATTAGCAAAGGTTATGGACCCTAGAATAAATTTAGAGGGAACTAAATACACTATAAATGCAATATCAAATAAATTAACTTTTGACACTCCATTGACATGTACAGATTCAGAAAAATGTTTATGTAAAATATACGGACTCAATGCCAAAAAGTCAGGCAAAAATGTTAGAAGAACTGCTCCCACCAGTAGTGTGATACAAAACGAAGACAATGATTTACTTTCTTACCTTATGACTATAAAGGGATCTTCTACTACACATGCCAGTGGTTCTAGTTCTTTTAGTACATTTAATAGTTCAGATGAAACTCCAAGCGAGTTAACTAGGTATTTTTCACACGACCTTCTTAGCATGTTAGACGATGACGAGAGAAATAATTTTGAAATTCTTAAGTGGTAGAGACTAAACGAGCGTCAACACCCAGTTGTTTCTATGATTGCACGAGATCTACTAGCACCTCCGGTATCAACTATAGCATCGGGGGCTGCTTTTAGTGCAGGTGGAACAGTGTTATCTGAATATAGGTCAAGGGTTAAAGAAGACATACTGGAGGCCTTAACGTACTTGAAGGATTGACAATTTGTGGAGAAAATGTTACAAAATAAGATAAGTGAAATCTGGCAGAGGAATTCGGAGAACAATCGTATTGGTGAGTAAATTATTTTGTATTATTAATTATTATGCTTACAATTATGTATTATGCTATAAATAATATATGCATTTTTCTTTTTCTGTATTTTGAATTCTTTCTTTCAAATTCAAAATAAAAAATTGTACACGTAACATTTTGTTTTAATGTACAATTTTAACTCTGCCTATAAGAAATTAAATGTAGCCGGTCCCAAGCTCGGATTAAAGGAGGAGGGTTTATTTAAGTTTTTTATATTTTCAAATTTTAATTATTTCAGTCGCTACTCGTTACCACTTACCCATTTGAAAAAAAAAACGAGCCGGTCCAAGTCCGGCTCGTGGGGACGAGCTACAAGCCGGACTTGGGCCGACTTCGTGTGGAAAGGAGTCAGCCCGTTTGCCAGCTCGTGGACCGTCGCGAGCTGACGTCAAATGGGTCGAGCCGGCCCGACTTGGCCCATTTGACAACCCTAATTCTTGGGCTTGGCCGTCTGGGTTCTAGACGCTTTCATTTTCTAACCTTAATCTGTCTCTCTCTCGCCGCTTCGCCCTTCAACTGCCTCTATTGAAAGTTTTGCGTTTGTTCAGAGGCGTTTATAATCACTTTTTTGGGTCTTTTCGCGGATCTTGAGGTAGATGTAGGGTTAAAAATTGGATAAAGAAAAGATGTGTGGTTTAAAATTTGTATTGAAAATTGGCGCGATTATGAAAGAAAAAAAAAACTCATTTCCCGAACAGAGGCTCAAGTGTTTCTGCCTATTTTCCGAGTGAAATCATCAGTAAATTCTTGATTTACTGAGTTTATGTAGGTTGGTTTGAGTGGTTGTAGTGAGGTTGATATTGTATTTTGTTTCTTCATGGTTTGTGCGAGATAGAGGGTTTTCTGGTTCTATTTCTTGATTGATATTTCAAGATCTATTATGTAAAGAGTTATTTATTTGTGAATCTTTAATAAACTGAAGCCGTAATTCACGTTAGTGGAGTTTCAACGAGACGTAGCCAAATGTTGAGCAAACTCGAACTTCGGGAACAAAAAATTGTTGTTTTACTTTGATTCTGCATTCTTATATTTTGATGCGTATAATTTATGGGTTATTTGTGAACTTTTATTATTGTAACATTGGTCATTGAGGAAATTCACTGGTTAGTAAAAATTCATATAAAATATAACTAACAATGAGATTGGTTGCTTATTTATCTACCATAATTCTAATATACACAAATAAATAAAAGGCGGTCGAAGATAATTATTAATTTTTGTATTGAGCATAAGCATCAAGCATGATTAGACATGTAATCCACTTTGAACGGCGTTGTTGTTCTATTGGATTAATATATATCTATCATTTTATTGACAAAAATTAACTAAATATTTACATAATAAACTATTATGATACCACAAATTTTCAACACGTAAATATGGTCCGTTTTTATAAAAATGTGAATGAAAATGATGCTTGTAGAGGGATCTGTAATACTGTAGCAATGAACAAATCACTGTTCATTGCTACAGTGAGGGATCTGTATTACAGATCCCCTGTACGTGTAACATCATTGAAACTAGTTAATCACCCGTGCGATGCACGAGAAGAAACGTTTGGATAAAGATAATTCAATATGAAATTAGATAAATCTTTTTCATAAAATAAATAAATTTCGCAAATAAGAGATAATATCATCATTTATTAATTTTATATGATTACAAATTCTAGAATACTTCTTTGTACACAACGTTGTTTGTTGATTTTATTGTTCTTCCTTTCTTATCACAAATCAATATCTTTAATCAGGAACGATTTGTCACCCTAGAATCGCAACATAAAGTTATCCATGTGTAAGTACCAGCCGTTTAAGAAGAAGTTCCACATGCAAGAATGATTGTCCCTGACTCTTATTGATAGTCATGACATATGACACCATCAATAGAAATTGTCTTCTTTGAAATCTAATAAATATCCTAGAATCAGAAGGGTTCAACGATAATATTGGAATAAAGAACTTGTGTCTTGCATTGATGCCAGAAAAAATTTGACCTTCTAGAACATGGTCGTCAAGTTTTGTAACTATCAACCTTGTTCCATTACTCAATCCCTGTGTATGATCAATATTTCTCAGAAAGAACGTGTGTCCTCACTTATCTATTGCAAAGGTCCACCACATGGCGCAATAGTGATATCCATGTGTTAGTGTGTCAAAATCCACCGACAATCAATTCGACAATTTCATCGACAATAGAAAAATCATATTGGTCATCATTGGTCGCCCACCAACCAATAAGTATAAGTCTTAAATTTGAAGTGTTTCCTCAATCATCTTTTCTCAAACTGACCTAAATTTCCTTAACAATTTGTTGTATTTATCTAGCATATCCTTTGAATCAGAAACTATTAAATCACGCAACATAAAATCGCATGATTCACTCCTACCCGGGGACATTAAAAGACATAAATTAAATTTTAGAATATCAACACAAAATTATCTGTAAACAATATAAATATAAAAGCAATAAATACATAATACGTACCTCACGACCCTTTTTCTGCTTTCAACCTCATTCACATTGTCAACAATGTAAAGCGAGCAAATTGCAGAGCTGAACCGTCATCAGGCAATAGAGTCACAATCTTATGGCAATTTTGATCGTGTAATCTGAAGAGGGGAGGCCCTCTACCATCATTTAGCTCATTATCTATTCCCCTATAGAAGTGAATGAAAAGATCATATTATATGTCCGAATGTTCTCAATGGAATTTTTAATCCTGTCTCCCTGTCATATAACAAATCTTTCAAAATTATAGAATGATATTCCATAAGAGAAATATTCACTTTCTCTTGTATACAACAAAGTAGGGGTGAACAAATAAACCGCAAAACCGAATAAAACTGCAACAAATGGTTTGGTTTGTAAAAATTACAAACCACCTTAAACAATTTGGTTTAGGTTTCAATTGTTAAAATCGCGATTTCAAACAGCCAACCCGCCAAATTTTAAAAATAAAAATAAAGACAAATGTTCGATTTTAAAAAAAATAAATAAAGCAATATACTTTTTATTGTCAACAAATCAAAATTGAGGAGACAAAGATTAATTTGTTCAAATCCACAATCATTTGGAAATAATTTTTCCTCATACAATTCATTATCATCATCCAAAATATTTTCTTAAAATAAAATTTTTAATATAAGATCTAACGATAGTCTACTTCTATATAATTAGTTTGTTTGTCAACATGAATTGATTCACAACAAAGCACTTAATTAAAAACTTAATACTATTTTTGAGCTAGTTTCAACTCGAAATTTAAGATGAATATGTGTCTTTGAGCTCGCTTTGAAATATACTAATTTATTCATCGGCAATCTATGGTTTCAAACCGCTCCAAATCTCAAAAAATAGTTTTATTTTATTTTGTTTAAAAAATGAAATGGCTTAGTTTGGCTTGGAAAAATTTCAAATCGTTATAAATGGTTTGATTTGAAATATTATTAAAAATCATGTTCACCCCACAACAAAATGAGAACTTCGAATTACGACATGTTTTATAATGCTTATTCTCTCTCCTCGCACAAAAAATTTGCTTTGCAAAATAAATATTTAAATGATGGATCTCCAATGTCCATGTACTCTGAACAATCAAACAATAGATGAAAAAGTTAATAATATATATCATGCTATAAAAGATAAGATTTATTGTTTTGACCATTGACAATGAAAAACAACACGTATAAGAAACGAATTCGATAATCATAAAAAAAGAAAAAAACTAAAATTGTGATTGACAAAGATGCATCAAATTCATGCACTACAAGAAATTTACACTTATCCTACAAAATTTTCGCATACAAATTGAGATTTGTAGGAGGAATTCATCTTTTCCCACAAAAACGAGAATTTGTAGGGCTAAAACTTGGCTCCAAAATTTGTAAAGTTAGAGGACTTGTGCCCACGAACATGTATATTTTTCCAGACAAAAAAAAATTGTAGCATAAGATATATCTTTTACCGGCAAAAAAATTGACCAATTTGTAGGCTAATTTGAGAAAAATTCCTAATTTTCTTACTAGTCCCTAAAGAATTTAGTTTGGTAAGAAAAGATCCATATCACTACTTCACTCCTAACATAAAAAGAGCCCCTTTTGTATTTCACTGTTAATTTTTTCGTCTGACCAGAAAAAAATTTTAGGGTTTGCTTTTTCCAACGCCTTCAACCTCTCTTGCCCCCCAACTCTGCATTTCTTCCTCCCCTCCAATGTCTCACTTCCAATTCTGAATCTGCAGTTGGTTAGGTCAATTTGCTTCGATTGAAGCTTCAAACTTCTGGTAATTATTTTCTTTTGACTAGTTGCAATAAAGGAATTACCTGTTCTCTCCTTAGTTTCGTTCATGTACTGAAACAATGAGCGTGAGCGATCTTGACTGGAATGTAGAATGTTTAAAAACCCTCTTCAACCCCAGAGAAGGATTTGTCGTCGGTAATCACCACCGAAGGGACTCATCCCCGACCGGCAGATGAAAATATTAAGCTTGAGTTTTGTTTTGAAGGTTTATTATCTTTTTGAAATTAATTAGTTTTATATTTTTTTAATTTGGTTTAGAAGTACTGATTTTGTTAAGTTGGACAAGTTTGAAAGAGAATTTTTAATGGAAGATAGTGATTTTTTGGATAATTCATATTTTAGGAAATTTATGGGTCTGAATTGACTCTGGATTGGTGATGTTCTATTGTTGTTTTACCGAAAGTGTGAAACTTTTTTAGATTTTATGATGATTAATGATCGAGAACTGTTGTACAGTTATGATATATCCCTAAAGTCTTTGATAGTCTTATATTTTAATTCAGTTAATTGAATTTAAGAGCATGAAATCTCTTGAATTTGGCTTCAAAATTTTATGCCTTTTCTTCAATGGAAGGCCTTTTTTTCAGCGTTACACTTTTTTTTCCTGCTAATATATCTTTATATTTTGATCAGTTTTAGGGTTGTGATACTATGTCCTAAATGTCGTGTGTAGTTGTGAGATTGACTCTATTACTAATAAAATAAATTTGAGGGAGAGAAACTACTCACAAGGCATTGCATTACTGCCCGTCCTGCTGTGAAAGAAGCGATTTGGTTTTAGATCTGTTTCTTCTATTTTTATCTAAATGGGTATTTGCAAGTTATTTCTGCTGGAAAATTTTATTAATTTTGGTAGAACATGATTCTAGCAATACTAATTTTTTTTATTATGTACTAAGGAATTCCCCAAGCTCGGTGGTTTCATATTCATTTGTTTTTTCATAGTATCTATATGCATCCTTGTGTTTAATTAGTTTTATCCCCACCAAACAGGGGCTTTTAAATCGTATTACTTTTAATTGAAGAATAAACGGTGCCAAAACTGATGATCAATCTCAATATGGAAGGTAAATGTCATGGAATTTTTACAACATTTATGTGTTGATGCTTTGCCATTTTTTATATATTAACTAACTTACTCATTGACAAAAACTTTATTTTTGGATTTAATACTATGGGCAGGCCTTTTGATCATAAATATTCTGAACAAAACATTAATGCTCCTCCTAATTATGAGAAGACTATTAGTGGTTCACGCAGTCCCCCTTATAGTGAAAGGTAATGTATTTGTACTATTATCTAGCTTCTGCATGAACTATTCTGGTTTGGTTGATGGTTCTAACTTCCTGTTGTCAAAAGGGATAGTAGACAAATATTTTGGTTTGGTTGATGGTTCTAACTTCTGCATGAACTATATGTAAATGTTTTGTGTTAGGTATTTTCCTTCTCATCCAGGATACTCTCATTTTGCTTTTGATCTTTAGTACAGCTATTCCATATCCCAAAATTAAAAGGTTTTTTATTAAATCCTTAGTAAAATCATAGTTTAGGTAATTATTTCATGTAGTTCTGTCTTTGCTTATGGTGGTTTGGCATGGTAACACAAAGTGTTTCTCATCACCCTGTAATTAGTTCATTATTAGTATGTTGCTATGCTATGAAACTTTTAGACTTTTATATCTTCAAATATAGCCATTAGAAAACTGGGTGAATTAGATTTGGTGCCCGTCTTCTTTGTGTCTACTTTGTTGATTTCCAGCAAACTGGTACCCGTCTCATATATATCTAAAGCTGTTTATGTTCATTGGATCAACCAACATTTGTATGAGGTCTTGGGTCCTTTGTGTTGTGGTCATTGGATAACATTATAAGAATATGATTCTATTTAGTTTTTCTTGGAACATTGTATTGGACTATTAGAGCCTGTTTGGTAATGTGAAAATTTTGATTTTTGTGATTTTTTTTTTGTTTTTTGATGGATGTGTGGTTTAAAAAAGTTTGAAAAGTCAAAAGTGGAAGGTTTGACTAAGAATGGATGGTTGAGATTGAGTTTGAAAAATTGAGATAAAATTTTTATCATTATCAAACGGGCTCTTAGTGTACTAGTTTTATGCGCCAATGTCTTTCTTGTCCTCGAGAAGAGAGCAATCTACTTCTATTCAATCATAGACGGGTAAGCTACCCCCCCCCCCCACACACACACATATATATTTTGGTTAAGTTGTGTTTTATGATAATCACTAAATGTTGTTTTTTTTTTTTTTGGTCACACTTATTCATTGCCAAAAATAATAATTTTTAATCTATGGAAATATTAAATGTTTCACGGTCCCTTTGCAGAGTTTCTACGATGCTAATGAAGAAAATAATGCTACTGAGGTGAAGAGAACAACTCTGATGAGGAGAACAACTTTTGCGAGGATGAATAGCATATCTAATGAGCATGAATATTTATGTTATTTTTGCTAGATGCATTATAATAGATAGAGAGCATGTTTGCTCTACTTTTTAAGTTTAAATGTAATCACACCTAGTGAATGATTTTTATTTACTATATTTTGAGTTCAATGATATATTGTTCGACACTAAAGTCTGAATTTGATTTATTATCATTATGCATCTTATTTTGAATAAGGTAAAAAAATTATATAATATAAATAAAAAATAATTTAATTTTTCCCTACAAATTATATCATTATTTAGACAAAAATATTTGTAGAGAAAAGTAGGACTTAATCCACAAAATATTTTTGCCACAAAATTATTTGTAGGAAAAAGTAAGGTTTGATTTGTACTATGTGCCCACGAAATGTGTATCGTGGGCTAAATTAACTTTAGTAGACAAACAAATTTGTTGGGAAAGAACTTAGACAACGAATTATATTTGTCTCTGAAGAGTTCATAGGGAAAAGTTTTAGCCCACAAATTTTTAAATTTTGTCTTCTAATACTTCTCACCACGATGTTTGCCACACAAACGTCCCTACAAAAATTCTTTGTCTGGAAAGGTTTTTGCCCACGAATAAGAACATTTTCCTACAAATTTATTTTGTATGCGGAATATAAAATTCATGTAGTGATGGTATTATAAGTTTTTGCAATTTTTATACAACGTAATTGTTTTTTGATGAAAATTATAACAAAATTTAATACAAATTGATTAAATATTCGATATAAATATAAATGAAAATTCGATATTAGATTTGTATGACAGAACGAAATTATTCATCCATAAGATTGATATCAATAAAATAACACAATTATTGAAAAATATTATTTACGTATTAAATGTAATTTTCTATAAAAATACTAATTAAGTTAATAGAACGCAATACAAAGGAGCTCAAATTTTTAGATGTACTAAATAACTAAAAAAATAAGATTATTTATAAAAAGTTTTATACAATAAGATTTATTTAGTATTAGATGCGTGATACAACTTCGATATAATTTTGAACTGAAAATTTTGCATTGAATTTGTATAACTGCACGCAAATACTTATTTGCAAAATTCAAAACATTAAAAGATAAAAAAAAAATTTATGAAAAGAGAT
This sequence comes from Ligustrum vulgare, assembly GCA_963555705.1. Classification (NCBI taxonomy): domain Eukaryota; kingdom Viridiplantae; phylum Streptophyta; class Magnoliopsida; order Lamiales; family Oleaceae; genus Ligustrum; species Ligustrum vulgare. Next base: position 4,789,702 of record OY743179.1, read on the forward strand.
GTTTAAACACAAATAATCAAATATAAATAAGTAAAAAAAAAATATTCATAAAAATATTTAAGTGGAAGTAGCAGTGTGAACACAATAAAAGTTGAGTTTTGGTCTTTGGAGTGTGAAATCAATAAAAGTTGAGTGTGAAAATAAATGAAATATATAATATTGTATAAAAAAATCACAAAAAGTTGTATCAAATTGGCGGGAGGAATCGATATTAGATTTGTATGACAGAACGAAATTATTCATCCATAAGATTGATACCAATAAAATATCACAATTATTGAAAAAAAATATTTACGTATTAAATGTAACTTTCTATAAAAATACTAATTAAGTTAATAGAACGCAATATAAAGGAGCTCAAATTTTTAAATGTACTAAATAACTAAAAAAATAAGATTATTTATAAAAAGTTTTATACAATAAGATTTATTTAGTATTAGATGCGTGATACAACTTCGATATAATTTTGAACTGAAAATTTTGTATTGAGTTTGTATGACTGCACACAAATACATATTTGCAAAATTCAAAACATTAAAAGATAAAAAAAAAATTATGAAAAGAGAGGTTTAAACACAAATAATCAAATATAAATAAGTAAAAAAAAATCTCCATAAAAATATTTAAGTGGAAGTAGCAGTGTGGACACAATAAAAGTTAAGTTTTGATCTTTGGAGTGTGAAAGCAATAAAAGTTGAGTGTGAAAGTAAATGAAATATATAATATTGTATAAAAAAAATCACAAAAAATTGTGTCAAATTGACGTAAAATTCTCCTCCTTTAATATTAAGTAAGATAAGATGTGAAAGTGGAATAGGATTGTGGTCTGGGCTACAATAATTAACAAATGATGCATAGGAGCATACGCGTCGTCTTTCACTCCCAGGGCATATCTCCTAGTGATAAAGGAAATTGCAGGAATCTTGCTCAGCGCAACCGGGTAGAATTCTTATAAAATGGATTTGTACATTGTGACAAGCGGGAGTCTCCAACATTTGTGAGAGTTACCAATGCCCTTCGCCCTAACTCTGGGAGGCACAACCTGCTATTTACCTCTCAAACAAATGACCCATGATAAGGTTGATTCGGGTCCTCAATGTGTGGGTTACATCCTTTTTTTATAGGCGTAGTCTTTCTATATATATGTACAACTCTTCAACCACTGCTATAGTGCTACCGCTACTGAATATTGTGTCTGTTCTTCGAAGCAATCATTTCAATTTAATAATCGGGCTCTATTAATTTGGGCATAGCCTCGTAGGCACAATTTTTTAAACCATTTTTTAATCATTTATATTTTCCCTCTTCAATTTTAACCACACATCTTAGCTAGAAAATTCAAATGAATCAAAATTATTATGACATTATTCATTATGGCCGTTGAATGGACCCTCAATTTATAAAAAACATAATTTCTTAAATAACCTTTTAAGTACAGACATATTCTTTCTTCATTTTTTAACCATATATTTTACCTCGAAAATATAAATAAATCAATTTATAATTACTACAATGTTATGATGGAGACTTGCTTGGAATGACACGTTTGGCTAAGTTGAAAAGAAGAAGAAAACTACAAGGAAATAAGTAAATATGTAACTTAAAAGTGAATTAACATAGCATAATCAAGATTTTTTTGAGCTGTTGAGAGCCTAATTATTTGCACATGTGGTTATCGTATAGGTTGACAAAGTCAAAATGAAATTACCGTATTTTCGTGGATTATACTAATCACGTGATATTGAGACACGTAACCATAAACTTTGGTTTGGGTGTCATCACCCTAAGTATGATCATCGCTGATTAAAAATAATTTATCAATGCGTTAGTTTTACTGATTAAGATTTTTATTTTATATTTGACTTTTAATAATCTCTTGAATTGAATATATCCAAATTTCAGGGAAATGATAAATGTGATGGCACAATTATAGCCCTTTTATGGTGATTCCAAATGACACCTTAAAAATGTCTACGCGTCACTTGAAGGGTGGATACTGGGTGTCAGGCGGGTCCCACCGACACTCCCAATAGGGGAGACAAGTGTCCAAGTGGTCAGTGAGCATCGCCAATTAACATCAAGAAGTAGACCGAGATTCAATTTATTGAAATGCCTTATCTAAACTTTACATAGTGAATATTTTAAATTTTGTTCCCATTTTTTTTATACTAAAGGAGCTTAATCAAAAATCTTATGAGACAAAGAAGTAATCAAGTATATCATGCCTTAGTTTAAGGCACATTTTTTTGAGGGAAAATGATTTTTGTTTTTTGAAGAACGTGTTCTTAAAATGTAGATTTTTTTTTTTTTAATAAATTTACGTGTAAAATTATATTACAAAAATATGTGCGGTTGAAAATAAGTTTTTTTTTTTTTTTTTTTTTTAGAAATTGAGTTCAAACAGGGATTACAAGTAGAAAAAATGTGTAAACACACTAATTTTTAATTTAATAACAAGATAACAATTTTGACCTTGCCCCCTTAAAGATGGTCAAGCATATGAACATATTCAGCTTCTTTTTTTATTTATTTTTAACCCAGGTATTCCAGCTAAGCCAAACTTAATTCTGGACCACCAGTCACGGGTCCCTCAGTAACTCACGGATGTAAATCACGAGTTATGCTCAAGTTGACCAGGATTTGAGCACCCCTTATATTCTTGACTCCAAGGGAGCCTTCCTCCATGATTATTACATCACCAAGCTGCTCCAACTAACATTGGTTATTACATCACTCAGCTGCTCCTACCAGGAATCGAACTCCCCACGCTGAGGTTGCAAGTCCAGCAATGCCCTTCCTTTGCCAACTTGACTATGCCCCGAGGGGCTATGAACATATTCAGTGATTGGACGTTGAGTTGTGTATGTTATTTAAATTTACCGAGGTCAGTTTTTCAAGATCACATATATCATTCTTTAGAAGTTCTTGATGGGTATTCATTAAATATTTTTCTTTTTCTATACAGTACTCAATTTTAATTATCTATTAAAAATCAAGTTTGCAATATTTGACGTTTTAACTAAATTTCAATCATCAATTCTCCTAAAAATCACTATTCATTTAAAAAAAAAAACCCTTTTCAATATTACACAAATCAGGCAATTTTTCAAAATCACCGATTGGTAAATGCACTTTTTTTGGTTTATAAATCAATTTATAAATCACATAATTTCCCAAATCACTTTTTAACCACATTTTTCACTCTTCAATTTTCAACCACTACTTCTTACGTCAAAATCATAAATAAACCACTTTATAAATCAAACAGTGTTATCAAAATAATAATATTCACCATTTCAAAAAATCTTAATATATATAATAATAGTATAGCAGTCAAAAAAATCCACACATAGTTTCCCGCCATTTTTAGCTGCTATTTTAGGAAACTTTGTAATTTTATTATTAATTATTTTAATAATTGAATTAGAAAACTTCAATTAATGCAAAATTAATTATAGGTGATATGTAATAAATGACTTATTGATTTGTAAAAAATAAAAAATCTATAAAAATGTCAAATTGTATATTATTTTTATTTTTTTGATAATTATTGTAATATTTTGAAGTAAAAAAATATATATAGGTGTCAAATTCATGATCTTAACGAGAAGTTCAATACAAGTTAACAAATGAGAGCAAACTCTAAATATATCATTCATAAAATTGTCTCAAATAATAAAGGTAAAAATTTTACTTATACTTTTTACTTTTTTCAATATCCAATCTTTTTAATTTATCTCATCTAAGTCATAAAATGATATTTACCATTTCTTACCTAACTTCAATTTGACATAAATGATTAATTTCAATTTTTTTCTTATCAAATCTTAATATTAATATATATAATAATAATATAGTAGCCAAAAAAATCCACACATAGTTTCCGTCCATTTTCCCTGCTATTTTAGGAAACTTTGTAATTTTATTAATTATTTTAATAATTGAATTAGGAAACTTCAATTAATGCAAAATTAATTATAGGTGACATATAATAAATGACTTATTGATTGTAAAAAATAAAAAATATATAAAAAGATCAAATTGTATATTATTTTTATTCTTTTGATAATTATTGTAATATTTTGAAGTAAAAAAATATGCAATATAGGTGTCAAATTCATGATCTTAACGAGAAGTTCAATACAAGTTAAAAAATGAGAGCAAACTCTAAATATATCATTCTTAAAATTGCCTTAAATAATAAAGGTAAAAGTTTTACTTATATTTTTTACTTTTTTCAATATCCAATCTTTTTAATTTATCTCATCTAAGTCATAAAATGATATTTATCATTTCTTACCTAACTTCAATTTGACATAAATGATTAATTTCAAAAAAAAAAAATTCTTATCAAATTAAAAGAAATAATGATATCGGATCTTTCTAAGTAAATTCAATTGAATCATTTTAATTTCTACAACTTCAGGTTTCGATAAACTTTTTGGTAATTTTGAAATTAATTTTATAAATTTTCTCATTTTGTTCATTTATCTACTTTTTAATTTTTATAAATTTAAAATAACATCAATTTGTAAAATATATACTAAAGACTTTAACAATTAATTCATTGAATTTTATAGAAAATAAAAATATAAGGTTTTATCAAACTTATTCTATTTAAAAATAAAATATAGTCCATACATTTATTTAAATTGCACAAAAAATAGTTTTGTGTGTGTGTGTGTGTGTGTGTGTGGGTAACATGGCCATTTTCAATACTTGGTGAAAAATAAAATATCACATTGTATTTGAAACCATTGAATATGAGTAAGTTTGATATAAACTATAGAAATTGTTTCAAATGTGTGATTGAAAGTGAAAGAAGGTAGTATAAAAAATAAAATATTTGTCTAATCAATCAATTGAGTTGTTAAAAATTAATTTTTTTTAGAATGTTTGGTTAAAAAGTAGTATGTGCAATTGTGAAAAATTAGTTTTTAAATAATATGTGGTTGTGAACGAACATTAAAAATAAAATTATTTTTAAATAATCAATTCTATATGAATAAATAAACTAAAGAAACTAGATAATGAACAATTAACTGTTAACAAATGCAATTCATAACTTTTTTTTTTTTTTTTGATATTTTGATTGTATATTGAATATACAATGTATGCATTAATGTAAGAAATCTTATAGGGAGAAATGAAATTACAAATTATTCACAATTTGTGTATGCAAGTTATTATTATTATTTTTTTATTGTGTTATTTTTATCGGGCATTGTATTTCTACAACTTATTCAATAAATATTATTTATTCCGTTAATCGCACGGGTGCGATTACTAGTAATAATAATAATATTCAATTAATTAAAATAAACTCACTCCACCCCATCCCACCCCATAACGCCACCAACCCCTCACCAACAGACGCATTCATTTCCCCCAAACCAAAACGTCTTCCCCACATTTTCCCTCTCCTCCAGCGACCACACCCTCCTCTGGCTACCACATCTTAGGTCACAGAAATTCCAGTGCGATTATCTTGGTGGCGACACCCTCAAACCTTAATTTCCCAATTTTCCCTTTGCTATTTTCAATTTTCTCTTTGTATCTTGCAGATCGACGATGATGATGCAAGGCTTCACAGTATAACCGCGGTGTAGGTTCCATAAGTTGCTGAGGTTGTTACGTGGTGGTGGTGGTGGTGGTGTTGGTGGTAGAGATGCAATCTCCAGTTTGTGGTGGTTGTTTTTTATTCTGTATATGGAGGTTGTTAGGAATCAATGGTTTTTGGAGTTATGATGTTTGCTTTGGTGCAAGGTGATTATTGTGTGGTGTATGTGGTGGTGTGCTTATTGGTACATGCGACGGGTAGGGGCGGAGTCAGGATTTTGAGTAAGTGGGGGTCAAAATTTTCAAATGTCCGTCCTCGAAATTTTTTAAAATCAAAATGATTAAAACGACGAAACAATAATCAAAAACTAAACTAAGTCAGTAAGCCAGTAATCACTAATCAGAGAGAGAGGGAGAATTAATAATAATGGAATTCAATTCACAAATTTGAATCCATTTTAACCTTAAATTTCATCAAATAAATAAAAATTTCACTCTTTACACATTTACTGCCAATTTCACTCTTCAGCTGAGCGGTAAACTCCCAAGCAAGACGAAATGTTTGAAAAATCGTTACCAAAAATCATTCCAAATCCAACTCGTAAACATCCAAACCAGTACTTTAAATAAGTAAATAACTAGTACATAGAACTCCAAGTTATTTAACTGTTGATATTTTTGAAGACTGTGGGTAATGTTAAGAAATGAAGAAACAATAATGCTACATTCAAAACTATACCCATTACAATCTGGATGAGAATCATCATGATTATCACGTGACTTTGCATAAGCTTCATTTCACAGTATTAAAGCTTTCAAAAACCACGAGAATTTGGGAAATAAAATTCTTCAACACAACTACACAAACTGATTTCATTTATCATTTATCAATTATTTGAGCTTAAAACTTACTTGGAATTTGGAAAAATTGCACCCAAATCTGGGTGAGACAACAGCAAAGGAGCAGATTGAGCAGTCGCCAGCCGGGAGCGGGAGGGGGACCGTTGGACTTGGTCGACTTCTCGGAGACGACGGCGAGGAGGCGCTGGCAGGGGACAGGTCACAGCGAGAAGGCGCAGTGTTGCAGCGAGCGAGGATTGCGAGCCAGCAAAAATTTCGGATGGTATTATCACATACTAGAGGTTGGACTTGGACTGGAGCATAATAAGGGAATGAGGCTCCGGGCTTGGGCTGCTAAATTTTTTTTTTTGGGCCAAACGGCCCAAACTGATCTCTTTTTTTTTTAAAAAAAAAAAACCCAGTGGGGGCCTACGCCTCACTGGACCTTAGCAGGCTCCGTGCCTGGTGGTGGCAGGTGTATGTGTATCGTTATGTGCAGATTTGTATTGGTGGTGGTGTGGGAGCGTTCCATATGATGGTGGCTCTGTGGGATGCAATGTGAGTGATGGTGGGCAGTATGGTGATGGTTGTAGTTGATGGTGAGATGACGATAGTTTGTTGATGGTTTATGGGGTTGCATGTATAAGTCACAGGTTTCTTGTCCAAGCCACATATTACACTTCATGCATCACGTGTTACGTTGTCACATGTAACACATCATACTTGAGGTCACAAATCACACTTTATATGTCACACGTCATTTAATTAGATGCATGTCACACTTCATATGTTCACATGTCACACTTTCTTTGTGCTTCAATGATATGTAACATATTTAAGTTCATATGTCACAATTCATATATTATATGTAATAATTCATAGGCCATGGATCTAATAAAAGTGGTCACAGGCAATTCGTATGTCATATATTTTCTTTTTGATTGGTATTCACAATTTTTATAATTGGAGGGTCCTATTTAAAATGGAAATATGTCGTAACAGCATACTTGATTGTAGGGCGATTTTTTTGAAATCTACTTTACGCACGCATGCATACCAAGTCTCTGTGTGTATCTTGATATCTATATGTGTGTGGTGGTGATGATGATACGCCTGAGATGGTAGTGATTGTGATAGTGGTAGGTCATGATAATAATTGTAATGGAGACAATGCGTTGGAGATGATGGGTGGTTGTGGTGGTGGTGTGTCAAATATAGTGTTGGTGATGACAGGAAGGTAATTTGGAGCTGGATCGTTTTGAGAGACACTTGTTATGGAAGATTGAGATGACATGAGGTGAGGTGAGGGGGTGGGATATGGCGAATCTAATATATATTATTAATCGTCCGATTTTAGAACTTTAAGACTTATATTTCTTTAAATTTGAAGTGATGCATAATAAAGACGGTTTATGTATTGTCCCTCGAGTTTTATGGGATTAACTATGCCCAAGTTAGAATAATCACTTGTACCATTTTAGTTACTCTACTAAAGCAAAATGGGCGTTCGATCAATTAATAATATTGGTCCACTTTGATTGTGTCTTTTCCCATTATGACTAATTGATTGCACTAATTATGAAACATGGTTAAACATATTAGTACATTGTATTAGCTTGTGATCGGTCAATATCTCGACCCATATAAATTGGAATATTCTAGTCAGTATCAAACATGGGTTAAATGTTTTTTAACTCAATCATTACAATTTATAAATAAATTTATAAATAACACAATTTAAAAATATTTTTGACCACGAATTTTATCTCAAAAATATAAAAAATCAATTTATAATTATTGTAATGTTATCGAACAAAGATGGATCTATCATTTAATATCATGTAATTGTCGCCTAAATTGTTGCTAAATATCTATGATGATGAATAGAATTACACGCATTGGCGGAGTTAGGACTTATATGTTGCGGGGATGAAATTTATGGAGGGGGAGACGATTTTTTTTTTTTAACCAAAATGATTGAAATCGAAGATTTTTAGTACCAAATATTCAAGTTAGATTGATAGATCAAAATGACAAAATCAACTTGTCCATACAAAACAAATTCATCTACGTCCCTGATGCTATACAATTTGAAAATAAATACGAACATTAAGTGGACATCAAAAGACAAAAACAAATTGTCTATTTATATGATAAATAGTATTGATGACTTGGACATCTTAAATTGATCTCTCATTGTCCCTTCTCAATATACACAAGCATAGTACTAGAAAAAAAATCATCTTCCATTTCATTTCGCAACCTTGTTTTAACGACACTCATAGCTAAATGCATGTTCTGCAATTATTGTTGAAACCAAAAGAGCTAAGACAAGATAAATCAATATATCAACAAAATTATCTCATTGTTTTTTTGTCAATGCCAATAGTTGGCACATCTCGAGAAGTGTTATCAAATTTTTAAATTTGAAGTTACGCTGAATGAATTTATTGGAACGAATTGAAAATTGAATAATAGGTCGTCTAGTGTTTCTAGTTAAGCCTCAGTTTGGTACCAATTAAAATCTAAATTTTAATTTAAGTTAAAGTCAATAATCAACCTCAATTACATTTTGTGGGATTCACAACTTTTCAACAACACATCATATAAAATTGTATCAAAATTTACTAAAAATCTAATTTTAATCTCCACCAAGTAGGGGATAAGTCTAAGGATTGGGCTTTAAACTTTAAATTATTGGGTCAATATTTGTCAATTGAAAAAAAACGAAAAATTTTAAAAATTTTGCAAGACTGAAACCTAAAAATAGATTATAAAATTGACTAGCTCCGTCTCTAATTACACGATTCAAGTTTTGATGGTCTAGGTTAGATTTAGTATTCAGCTTAGCAAGGGTCAATAGTTTTCATGCCACGCTAAATCCAACACGATGGAATTTTTGCATTTTGTCATTGGCCACCAACACAACTGCTGATTAAGCCGATGTTTGAGTCCCTCGATATTGGAACATCAATTTGGTAGCTGTAGAAAATTCTTTGACGTTAAATAATGATATTCAGGAAAAACAAGTTATTATAGCTCGATACCGTGAAGAATCCCTTACTATTGCACGAGAACACATGTTGTCCATCGACTACGTCTTTCAACCTGATATTAGATTCTTATTCACCCTCTATGGATGAGATCATAAAAGAAGTAGATTGAAAATAATCCGTCAGAATAATTTAAACGGATTTCCACGAAGAATGAATTTCGTGAAGGTAGAGTCGAAATTACTATGAGAAATATATGCTAAAATAGTCAAAATGAATCAAATATGATTATCTTGACAAGATATTTCATTCATTCTTCCTCTTGTTGTTATGGAATCTAGTTCTTTCAAGGTTATAATTAATGGTTGATTGACAATTCCATCTCTATTTTAGGATCGGACATGAGAGTTTCTTCTCATCGAACTTCTCATGAATAAAACAATTAAAAACATTTAATTGAGACGATTACTTGTTTTTTTGTTTTTTTGTTTTTTGTTTTTGTAAAAAATAGTTATAATTTTCTAGCTCCGTCACACTTTGTTTTTTGTTTTTTTACCACATTCTTCCCATTTCAAATGTATTACTCCATCTGTTCCGTGAAGATATATTTGCTCATATTTTTACATAGATTAAGAAGATATCAATTAATGTAGTTGAAAATAAAATTTTTTCTTACATTTTACTAATATATCTCTACATTAAAAAGAACGTAATAAATATGATTATTTTATATTTGTTGATAATAATGAATATTAAATAAGAGCATATTAGAAAATTTAAAAATATGTTGACTTTCAATAAGGAAAACGGCCTATAATTTGGGACAGATATATAAGGAATACACGTGTAGCGCCCCGAGTTCTAAATACCCGGTTCACCGCTTCTTCATCTGATCCAACCTTTAAAATAATATTTTAACGGAAGAAATGACTGAAACTTATTTTTGGCAACATTAAATAAACTGTAATGGTCGATAAAATTGAAAACATTTATGAACTAATAAATCGAGCCATTAATATTGTAAAGCAATTGACAATGTCATAATTTCTCAAATAACTGAAATTCTCAAAATTATCCAATGTTTGGAAATATGGGAATCATTAAAATAAGACTTTCAACCATTTAACGACTGTTGCCACAATCATCCATCAATTGCCACTCTCTCCGAAATCTGCAAATGTTGTTAAAATAGACATGAGCATTTCTTAGAAATACTCAGTAGACTCATCACCAATTAATTAATTTACAATATAATTGAACACATAAATGTAGGCTCTTTAGAAACATAGGGTGTGGGTAGTCTCTTCTTGTGCATTAAAGCACGGGGCTTCTCTTTGAAAAATCATAGGCTCTTTAAAATCATCGGGTGTGGGTAGTCTCGTCCGTGCACTTAAGGCACGTATGTTATGCATAACATCATTATTTATCTTGCAAGATATTCTCTTATTTCTTTCTCATACTTAAAAGCAAGTAAGTTATGACAAGCATAACAACATAATTATTTTCGAAGAAATACATTATCGTCTCTTTTCATAAAAATGACTTTCACATAAGTCACATAACATACACATTCACATGCAATCATAATTTAAATCAATTAATAGGGGCGAGTCTACCTTAAACTTGACGAGTGCAAAGTTGAGCGGGAAACGACTTCAATTCTTTAATTCTTCGTACGCTTCGGCTAGCCAATTAGAAGATTAAGTCGAATTAGTCTTTTGAAATTTATAGTTTAAAATGATATATTACAATTTGGGGACTGAAATTGATGATTTGAAAGTTGAGGAGCTAATATGAGTAATTTGAAAGTTGAGTGACTAAAATGAATACTTTGAAAGTTGAAGGACTAAAATGAATACTTTGAAAGTTTAGGGACTAAAATGTAAATTTTCAAAAGTTGGGTCGAAGCTCAAAATGAATATTAAATTGGGGGGATCGAAATAATTGATTTTAAAAATGAAGGGCTGAATAAAATCATTTAAATGTTTAAGGACTGAAATTAAAAGGTTTTAAAACTATAGGGACTGATTTAAATCATTTTGCAACTTAGGGACCAAAGTGCAAATTTCACAAATCCAAATATTAAAATACCAATTCACTCATCTCTCTCTCTCTCATTCGTCCGGCTAGGCAGAGGAGCGGAAGAGAGAGCGGCTGCGGCGCAACTGGAGGAAAAAAGGGGTCTCCAGCCGGCGGTTCGCCGACGCAGGGTGCGGCGAGCGGCGGGGGTGTTGTACACTAGGTTTTTGTGCGGTTTAGGTGCAAGATCGATGGCTAAAACGAGGTTGGAAGTTGCGGTTTGGGCTGCGAAAAATCGACGGTACAACCGGCCATCAATAGGTCGAGGTTCGTTCGGGTATGGTTCTGGGCTTGTTTTATTCGTGGTTTTGGGTTGATTTGGGTTTCGATTTGGGTGAGGATTAGAGCTGGGTTGGCCGTGCTTTGTTGCGGTTTTGGAATGGTTGAGTTGTGACGGTGGTTGTTGGTTTGGGGTAGTGGCAGTGATGGTGGTTGGGGTCTATTGGGGTGGTTGGTCAGCGGTGGAGGTAAGATTGCAGGGGTATTGGTGTGTGTATTTGGAGTTGGTTTGCAGTGGGTGGTTCATGGTGATTCGGCTGTGGATGGTTGGCAGTGTGGTTCGTTGGTGGTGGTGCTGCAGGTGGTTTAGGTGGTGGTTCTTGGTCAAGCTTTGGCTGCTTGTTGGACGGTGTTGTGGTTTTGGGTGGCTGGAGATGGAGGTGGTGATGATGATGATGATGATGAGAAGAAGGTGGCGGTGGTGATGGCTGGTTCAGCTTGATCGATTGGCAGTGGTGATGGCTGGGAAAATGGAATTGCAGCTAGTGATGGCAAAAAAATCCGATCCGACCCGTTGATCCGTCGACCCGATCTGGTCCGATCCGAAAAAAGCTTGATCCGTGGATCAGTGGAGCGAGTCAGAGGCTGACCAATCCGCCCCGACTGGATCACGGATCGGGTTCGGATCGGTTGTGACCCGACCCGACCCGACCCGGGTATTTAAAAAAAAAAAAATCAAAATTTGAAAACAAAACAAGTTCAGAATCCAGTCATCCACCATACCTTCCACCGCTCGTGTCTCTCTCATTTCACACACATCACTATCAATCACTCCCACTCATACCAAGTTGGCAAGTTACCAAGTACCAACTCTCACTCTCTCAGTCTCACAGTCTCACTCTCGTCTCTCTCTAAAATTCTGAATAAGGAAAGTGAAAGTCAAGTCTCTACACTCTACTCTCTCTCTCTCTCTCTACTCTTTCACATTTTCACTCAAAGGCAAAGCTCTTAAGTTCACTACCTCTCCTCACTCTCAGCTCATTGCGGCACTGTAGGCCTCTCAAACTCTCACTCAGTTCTCCGCTCCAGCCACCCGCTGCCACCGTCGTGCGCAGCCACCGGTGGCCGTCGCCATCCCTCCAACGGCCCAACACAGGTATTCCTTTAAGTAGGACAGCTCCCTCCTTATGGTTAATGAACTTTATTAATTATTATAGGTTATTATTTACTCACTGAAATTTAAATGGTTACTCGTTGTCGTTGCTTACTAAACTTTGATATATATTATTAGTTTCTCATCAAAATGTTCGATAACACGAAAATCAGTTTATTCAATAAAAAAGATGTTAATAAGAAATGGGAGTTAGCACTCAATTTATTGTACCATTCAATCGAATATATAATTGTTTCTCTAGTTATTAGGCTGATACTTGCATAATTGATTATTAATCGATTGTTTAAGTAGCAATTTGATTTTCAACGTTTAAAAAGAAGCAACTAGTCCTCAAACCATATCATAGTTATTTATATTAATAATGAAAACCAAAGTACTAGTCTAAGTTGGTGGGAAAGAATGTAGTTTCTCAAGTTGGACTTGTAAGAGTTACCTAATTATTTTAACAAAAACTTAAAACAATTTCTATACTTGAAAAGTGATTGTGCAACTATAATAACAAATTGATTCCTATTTAAATATTGAAAATTAACTTGCTAACGAAGTAACAGAGATAATATTAAAGCATTGAACCCATATTTGCCATTTTCAGGACATATCTCAACAATTTTATATATTGAAGCATTGTGACCTTGCAAACACATTCTAATATAGTAATTGGCTTATTGGCAGAAAATTCCCTACTATGGATCCATTGCAAAAATACTCCATTTACTTTTAAACTGGCAGAAAACCTCCTATATGACATTTACTTGCTTAGTATCCCTACCAATTAGAAAACTGAGTATTTTCTATTAAATTTTCTGTATCAATAAGAAGACCTTGGCAATTGGTAGGTTAATAGGAAGGCTGTACTTGCTAGATAGAACCTCTTTTTTAGAGGAAAATACTACATCTTGTAATTAGTCACTTGAACTACCAGTTACTTTCAATTCCAATAAAGCATTTTCTTGTTCTCTTGTGGAATGGCACAATAAACTCGATCAAAACTCAACTGACCAAACTTTCATCTTTTTTCCATTTTCTTTCATTAGTTTCTGGATTTTTATTCATTCTACTGCTTTAGCTAAATTTCCAGTATTATAGATGGTGGGTGGGTTGTAGAAGAATAGTGCAATTAGATTTCTTCCTTGCTTTTTTGTGTATTTGTCTTCATGGATGCATTTGTTGTTTCGTTTATTTTGCATAAAGAATTTTTACTTCATAATGTCATGAGATTGACTAAAACTTATTTGGTATGCCATGCTGTATAGAAAAGATGAAGTTTTCTGTTGACTAAAACTTCATAATTTTTTTTGACTTATTTTTGAAGCATCTAAATCACGATATTATGCCTCATTGTTGCTCTGGAGTTTGGATTTGTTCATTGATTTATTTTTAATATATTCAGATGTCTGAAGGTCAAGAGAAACGCCTTACCGCTACATCACGTACAAGTATTGGTAGTACGATACAAGTACAAGCTAATGAATGTAATACAAATGCTGATAATCCCTCACAAGCATCTCCAGTAGAAGTAGATGGAGTAGGAGTAGATGGAGTAGGACCAGTAGGTGGAGTAGGTGGAGAGCAAGATCTAATTGACCTAAGTGAAGAGGAGCATAATGATAGTGAACGTGTTGGTGCAAAGAGAAAAGCGAGATTCAAGTCAGTGGTATGGTAAGAATTCGAGAGGACAAAAGTTGGAGATGATTGGAAGGCTGTTTGCAACCATTGCAAATCAAAATTAGTTGGGGATACTAGTAAAGGTACAAGCCATTTGCGTAACCATCTAGAAAGATGTTGTTTTCGTAATCAAGGAAAAGGTGATACTCGACAAGGAATATTGAATTTCACTAAGGAAAGTAGTTGTAAATGTAAGATGGGTACGTACACTTTTGATCAAGATAAGTGTAGGAATAGTCTTGGGAAGGCTATTGTTTTACATGAGTATCCACTATCGATGGTTGGCCACTATAGGTTTAGAAGCTTCTTGAATGAGCTCCAACCAATGTTCAAAATCCCATCTCGTAATACCATCAAGAGTGATATTTTGAAAATGTATGATCATGAGAAATCCAAAATGATGAATCTGTTGGAGACGAATGAGAGTCGAATTGCCATCACCACTGACATGTGGACATCTTCAAATCAAAAGAAAGGATTCATGGTAGTAACAACTCATTACATAGACGACTCTTGGACTCTACAGAGTCGAATAATGAGGTACTTGATTACAATTTTGCTGCTTTTAATTTTTCACAACTTTAACATTCTTTGCATTTGAAAAAGTTTTGTTTTCTCGTTATAGGTTTGTGTACGTGCCTTGTCCACACACTGCAGATGTGCTATCCCAAACTTTGGTTGGTTGCTTACTTGATTGGAACATCGATCGTAAGTTATCTACCTTGACTGTTGATAATTGCACAACAAATGATGCCATGATAAATTTAGTCTTAAGTGAGCTTCAAAGTTATACTCTTATTTTGGGTGGTGAATTTTTCCATATGAGATGTTGTGCACACATATTGAACTTAATTGTGAAAGATGGATTGGATGTTATTTCAACAAGTGTGGAAAAAATACGTGATAGCGTTTCTTATTGGTCAGTTACACCTAAGAGATTTGAAAATTTTGAACAATTTGCACGTAAACTAAAAGTGGGTTCTGAGAAAAAATTAATGCTTGACTGTAAAACTAGGTGGAATTCGACCTACTTGATGCTTCGTACTGCCTTAGTATATAAGGATGTTTTCCCTCGTTTGAGGCAAAGAGAGGCTCAGTATAGATATCTACCTAATGATGAAGATTGGGAATTGGCAAAAGAAATAAGTGATAGATTGGAATTATTTTTTGAGACGACTGAATTGTTTTCTGGAACAAAATATCCAACATCTAATGTATTCTTTCCAAATGTTTGTAAAATCAAGTTGTCATTGTATGAATGGCTTGAATCTCCTTGTGAGGTGATTCAAATGATGGCTAATAGTATGATTAATAAGTTCAACAAATATTGGAGTGAGATTCATGGAATTTTGGCATTAGCAACAGTGCTGGATCCCAGATATAAGATGAAGTTAGTTGGTACAAGAGTATGACACAAAGCAAGATTCAAGTACCACGGTATCTCAGTCTCCTAGTCATTGTCAGTCTGGGTTGTCATCAAGTAAGAAAGCAAATCGATTGGCGGGATTTTATGAATTTGTGTCCAGTTCCTCTAGTGCTTGCAATGTGAAAACTGAACTTGATATATTCTTGGATGAGCCTATATTGCCTAGATCAGACGATTTTGACATTTTGAATTGGTGGAAAGTAAATGTAATCAAATATCCAATTCTATTGAAAGTTGCACGAGACGTGTTGGCCATTCCGGTGTCTACTGTAGCATCTGAGTCTGCTTTCAGTACTAGTGGCAGATTTGTAAATCCACACCGAAATAGGCTTCATCCCAAAACCTTGGTGGCGTAGATGTGTGCCCAAGATTGGTTATGGGCCGAAATCCACAGTAAGAGACATTTCATTTTGATGCATGTTAATGTATGTTACAGTTAATAAGTTTATGTTTTTTTTTTTATAGAGAATTCAACCCCTTTCACATACTCCGGATGTTGTACAATGTTCAGTGACGAGGAAATCGAGGAGGTAAATTTAATGTTTCTTTCATTTAAAAATCAATTTATATAGTGTGATAAATATTTATTTTCTTATTTTAGGAATTGTCCTGCCTTTCTAGCTCTAACATGGACCCTCTTGATTCTTGATTTTTGATAGGTGAAATTAGGTAGATGCATAACTACGTAATCTTTGCTTATAGTAATACATTAGCTTACTTTTATACAAGAGACAATTAATTTCGATGTATTGCTTGTTTTGTAGGCAATGGCAACGCTTAACAACTGAAGCAGGGATATTTTGAAGAATTAAAATTCTATATTGATGTTTTGAGTTTGATTACATGATGCATCTTATTTCTTAGTTTTTAATTTGGATTTCAGTTGGCATGTAATTATAATTTCTTTTGCATTTTGTCAAAATTATTTAAGTGTCTTTTGGCATTTGTGTGAATTGTGATCAAGGTTCCATTGGCTATTAACATCATAGTATGGTTGTTAATATGTATAATGTATTACACGAGGGTTGATTGAAAATTAGGAATATTGCTTCTTCATTCATAATCATGAATAAATAATCATGCTAATGCTATTTAGGCTCAAAATTACAATTTTATTTACAAATGTCATGTAGATGAGAGATAACTTTAATTTTTAACATATTTCAATTTTATTTTACATTTTAGTTCATATTCTGATTTCTGGCCGTTTTAGGGGAAGGGAAGTGAAGTGAAGTGAAGTATTTATATATTAAAAATAAAAATAAAATTGGCGGATTAGGTGGCGGATCAGCCTAAGTAGGCTGATCCGCCCCGAATATTGGCGGATCACAGGGCGGATTTGGAGCGACTTAAATGTGCGCGGGGCGGATACGGATCGGCTCCGATCCGCCCCGTTGCCATTGCTAATTGCAGCTTGGGTTGATGGATAGAGTTGTGGGGGGTGTGGTGATGTATAAAGAGGGGGTGAAGTGAGGGCTAGGGTATGGAATTGGATGAGATTGATGTGATGGATGGGGGTTGGTAGTATGAGGCCTTTACAAGCAACGCACGTAATTCGAGGAAAAGTCGTACGTGAATTCAACTGAGTCGAAGAGTGAATCTGATAAAATGAACTCGACGAAACTTGGAATTTAAAATGATTTTGAAAAGAATAATTTAAATAAATAAATAAAATAATAAAATTTTGGAAATTCGAAATTTAATTTAAAATTGAATAGACTTTACGTTTTTCGACTTGGCTATACGAACGCGTCACGACGTTAACGTAAAAATGGGTGAGATCGCTGCTGCATGTTTTTCGAAACTTTGAAATAATTATTAAATTGCGTGAAAAATTCTTGATCGCTACAACATGTCTATATTCACTAGACGAACTGAGTAGGAAATTTTATTTTCAGAGCCCGTTTTATCGAATGTGTTTTTTTTTTTTTTTTCCAAATTTTCTCTAGATTTATCTTCAACTCCATATTTTAATGGTACTCACCATTTTCAATCATATGTTCTCTTAAAAAAAAACTGAAAAAAGAAGAAGATATGAGACCAAATGCAATGTCAAATAAGCTTAACACTCATGTAACTTCTCGTTTAAAATATTTAGGGGGTGTTCGTCAATTGTTATAACACCTCATGATTGATGTTATTTGTGTTTTCTAAATAAGATGCGTGATTAAAAATTAGATAGAGAAAATATGTGTAATTAAAAATTTGTGTTGAAAATTGTGTTTATTATAATTAACACTTGCCGAATGGCTAATAATCAAATTTTTCGAAACTACTTTTTAACTACACATTTTATTTAAGAAAAAAATCATTTATAAATTCAAAAAAGCAACCGAACAGAGGCTTATGCCTGACTGGTTCAACCCTCAAACCCGACCGATACATCGTTAATATTTATTTATTTATTTTCTTTTGTAGATCAATGCTTCAACTAATTCTTAGAGGTTGTTTAATGTTGAGAAATTCCTGTTTATTAAATTTTTTTTGTTTAAAAATATCTTTTTTATATTTTCGGGATAAAATATATGATTGAAAAGTGAAGAGAGAAAACATGTGTAATTAAAAAGTGATTTGAAAAATTGTGTTGTAAAAATCTTGTTTTAAAACAAGTTTGTCAAACAGAGGCTTTAATTAATTTTTTTTAAGAATGTATACTTGAAAAGTATTGAACGATGAGTAATTTGTAATTGAAAATGAATTTAAGGAAAATTATGAAAAAAATTGCTTGACCAAACAAGCCTTTAATAACATTTTTAACAACTGTGTATATGTTTTGCCGACGGCCGACCCTTTCGAAAAGTTGTTCTTTTGACCCCCAACATGACACACAGATGAAGTATGGGTACCACGAATTTCTCCGCGGGATTAGAAAATTCACTGCGGTAGAACTGTGTTTCTGTCTCTGTCTATCTTCGTATTCTAACCTCGTTGCTTCACGTGTACACTTACTATACATAATGGAACTTGTTTGAGAGAAAATTGAAAAAATCTAGAGTGAGAAACACAAAAGGAAGAAATTTACAAAAATCTTCCGAGTCACCAAGATTTTTATATGTACACGTATGTATGCGAAATTAGTTGCGGGTTTGTAAGTTGAAAGTGTGATTTTCTGTTCATCTTCTTGTGGGGTTTGGTGATGGGAGATCTGGGTTGAAGAAAGGGTGTAAACAAATGGCTAATTCAGAGCTGTCGATCGACGGAGTCTCAAAATCCTCGGTGCCGAAGAAGATTACTGGCGCCGGGAAGGGTAATTCGGAAGTTTTATCTATAAGTACTTTAGTTTTTCATGGGCTCTTTTTTTTCCTGGTTTATTAATTATTAGAAAACATTATATTGATGCCCCCCCCCCCCCCTCTCTTCCCGGGGGCGGTATTGGGTGATTTACAGTGAATGCTGAGGCAGCGTTGTACACGGAGCTATGGAGGGCATGTGCTGGTCCGTTGGTTACTGTGCCTCGTGAACAAGAGCTCGTTTTCTATTTCCCCCAGGGTCACTTAGAAGAGGTTTTTCATTTATTGCTCTTTTTTTATTATTTAATTTATCTGCATCAGAATTCATTGATATGCTTATTATTAGCTGCCATTTAAGATTTATCTAGGGGTTTAATTTCAGAGGGTATGGACTTGCTTTATTTAGACTATGCTGGGTTTCTTTTGATGTTCTTATACAGGTGGAGGCGGCGACCAGCCAAAGTGCAGACCAGCAGATGCCCGTGTATGATCTTCCATCTAAGATCCTTTGCCGGGTGGCTAATGTTCTGTTCAAGGTAATTTGCTTGTTTGAAAATTGAACAGTTATGTTTAAGTTGATTTTTAATTAATTTATTTATTGTTTCTCTGTGAGTAGGCTGAACCGGATACGGATGAGGTGTTTGCTCAAATAACCTTGATACCGGAAACTAATGTAAGCTGAATCATGATGATCATTTTTATACTAGAACTACAAATTTATATTTTTGAATTGAGTTTTCGCTGACTTTTTGACTTGTTATTTCAGCAAGATGAGAACGCGGTGAAGAATGAAGCTTTGCCACCGCCCCCACCTTGTCGTCGTGTGCGATCTTTTTGTAAGACGTTGACTGCCTCGGATACCAGCACTCACGGTGGATTCTCAGTCTTGAGACGACATGCTGATGAGTGTCTACCCCTTCTGGTTTGGAATTTTTACCTCAATCTGCTGTCTTATGTGTGCATGTCCGTTTGTTGGAATTAAAGATCTTAAAGGTCATTTGTTTCCTATGACAGGACATGTCAGGACAACCTCCAACTCAGGAGTTGGTGGCAAAAGATTTGCATGGCAATGAGTGGCGATTCAGACATATCTTTCGTGGTAGGCAATAAGGACTCAAGACTTTTTCTTCATAACCTTAGCATGCTTGTAGGGTCATCGACCACGTCTGCTCTATTGCATATGATGTCTGCGGTTGAATGAAAATGATGCAAAAAGTGAAATCTATTAATGCAAATGATATAATTCTTTGGAACTAGTAAACATATAAAGCCTGAGCCAAATGGTGGCATTAAATTTTTCTAGGTGGGTAGTATGAGTTATTTAATGGATACTTTTGTTCTGCTACAAACACTTCTCTCACAAAAAGTTTTTGGATTAAAGGTTTGGTAGGTTTGTTGACCATAATTTTGCAATTGATTTACTAAATTCCAGGTCAACCACGGAGGCACCTCCTTCAGAGTGGTTGGAGCGTCTTTGTGAGTTCAAAAAGGCTTGTTGCAGGGGATGCCTTCATATTTCTAAGGTTTGGTGCAATCTTGACGTCTCTGTCTATACTAATTTTTTTTCATGCGTGATGTGTGTAATGTGGGATTTGTAGGGGTGAGAATGGGGAGCTTCGAGTTGGCGTTAGACGTGCAATGAGACAAGAAGGCAATGCACCCTCATCAGTCATATCTAGTCACAATATGCATCTTGGTGTGCTGGCAACAGCTTGGCATGCCAATCAGACTAAAACCATGTTTACAGTGTATTACAAACCCAGGTTTGTAATTTCGATTGTGTACTTGTGGTGTTTACTGTAGTCTGGCCCCAAAATAAAACTGTTCAACACATCAAAGATTAATTTACAAGTATGAGGGTTCACAATGGGCTGTTGTCAACAACCAACAGAATGAAAGACAATTCACATTTTTATAAGTTTTGAATGACGGGGAACCTTAATTGTTTCTGTTACCTTTCTTTATCTCTGGATGAAATTGAAGTTTGCTAGAGTAAGCATGTGACTTTGCAGCAGTCAAATAAGTATCTGATGTTGATGTTGAAATGTGAAAGTCTATAGCAGTAAAAATATGCTTAATATACAGAAGAAAGATGATGATAAGGATTATATTGCGTGTTTTGCACTCTTCTAATTGATATTCTCCTATGTCATCCGTGGCAGGACGAGTCCAGCTGAGTATATTGTCTGTTATGATCAGTACTTGGAGTCCGTGAAAAATAATTATGCCATTGGAATGAGGTTTAAAATGAGATTTGAAGGTGAAGAAGCTCCAGAGCAGAGGTAGGCGGCACGCTAGCATCCTGAAGAGGAGACTGAACTATTAGGAGTATTTGCAAAATACTTTCTTCTTATTTGATGACGTTACAATCATATGTTGATTCACAAAATTTTTAGGTTTACTGGAACTATAGTTGGTATTGAGGATGCTGATCCTGAAAGGTGGCCAGAATCAAAATGGAGATGTCTAAAGGTAGTTGCTCCTGTATTTGATGAATCATGTTCCCCCCTTTTTAGATCTCATGCTGAATTTTTATCTCTTAAATTCTATATTAAGGTGCGATGGGATGAAACTTCCACCATTCCTCTTCCTGAGAGGGTTTCACCCTGGGAAATAGAACCTGCTCTATCTGCTGCTGCTCTTAATCCACTTCCTGTGTCCAGGCAAAAGAGGCCTCGATCAAACATCTTGCCCTCATCTTCAGACTCTTCTGTCCATAAAAGGGAAGGTTTTTTTCAATCCAACTTAGTTTTCTTTTGGCTAACTATATTTTAACCTTATATCCAGCCCACTCGAATATGTTCCATACATTTGTTTCAATGCAGCTTCATCTAAGATTAAAGTGGACTCTTCAGCAGCCAGTGGTTTTCCAAAAGTCTCGCAAGATCAAGAGATTTCCACCTTGAGAGGCACTTTTGCAGAGAACTATGAGTCTGGCTCTTCTAAAAAGCCAATGTTATGGCGACCCTTATTAGATGATGAGAAGGTTGATGTTTCCACAACAAGAAGATATGGATCAGAAAAAAGGTTTCCTTTAGGAAGGCAAGAGTCATCATTCACGGATCTCTTATCAGGTTCCGGGATGCAAATCAAGTCCTCCCACGACTTCTACGTGCCTCCTGGTGATCAGGCCAGATTTATTGCAAAGAGTCGAGTTCAAGAGCATGAAGAGAAATTCAAATCAATTGGAAACACGAGGGCTGTAAATCCTTCTGGTCTGTTGCTTAATTTGGTGGATACTAGTGCGAGAACTCATGGGAAAGTTGCTGATTCATGCTATCAGATGCAAGGGCATATGAGATATGGTGGTTTCAGACCGTATCAAATGATTCCTGATCAAAGAGCTGAAAATTTACCTGGTAATTGGTTGATGCCACCACCAATTTCATCTCATCTCCAAACACCACCTGCTATGTCTAGAGAGCTGGTGTCTAAGTCTGCATATCAAAAACAGGACAATATCGGGAAACTTAAAGAAGGGAACTGCAAGCTCTTCGGTATTTCCCTTATAAGTAGCTCCATTCCAATGGAGGAGCCTTCATTGCCACACAGAAATGTGTCTATCGAGCCAGCAAGTCGCATGCATCTTGGGATGAACTCTCTCAAATCCACTGCACTTGAATCTAATCAAAGATCCGATCAATTGAAGGGCTCAAAATTGGTGGATAATCAAGTTGCCAGTAGTGAGCAGGAGAAACCATTGCAAACGTTTGTTCCTGTTTCCAGCGACAGGGAAGGCAAAGGTCATTCTGGTTCAATGAGGAGTTGCACCAAGGTTTTTGATTTTGATTTGTATATTTCTTTTCAATGTCATTGTTATTCACTTCTAATATAAAATGGCATTTCTATCTCTACTATTTTCATTTCAGGTTCATAAGCAGGGTATCGCCCTTGGTAGATCTGTGGATCTTGCCAATTTCAACAACTATGACGAATTGATTGCTGCATTAGATGATCTCTTTGAATGTAATGGTGAACTGAATTATCCAAATAAGAATTGGCTTGTGGTGTATACTGATGATGAGGATGATATGATGCTTGTTGGAGATGACCCATGGGAGTAAGACATCCTTCTTGCTTCTCTCTCAGCATTTTTCAAAACCATTCTTCTACATGGACATGCAAGTGGGACATGCTGAGGTGGCGACTCGGTATTGGATGATGAAAATGTGGGCCATGTGCTTTATCACATGGGCACCTCTTCATCGTTCAACCAGAGGCGCCACGTTAGTAATGTTCAATTTTCTTGTCCCAAAAAAGTCTACATAAAATTATTGATTTCTGAAAGTTGGGATTAATTTCGATCACCAAAACTCATTGCTATCATCTTGATTTTGACTGTTGCATATTTATCTCTTGATAAAAATAGTGAATTCTGTGGCATGGTTCGAAAAATCTTAATTTGTACGAAAGAGGAGGTCCAGCGCATGAAGCCAGAGACCTTTAATTCAGCAGGAGAGGATTATTCATCAGTTGCAGAAGGCTTGGATGCCAATGAAGCGAAAGATCTATGACGTCCTTCAACATCAAGTCCAGAGGATTTCTAAGTTGTCCACCGTTATCCCATTAACTTACCTCTCGATGGTTGAGGATTTCCAGTATCCGCAGTTTACACTGTCTCGAGGACAACATATTTCCCTGTATAGTTTATGATGAAATGCTTACCCTATTGCAGGCAAGGCGTAGATGCCTTATTTTTCTTTCAACCATTCGACATTGTACATTATTTTGCGAGTATTGATACAAATAAGAGGTTAACACATACCCGCTATCCCATATCATTGTCCTCTGTGTATTATTTTGCTGAGTATATTGATATATAAGAGGTTAAGTGTGAAATTGCACTATCTAGGAATGGAGAGCAGCAGCTGTGAAATATTGAAACTTAAAATTGCATAGGATAAGAACATTTAAATCAAATGAAGACAATTCCCCGTAAATGAAGACTATGCTCCGATGGTAGAAGACGATTCTTCGGTTGGGGTAACGTCTTCATTTTAGCTAAGGGAACAACAAAACACAGAGCGGGAAGATGATTGTCTGCTAATACATACCTGCTATACCATATCATTGTCCTAGAATACTGGCTCCACAGCCAATAAAAATTGAATACATATACATGTGAGTAAAAAGGATGGCAAAATCGAGTCTGGGGTTGAGTGGGATGATTCTCCCGCCCCTTTAATATTTTTTTAATTTTTTAATAGGATAAAAAATATAAAAATAAAAATAATTTTGGCAGGTTCGCAGGACAGGTTTGGGACGAGAGCTGACGGAGGGCTTGTCCTACAAACCAGATTGTTCGGGAAGGGGTGTTCCCAAATAGGATCTAGTCCCGTGGGTTTCGGGTCCCTCTGATTTTTATTTTTATTTTTGTCATCTCAATCAGTAAACATATTTTAAATTTATAAAAATAGTTTTTATTTTTGTCATCTCAATCAGTAAACATATTTTAAATTTATAAAAATAGTTGCATTAAAAAGTGATAATGTGTATCTGTATAAATGTAATTGGCTGGACAATTAAGAAGACACATTTTGGGTCAGCTAAGGATGAAGACATGATTATTGGCGCAAAATGTCTTAAGTCGTTATCTTTATTGTTCAAATCATTTATTGTTTCAATTTTGATATTCGGATTATCATATCGATATTTCTTTACGCTTGACATTTTTTGTTGTCTATTTTTTTATTAGAATCTTGTAAAATGAAGAATTTATATTTCCTTTTAAATTAAGGAAAAAAGAGAGAGAAAGAAATAACAAATAATTGCAATTAGGGTTTTCAATTTTTTTGAAAGAGGGGTCATTTTAGTTTTTACAGGACTTTGACAGAGGAAAAGAATGGTACGTGATAAGTGCTTTATTAACATATATTTAATTCATTTATTATCTTATTTTGTTATTGGTTTGATCCTATTGAAGTATCGTTTAATGCACTTTTACTTATTGTGCTATGTAAGGTAAAAAAGGAGAAAAAGAAAGGAAACATGATCAAAGAAATACCAGAAATCAAGAAGTAAGTTCAAGGGCATATTCAAAGAGCTCCAAATCAATAATGACATGTGGGAAGAAGATTAGATGCAAAAATTATGGTCAAAGAAGGTTTGGGATGAAGTTGGAAATCAAAAACCCGCAAGGATTGTGATTATGAATTTTAGTCATAAATTGAAGCTCAATTTTGTCATATAATACTTTCGAATTTGAGAAGAGATATTTCATAAAGAATTGTAGATATTTGAATTTTCTTTCCAACGCAACTTGAATCACCACAATCGGACTTCGAGAGAGAAAGTTATGAACAAAATATCGAGCATAGACGCTTCTCGACAGAAATGCACTTACGACCGTAAATGACAAAGTTACGGCCGTAACTTTCAAATTCTTTAATTTTCATTAGCTCACTTACGGCCGTGATTAGGAAAGTTACGGCCGTAACTTGCTCGTCAAGAAATTTTCTTATCTGATTCAAGGTCTATCTTTGGTATATCTTTGGGGTAAAGTAAGGGCACGATTTTGGGAGTATTAAAGGAGCAAAATCACCACAAAAAGGAGGCTGGACATTGAGAAAAATTGAGATCAAAATATAGAGCATTCTTGGGAGATTTTCAAGCAAAAGAATATCAACAGTAATGGAATTCATGGAACAACTTGAAGAATCTATCACAACCATGCTAGGTTAAATTCCATATCTTGTTCAAAGGGGAAGTTGTGTCAATTTAATTATGTTATTTTCTTTTCCTACAAATTAGTAGTGTGAATTTATTCCTTTATTTCAATTGTTGGATTATTATGTTTTGATTGTTCATTGAGTTTATTTGATTAATAGTTTAATTTGGCCAATTGGATTATTGATCTTTGAATTCATGACTATGCTATGTTTAGATTCTTGATCCGTAATTGTCATTGAATCTTTACTTTAGTAGCAAATAAATCTCGTGCAGGTTTAGTAATAATTCAATTTGGATTGATTAATTCGAGCTTGTGTAATTAGCGATCTGATAAGTGTGTTTTTACACACTTATTTAGTTCCTAAATTAGCACTTTAATTGACAAATTGAGCAAATATCTACTTATAAATTGTGTTTATCTTGTACAATTAGGTACAAACTCAATTGAAAAGCAAATAGACAAGATTGGAGAGAAATTGAGGCTAAAAGATAAGCAAATTTGATGTCCAAGGACCTAATTGAAAGAAATCAAAAGTTTGGGGACTTAATTGCAACATCTCAAAAGTTGAAGGACCAAAAGTGCAATTTTAGCAAGAATAAGACAAGAGAACGTGGCTGGGAATCTGATGAGCTGGAAATGATGGGAGAGGGATGGAGAAAAGTTGCTGAGAGACAAAGAAGCATGGGCTGAAATAAAAGAAAAATGCTGGCTGCTGGCTCGTGGATGATGGCTGTGGAGTGAAAGAGAATTGGGAGAACAGCTACATATATACACACAGTTGAGCAGCAGAGAGAGGAGGGAGGTTTGATCTTCAGCTGGTGACAGCAGCTGGAGAGATTGATTTCAGGTAGATAGGAAAGGAAAAGAGGAGAAACCGGGTGGAAGCATTTCAGGGTGACAGCCTGAAATGGAACTTACTGGTTCAATTCATTAGCTATAGATATATACACAAAAACAGAGAGAAGGAAACCGGGGGGTGCATATAGGAAAAGCAAAGGAACCGGGGCTGGCTGCACTGCTGAAGAGAGAGGGAGTGACACCCTGCTCTTGGAAGCACCTGGGAGAAGCTGGACTGTATTATTGCTGGAGATTTATACTGCTGTGCTACTGCTGGAGCTGAGGCCATAACTGGAAGAAGAAGTTACTGGTTCAAGGCTGAAGAGCTGCTGCCTACAACCGGAAACGTTCTGCTGCAACTGATGTAGTGAAACCAGAGGAAGAATCTGTTGGTGAAACAAAGAGAGTGCTGCTTCTGGATCTGCTACTGCTGTTACCAGAGGAAGGAGTTGGTTGCTGGCTGCTGAGGGGGAGTTGCTGGTTATTTGGAGCAACTGGTCTACTGCCTTGGGGGTATTATTCAAGTACTGGAGATTGGAGATCACTGCGGCTGCTGCTACTGAGATAAAGGCAGCATACTGCTGCTGCTGGAAACTGATAGACACTTCCTGGATTGCTCACACTTCATGCTGGACTGATTAACTAAAAAAACCAGACTGGTGTAATTGACTGCTGCTGAAAGAGGCTGCAAGGGTGCTGCTGCTGAGTGCTGGCTGGTGCAAGGTCTGCTGGTGCTACTGCTGTTAACCAGACTGGTACTGGTGCTACTACCTCTGGAGCTGAAGGTCTGCTGCTGGTGCTGATATGAAGCTTGGCCTGTGACTGCAATGGAATAGATGATGACTACCATGGCTGGAATTGGAATGGACTGAATCTGGTTCTAGCTGGATCTGAAGGAATTGAGATGGAGATGGGACTGAATTGATGGTTCAACCTGGGAGCAGGGACTGAAATCCAAAGAAGTGAAAGGCTAGGTGCTGAGGAAGAAGTTGCAATGAAGCAGGTTGCGGCTGGACGCAACTCAAGCAGCTAGCCAAATTCACAATCTTCAAACTCCGGGTTGTAATTTTATCATCTATCGCTTTTTCTTCCATCATGTTTAGCTAAATTTTGCACGTTGGGATTTATGGAATGATTTTAACCTAGCTTGGATTAATTTTAATATTTGCTATTTGATTAAATGCTTATTTCATGTGTGTTTGTTATTGAGATTATTACATGTGTTTGCTTGATCACCAAATATGTGTTTTGTGAAGTGTATGATAATCGAGAGATATTATGCATTTTAGACCAAATAACAAATGCTCTAGGTTCTTGTTAAGGATAGAGATATACCTTAAACCCTAGATGATCCATTGAGCTATTTTCACAAAGAGTTAATGCAATTGATTGGGCCTTAATCGACATAGAGATATAGTAGGTTAGACCAATTGATTAGGGTTGATTTCACTCGAGAGAGGTAATTGACTAAACTTGGAAAATCGGGTCTAACATTGTAAATGAGTAATTTATTAATTTGCATGTTGAGAAATTAATTAGGCGACGGTTAAATGAAATCATGAATCCCAACCATTTTATCTTTTATTTTCCTTATTTTAATTTAGTTTAACAATCTTTTCTTTAAATTAGAATTTACAAAAATCCAACTTTTAATTGTGTGTTTCTTTTATTGTTAGAATTGAATTAATTAAAGTTTTATAATCTAAAGTAAAATTTCCTCGTGGGATCGACAATCCGGACTCAAAAAGTCCACTTTATTACTTGTACGCGACCCGTGCGCTTGCGGTACACTATTTTGAGCGAACACGATCCAATTCAATCTATTATTCTAAATTTGAGTACTAGTCGTGCATTAAATCTTAAGAGTTTGTTTAGGATTGTTTGTGACTAGAATTGGTTCGAAAAGCTTGTTTTAAATCAATACACATAAGGAAGAATTTAGATAATCAGAGCTTGTTGATTATTTATGATTGATAATTGAACTAGGGATAGAAACACGTTACAAGGAAAGGTATAATATTAATTGAGGGTACAACCGAACCCGAGAACAAGATTTCTTCTCATATTATTTCTCTAGCCATATTTAATTATTTATTTTTATGCATATTTCATTTAAAGCAATTTCAAACAACAAATCCCTCATTCCATTCTAATTGATCGAACAATTAAAATTAGTTTCCGTTCTCGTGGGATCGACCCTTATTCTCGCTACTACATTATTAATTAATATTTAGCGAGTAAGGAATTATTTATTATTTTGGTGCATCGCGACACGTATCAAGTTTTTGGCACCGTTGCCGGGGAACGGTTAACCAATTTAGTGTTTAATCAATTAGATTTTTTTATTTTTTTATTTTTTTTTGCATTTTAATTTATTTTTCACGTTATTTCTATAATTTTTCAAAAAAAAAAAAAATATTTTTTTTGCCTGTCTACTTCTTTACTTATATGCGTAAAACTCGATCAACTAATTTTGAATTTTTTGATTTTGACTCAAAAATCGAGAGAACTTTTCAACAGCAAAGAAGAGCTGCACAACCAATGGCAGTAACTAACAATAATCTGACTCTCAAGCAACTAGCTATCCCGGATGTTGCTCAACAACCGCTATGCATCACTTTTCCGGCAGTGGAAGAAGGCAGAACTTTTGAGCTAAAATCCGGACCGATCCATCTTCTGCCAACTTTCAGAGGACATCCTGGTGAGGACCCATACAGACATCTGAAGGAGTTCCATGTCATTTGTGATAGCATGAGACCCACGGGTATTACTGAGGAACAAATCAAGATGAGGGTCTTTCCATTCTCGCTGAAGGATGCTGCTACTGACTGGTTATACTGTCTACTATCTGGATCATTCACCACCTGAAACTACATGAAGAGGCTATTCCTAGAAAAGTACTTTCCTGCATCGAGAGCTGGAACGATCAGAAAGGAAATATGTGGGGTGCGCCAAAATAATGGTGAATCATTATATGAGTATTGGAAGCGCTTCAAAAAGCTCATCTCGAGTTTCCCCCATCATCAGATCAGTGAGCAACTCTTGGTGCAATATTTTTATGAAGGTCTGGCACCGATGGATAGAAGCATGATAGATGTCGCAAGTGGAGGTGCACTGATAGACAAGACACCGGAACAAGCACGGGCTTTAATCTCCAATATGGCTGAGAACACTCAGCAGTTCAACTCCAACAGGGATATGCAAGTTCGGCGCGTGAATGAGGTAAGTAGTTCCAATATTGAAAGTCAATTGTTTGAACTAACAAATCTCGTTAAACAACTTGCTGTAGGGAAAGCACAACAGGTCAAAGCTTGTGGGATATGTGCAAACTTTGGACATCCAACAGATACTTGTCCGATGTTGCAAGAGGGAAATGGTGAAAAGGTAAGTGCTGCAGAGGGTTTTCCGTTCCAAAGACAACAGTACAATCCATACTCTAATACCTACAATCCAGGATGGAGGGATCACCACAACCTAAGCTACGGAATTAACAAGCCCTCAGGTTTCATTTCAAACAAACCTCAAGGGCAATTTCAGCAACAAGGAACCTTCCAACAACAGGGGCAGTATCAGCAAAAACCTCAAGGTTCAGGTATGTCTCTTGAAGACATGGTAAAAACACTAGAAACTAACACATTACAATTTCAACAGGATGCAAAGTCTAGCATTCAAAATTTGGAGAACCAGATGAGCTAAATGGCCACCGCCATCAACAGGTTGGAAGCACAATCCGGAGGTAAACTACCATCTCAGTCTGAGGTAAATCCAAAGAATGTGAGTGCAATTACTCTCCGAGGAGGAAAAGAGCTTGAGGAACCGCAACTGAAACCTACCGTAATCGAAGAGAAGGAAGTTGAGGGAAGGAAAGTCGGGAAGAATGACAGCACCTCAAAAAGCTCGCAGGTAAAAATTGATTCCACTTTAAATATTAAATTGACTCCACCTCCTTTTCCTAGCAGGCTAGCAAAGGCGAACAAGGAAAGCAAGGAGAAAGAAATCCTGGAGTTGTTCAGGAAAGTGGAAGTCAACATTCCTCTGTTGGATGCAATCAAACAAGTACCCCGATACGCAAATTTTTTGATGGAGCTGTGCACCAACAAATGGAAATTGAAGGGGAATGAGAAGGTGATGATGGGAGAAAATGTCTCTGCATTATTTCAAAGGAAATTACCTCCAAAATGCAAGGATCCTGGTATGTTTACAATCCTTTGTATAATAGGTGAAACTAAATTTGAGAAGGCCTTGATAGATTTGGGAGCGTCATTTAATGTAATGCCTAGGTCCACATATGCTTCTTTAACATTGGCCAATTTAACTGAAACGAATGTCATAATTCAATTGGCTAATCGCTCTAACGCCTATCCGGATGGGGTAGTTGAGGATGTGCTAGTGCAAGTAGGAGGGTTAGTGTTCCCGGCTGACTTTTATGTGTTAGACATGAATAATGATCACTCTCCCAACTCCACTCCTATTTTGTTAGGTAGACCATTTTTGAAAACATCTAAGACCAAGATAGATGTCAGTAGTGGCACACTCACCATGGAATTTGATGGTGAAATGATTCAGTTTAATATTTATGATTCCGTGAACTACCTTGATGATGATAATCCTATTCATTCTGTTAATGTTATTGATTCTTCAGTACATGAAACTTTCAAACTTGGTGGAAATGGTGAAAAGCCAGGTAAAATTTCGTGTATTACATTGCCAACTTCTGATGACATGCTTTTGCCCCCTGTCTTGCAGGCCCTAATGAAAAATATGAAAAAGAAGTTGAGCTTCGAAAATCCACCTAATCCCGGTTGAAAGAGGAAACAAGAAGTCTAGCTAAAGATAGTAAACAAAGGCGCTGCTCGGGAGGCAACCCGAGAGGGGAGTTTCTTTACTCCCTCAAATTGTTTTTTTTTTTTTTTTTAATTTTCATTTTTGTCATTTTTCTTATTAGTTAATTTCATTCACACATAAAAAAAAATAAAATCAATGGCCTTGTTACGACCATAAGTTAAAACTTTACGGCTGTAACTTTACTCCATCGAATTTATCCAGAGGCCTAATTACGGCCGTAACTATATTGTTTACGGCCGTAGTTGATTCTTTCAATTTTTTTCAGATTGTTACTTACGGCCGTAAGTTTCGTGTTGTGCAATTTGAGAGATCGCAAGTGTACGATATCGCAATCAAGTAATAAAGTGGACCTTAGAGTCCGGATTATCGCTCCCACGAGGACTGCTATTAATTACCGAAATATTTTAGTTCTAAACTTTATTTGAACAGACAAATGAATTTTATGTTTTAAATTAAAACTAAGAAGATGAATTAAATAATTGAATTGTGAAATTGTTTTGTTTTTAAAAAAATGATTGTAAAGTGGTTGGGATTCACGATTTCACCTAGTTAATTAAATCAATTCCAATTCCAGTTTTATTTCCTATTTGTGTGTTCGGTCGAATTCACTAATTTAAATTGAGATTCCTCTCTCGAGTTTAAATCAATCCTACCTAAATAAGTCAACCTTGTATCTCTACAGCGGGTCCGAATATTCCTTAACTAGATGCATTACACACAAGAATTCACACACGACCGCAATAATTACAAGAGTATATCTCTATCTCTCGTTCAATTACCGGATTTATTACCTAGATCTATGTTATTAACTCATCTCTCGGATTATGGAAATAACACATGAAATCATGAATTGGTGATCAAGCAATTCAAGCATTAAGAACAATAATAAATCAACACATGCATTAAAGCGTTAAAATAAGGAATATGGCATTAAAATAATTAACTAGGCTACATCGTTCATCCCAACGTTAAAATTAGTTACACATCATCATGAAATAACAAAAACAGTAAAAATAAACGTTCATTGAAAAACAATATAAAGAATGGAAAGATTGCACCAATTATCAATTCTTCAATTGTTTTCAATTCACGCCCCTCTGCTATGCTTGATTCTCCAAGAATTTGATGTTGAATTCTCTATTGTGGCTCGTTCTATGGAGAGGCAAAGGTTTGAATTTCGTGCCTCTTATGTTGTATATATAGGTTTTGGAGAAAACCTAGGTCAAAAAGCCCAAAGCCTGTCAAAAATCGCGAGAAAAATCTGATCTGCGGCCCAGTCGGACAAGCACGCGATCGCGTGTGCTAATGGCCGGCGCTCGCGTGGAAAACCCTTTTACTCTCGGGTTATATTTTCGCATCATCTCGCGATCGCGTGGCACGTATCCAGCGATCGCGACTTCATCTTCTTCCGACTGTGCAAGTTAGTCCCTGACTTTTAATTGCACCTTCAGTCCTCAACTTTCAATTGTTGCAATTTAGTCCCCAAACTTTATCTTCTTCTCGGTTTGACCATTCAAGCTCTTGATTCATTCAATTAGGTCCTCCCAACCTCTGATTTAGTCACTTTGGCACCAAGCATGTTTCCCGGTTGTTGTCACAAACTCCTCACTTATCCAATTTAGCTCCAATTAACATCCAATCGTGTCATTTTTCCATTAATTGCTTCATTCTTCTTCAATTGGGACATTTTCTGAAAAGTAAACAAATAAACATAAATTAAATAGTAAATATTCTCAAACGACAATAATTAATCCTAATTTAGACATACAAATAAGTGTATAAAATACACTTATCATTTCGCAAACTTTTTTTTGTATTTCTTTGGTCCTGTTTTGTATTGTCACGCTCCACATTGAGGACAATGTGGAATTCAAGTGTGGAGGGAATGATTATCTATTATTTTTTGTTATCCCTGTTTTATTCATCTTCTTTCAATTTTTTTTGTTAGTTTTTTTTAATTGTGCTTAGACCCACATTTTGGTATAATAGGAAGCGACCTCACTTATTATAATTTTTGAACCACCAACTTCCTAAATTACATAATCGGACAAACAATGAGCACATAGAGATGAGTTTTCCAATAATTTCTGAATTAGTTTAAAAACGGGGACAAATTGAAAGATTTCTGCAACCTAATTGAGTCAAACCAAATTTGATATGATAAAATACCGCCCCGAGTAACTTCATTCTATCCTTATCCCCTAGATTTTGAGTTCAGAATGAAGACTGAGCAATGACCTATAACTCATAATTGAATGGGAGAAGCACATATAAACCATAATTTGTGAGCTTTTGAGCCTATGAGCTACTTTTACTCTTTATATTAAGCTCTATTTTTTGATGCGTGTCCTGTATGGTCGGTTTGTGCTTAGATGTGCTCTCTTGTGCATGCCAGTGTAACTTCTTGACTTAAGTGCAAAATATAGTAGAGGCATTAGGTTAAACCAAATTTGACCTGCTAAAAGGGCCTACCATGATAGATGTACCAATAGAAGTCCCTTTGAGCCTTAGTCTTTCCTTGAAATTTTGATGCCACGCTACAAGCCAGGAAATACCCTTTTTTCGCATTGTCTCTGTTTTGAACCCATAGAGATTCGCAAGCTTTTGTTGATTGAGAATCGTGCTGTGGTCTAAGTCTAAGAAGTTGAAATTGTTATCTTGTGTTGGGTGACGGGTGAGTAATGGACTGAATTCAGGGAAATGAATTGGGCCGGGGGTATTGATTTTCATTTATGTTCAGAGGATATTGGATGATGCATCTCTTGCACACACTAACACACTCTGGTTATGCAATTGAATTTTCAAGCTAAAAGAGAAGTGAGTTATAACCTTGACTTTCCGATTGAAGGTCTACTTTTTTGTTTGAGTTATGTTTCTTTTCTTTCACATCATTATTCGAGGAAGAACAATGGTTTAAGTGTGAGGAAAATTGATAAGTGATTTATTAGCACGTATTTAATTCACTTATTATCTCATTTTTTTATTGGTTTGATCCTATTGAAGTATCGTTTAATGCACTTTCACTTATTGTGCTATGTAAGGTAAAAAAGAAGATAAAGAAATGAAACATGACCAAAGAAATATCAGAAATCAAGAAGTAAGTTCAAGGGCATATTCAAAGAGCTCCAAATCAATAATGACATGTGTGAAGAAGATTAGATGCAAAAATTATGGTCAAAGAAGGTTTGTGATGAAGTTGGAAATCAAAAATCCGCAAGGATTGTGATCATGAATTTTAGTCGTATATTGAAGCTCAATTTTGTCATATAAGACTTTCGAATTTGAGAAGATATATTTCACAAATAATTGTAGATATTTGAGTTTTCTTTCCAAATCAACTTGAATCACCACAATCAGACTTCGGGAGAGAAAGTTATGACCAAAACATTGAACACGGCGCTTCTCGACAGAGATGCACTTACGGCCGTAAATGACAAAGTTACGACCGTAACTTCCAAATTCCGAAAATTCTCAGTAGCTCACTTACGGCCGTGATAAGGAAAGTTACCACCGTAACTTGCTTGCCAAGAAATTTCCTTATCTGATTCAAAGTCTATCTTTGGTATATCTTTGGGGTAAAGTTAGGGCACGATTTTGAGAGTATTAAAAGAACAAAATCACCACAAAAAGGAGGCTGGAAATTGAGGAAAATTGAGAGCAAAATATAGAGCATTCTTGGGAGATTTTCAAGCACAAGAATATCAACAATAATGGAATTCATGAAGCAACTTGAAGAATTTACCACAACCATGCTAGGCTAAATTTCATATCTTGTTCAAAGAGGAAGTTGTGTCAATTTAATTATATTATTTTCTTTTCCTACAAATTAGTAGCGTGAATTTATTCCTTTATTTCAATTGTTGGATTATTATGCTTTGATTGTTCATTGAGTTTATTTGATTAATAGTTTAATTTGGCCAATTGGATTATTGATCTTTGAATTCATGACTATGCTATGTTTAGATTCTTGATCCGTAATTGTCATTGAATCTTTACTTTAGTAGCAAATAAATCTCGTGCAGGTTTAGTAATAATTCAACTTGGATTGATTAATTCGAGCTTGTGTAATTAACGATCCAATTCAATCTATTATTCTAAATTTTCGTACTAGTCGTGCATTAAATCTTAAGAGCTTGTTTAGGATTGTCTGTGACTAGAATTTGTTCGAAAAGCTTGTTTTGAATCAATACACATAAGGAAGAATTTAGATAATTAGAGCTTGTTGATTATTTATGATTGATAATTGAATTAGGGATAGAAACACGTTACAAGGAAATGTATAACATTAATTGAGAGCACAATCGAACCCGAGAACAAGATTTCTTCTCATATTATTTCTCTAGTCATATTTAATTATTTATTTTTATGCATATTTTCATTCAAGCAATTTCAAACAACAAACCCCATTCTACTCTAATTGATCGAACAACTAAAATTAGTTTCCGTTCCTCGTGGGATCGACCCTTATTCTCGCTATTACATTATTAATTAATATTTAGCGAGTAAGGAATTATTTAATATTTTTGTGCATCGCGACACGCATCAGTACAAATATTTTATGCAATGAAATACGCGAGTTCAAATATTAGGCCTTTGTTATTTAATGTAATAATTATAATTTATAAATCAATTTATAAATCACAAATTTTTAAATCAATTTTTTTTTGAAAATTAGCATTCTCATTCAATTAATATCTCTGTAAATGGTAGTACATAAAAAAATAGCATTCTCATTCAATTAATATCTCTGTAAATGGTAGTACATAAAAAACGAGGGATACAATCAATCCAATCGATAGAAATCGAATTCAAACAAGAAAAGGAGGCGACAGAGTGGGCAACCTTATTTCTCTGGTGAGGGATAAAGTCACAAGTGTCATTGTCTATACTCTGTATTTGCCAAAAAAGGTGGTGATATCGCAAAGAACGTGAGCATTAGATGCGAATTCAAAATCAACCTTCAAACTGTTAACAAGTCGTAGGCAGTCCGATTCAACCACGCTTATGGGGAGAGCATTTTCGTGGGCGAATTTCAGTCCCGCAAGGAGTGCAAGGACCTTAGCTGCTTCAATTTCGGTACCTGAAAAAAACTCGCTGAGATCACACAAATCCGGCCCGTGTCATCCAAAATAGCTGCACCTGAAGAGAAGTGAGGCCAATAAGCCCTAACGCCGCATCAACTTGGAGTGTGAATTTACCTAGTTTGGGCGCTAAAAAATGATCATAACATGAAGTCTTTGGAGTCACCTTAGTCTGGCCAAGTTCATGCACGTTCAAGCAGTCAGCAGCAGACATTGCAATGATTTCAGCCCCTCTCATATGCGAGCCATGAATCATCTTATTCCGTTCAAACCATAAAAACCATGCCGTGTAGATAACCAATTTCAGTTCCCCAGTAGGAAGGATCGTGGAAATATTAAAAACCAGGTCTCTTGAGTCTGTCCAAGCTCTAAATCTCTTGAAAGACCTCCATAAACCAGCTGCTTTCCAAACAAGTTTTGAGTGCGGGCAATGAAGGAGAAAGTGGACCAGTGACTCGGCTCCAGCACAATAGGTGCATCTTCCGTCATTAGAGATACTGTGGCTTTGTAAATTCTTCTTGGTGGGGACAGCATTGTAGAATAATCTTCACCAGAAAACTCAAATCTTGGGAGGGATGGACAGGTTCCAAATAATTTTTCACCAAGCATTCGAGGTACTCGATCCAGTCTCACTGGCTGTTGGTAATAATGATTTGTAGCCACTTCTAATTGAATATTTACCGTGTGATTCATAGTGCCAGATGAGTTTGTCCGGAATATGAGGTCCACCAATTGGGGTAGAAAGGATCAAATCTCAGTCTGGTTTGAGGAAAATACTCTCAATAAGACCAATGTCCCAGGTCCCAGATATAGTCACGAGGTTCGAAACTGTGCACACGAGAGGTAAAGCAGGAGAATTAGGATGAAACAAAGGGGGCCTTGGTAGCCATGGATCCTCGAAAATGCGAATAGAGTTCCCATTACCAACACGCCATCGACAACCCTTTGTGAGGACATCCCCAGACCAGATAATGCTCTATCATAAATAAGAATCCCCGCTTTTAGCACGGGTAGAGAGAAAATCTACTACCGCGAAATATTTCTCTTTCAACACTTTGGTCGCCAAAGAGTTCGGTTCATGCACGAGTCTCCAAGCTTGTTTTGTAACTAAGGCTTGGTTAAACAACTCCATACTCCGGAAGCCATGATTTCCATCACATTTGGGGATGCATAGTTTATGCCATTTCAACCAATGGTCTTTCCTAAGATCTTCGTTGTCCCCCCAAAATTCTGCTCAGGGCCAATTCAATAGAATGAAGGATAGTCACTGGAAAGTGGAAGAGATTCATCATGTAACTAGGGATAGCTTGAAGAATTGACTTAATGAGAACTTCCCGACCCCCGGTTCAAAACAAATTCCTCTTCCATCCTTCGATACGTTTCCAGATTTTCTCCACCAAAGGCATGAAAAACCTCTTTTTTTGATGCCCAAGAGTAGATGGGAAGCCCAGGTAAATATCATGGATGCCCTCCTTATGGATTCCCAAATAATGTTTGATATCCAATCTGGCATACCTCTCAACATTGGGGTTGAAGAAAATTGATGATTTTTTGAAATTGACTTTTTGCCCTGAACCTGCTTCAAACACTTGAAGAATATTTTGGAAGGTTTGTGCTTCTTCCACTTTTGCATGAGGATGAGGGAGTCGTCAGCAAAAAACAGGTGACTAACACGTGGACATGAGCGTGTGCATTGCATGCTAGCCAAAGTTCCATCCCTTTCTGCCTTCCTGATCAAACCAGAAAAAACATCAATGGATAATAAGAACAAATAAGGGGAAGGGGGGCATCCTTGGCTCAATCCCCTTGAAGGAATAACTTGACTGTGGTGATGGCCATCAAGGATAAATCAAAAATTGGTTTAAAGACCAGCCATTGCCAACGAGGGGAGAAGCCCATTTTGCTCATAATTCTAATGATGAAGTCTCATTCCACCCGATCGTATGCTTTGCTCATGTCCAATTTGAGAGCGAGAAAGCCTTTTCGACCATTATTTCATTTACGCATTGAGTGGAGGCATTCCAAGGCAACCAGGGCGTTGTAAAAAATCTGGCGTCTAGAAACAAAAGCGGTTTGGTTCTCAGAGATAAGGGAGGGGAGGACGCATTTCAGCCTGTTTGCCAATGTTTTGGAGATGATCTTGTATAAAACATTGCAAAGGCTAATGGGGTCAATAGTCCGTAATGCGTTCAGGGCACTTCTTCTTCGAGATCAAAATAATAGCGGTGGAATTAATACTGGACAGTGAGGCATCGTGTTTAAACACTTGAAGACGGACTGGGGTAACATATCTTTTGAGCAGATCCCAGTGTTTTTGGTAGAATATAGTGTGGAAATCGTTTGGCCCCTGAGACTTGTATGGGTTCAATTCCCTAACTGCTGCTGAGATATCGTCTCTGTTAAAAGGCGTGTCAAGAAAGTGGGCATCAGTGTCAGATATGGTTAATGAGATACC
Source organism: Ligustrum vulgare (assembly GCA_963555705.1). Classification (NCBI taxonomy): domain Eukaryota; kingdom Viridiplantae; phylum Streptophyta; class Magnoliopsida; order Lamiales; family Oleaceae; genus Ligustrum; species Ligustrum vulgare. The sequence continues at coordinate 4,828,775 of OY743179.1, forward strand.
CTCCACACATTTCTCAAGTTGATCGTCAGAGGGGCAGGAGCTGGAGAAAATCTCATGAAAATGATGCTGAACAAAGACACTAATATCTTCTGGGTTAGTAATCCAACTTGTGTTCTCATCAAGGAGTTGGTTAATACAATTTTTTGTCCTTCTATTTGAGACCTTTGAATGGAAATACCTGGTATTTCTATCACCTGCATGTAGCCAATTAGATCGAGCTCTTTGCTTCCAATAGTGTTCCTCTCACTCAGAAGAATTTCAATCCTTTTCTCTAGTTCAAGGATTTCTCCCATAAGGTTTGCACAATTAGTTATACAGGCGAGAGACTCTAAGTTTTGCATCCTTGAGCTCTTTAGTCCAGTTCCCTAGCTTTGTCTTACTCCACTTTGTCAATTTAGGACTGAAAGAGGCCAACAGATTGTGGAAGTCCCCAAGAGTCTGTAGCTGTCTGTGAGAGTGAATAACATTGTGGCAGGTATCATTAAAACAATTCTCATAACCTTTTTCCCTGATCCAAATTCAAATCTGAATGACTTGGGGGGTTTTGAAATTTCTCTTGAAATCTTGCGGGGGTATTAGCTTTAGGAGTATAGGGTGATGATCGGAGCCTATGAAATCCAAGTGAGAAACCGATGCATCAGGGTACCGTCGAGATGCATTCTCATTGATGAGGAACCTGTCTAACCTTTCCTGCACAAAGTGTGTCCCGTGTATTTTGTTCGTCCAAGTATATTTAGGGCATTACGAGTAAATGTCGGTAAGGAGACAATCCAAAAGAGTCTCTCTAAAAGCCTCAATATGTCGAATTAGACTATCACCCCCACCATCTTTTTCATGAGGAAAAAGAATCTCATTGAAATCCCCTCCACAAATCTAGGGAAGTGAACCGAGTCTGCGCAACTTCCTTAAGAGCTCCCAAGAGAAGTGACTCTTGTCTTGCTTCGTGTTCCCATAGAAACCAGTGAAATGCCATGGTCCCCCCTCCAAGGGGGTAATGAAAACAATAATGTGACCTCAGGAATATGATTGGACTGAGACACCAATTTCTTTATTCCACAACATCGCAAGTCCCCCACTCCTTCCCTTGCCGTCCACCACAAAACCATCATCAAAACCCAACTTATGTCTTAAATTTGAGCCTCCAAACCAAAAAGCCTAATTTTCAAAAGAAACACGATGTTAGGGGAATAGGTGCGAATGGAATTTCGCAAAGCAGAGAACGTGACAAGTTCCCCATTCCCTGTACGTTCCAGTAGAGGCATGTCTGGTGGCTCTGGGCATCAGGGCTCTCCAGTTCAGTGTTGCAAACATCCTGTTCATTTTGCTCTTTTTAAAACAATTTACCTCCAGTTTGTCTCCATCCAGGTTACGCTTGAGATGGGTGAAAACCCGCCCTATCTCAAGTGTTGAAATGTTAGCCACATTTGCAATGAGATTGCTGCCCGTAGAAGGTGCACCTGCAAGTTGATTCATCTCCACCTCCCGTCTCGTCTTTTCCACTGACAGCGTCTAACAATATCCCCATCACTCCTTGGTGTTTTCTCGTAGCTGAGTTCTGTTACCAGTTCAGAGTTTGCATTTATATTCGCCACTCCTAGAGGGAGAGAAATAGGTATGGATGGGCTTCTATCCTCAGCTTCTTGTCGAAATGTCATGGTATTTTTGGCTAGCGAGGAGGCAGTGGTGTCAAGGGAATCAGATTGGTGGTGAGATGTGTTTCGTGGTGGGGATTTGCTTTTAGGATTGGTGTTATTTGAGAGGGTATGCGTTTTGCTTCTCCAAGAATTATTCCTTTCATTACCTCCATTGAAAGATGCAGGCAACCAATCCCCGAATCTCCTTTCTTCAGCTGGAACATTAGCGAAATGAGGTAAGTCTTTGCATTCGATGACGTGGTGACCAATAATTCCACAGCCGTGGCAGGAATCGGGAAGCCTTTCATAACGCAAAGGAAAACTTAATTCTGCACCATTTTCTTCTAACAGAAATCGAATGCCTCGACGTATAGGTTTCGTAACATCAAGCCAATCTTTAACTCTCATTGATGGGCCATCTAGATCAACTAAATCAAGATTTCCAAGGGTTATCCCCATACTCTAGCACACGCTATAGTTCTGAAAACAATGGGAACATCGAGATTCGAGAATATGAATCAAAAATGAACATAATAAAAGGTTAATACTGTGGATATCACCTACCCCAACAGGAATGGCGAGGGTAATGAGATGCTTATTAAAGCTCCATGGACCTCCTTGGAGCACTTTTTGGCGGTCCTCCTTAGTTCTGAAACCAAAAATGAAAACATTTTCCATTTTCATTCTCTCCATTCGAACAACCCTAAAGCCCTCCAAAGGGTGCCTATCATATTTTCAAAACCTTCTCAGTTTATGGGTTTTGAATTCCATACCTTCCCAAACAGGGTGCGTTCCAAATTGTCCAGCCCATCAGAGTATAGATGAGTCCCAGTTGCAGTTAGTGGTCCATCTTCGTCATCCAATTTCAGTCGATGACGTAGAGAGGAAAGATCAAAGTCTTCAGTCATGGTGAGGTGAAGGGGAATGCGTGATGGATGAAATGGGTTAGGAGCTTGAGAAGAAATACCGTGGAGAAGGTGAAATAGAGACCGGAGAGACCAGAGACGGTTGTTGGGGAGCCATAGAGATGTCGAAGAAAACCAAAGCCGACTAGAGATGAAACTAGAAAATGTGCTGGGAGATAAGGAAAGGAACCCTAGAGGAACTAGGAAGAAGCTCCCAAACCCGATAAGAGGGAAAATCGAAATTAATTTTAAATCATATATATATATATATAATCGTTATTTAATATTTATGGGCAACATTTTGCCAAAGAATTTAAGGTGGCGTTCTGTTTGTATTTTATTTTGTATTTTCATTTTAGAAAATGTTTTGTATTTCCTATTTTTATTTTTGTTTTCAAATTTGCTGAAAATGCGTTTGGTTTGTCATTTTTGAAAACTGTTTTTGAAAATGAAAAGCTGGAAAACACGTTCTGTTTGAAATTTTGCAGAATACTACTTAAACCATTTTTAATTAATTTGCTTGCAGAATACTACTGACTCAAACTTAAATTTCCTTTCACAATACACTGAAAACATGGTTACATACAACACACTAATCTGAGCATTAAGAGTCTATATAACACAGCTTGATCAGGTTCGAGATTTGAGGAAGCTCTAGTTCTATTAAAATTCAGAAAATGCATGTTCTTTTAAAACCACCAGAGTCCATATATCAAGACATTTTTTGAAATATAACGACAAGAATTTTCACTTAATTTTTTTTTGTAATGTTGATATTGAATTCAATAAAACTTTATTTAAGCTTAGTTCTAAGTTAGGATAATTCAAAAAAAAATAATCTTTATTTAGACTTAGTTCCAAATTAGGATAATTCTTTAAAAAAAAAATAAAAAATACACACACTTTATATTAAGTTTAATTTTAAATTAGGATAATTTTTTTAAAAAAATAAATCTAAAAACGCGTTTTCTGCGTTTTGAACATTTTTTTTTTTGCTGAAATACGTTTTGTGTATAATTTTTTTTTTAATTTTTCAAAATGCGTGTAAAGAGAACTCATTTTTAGCGTTTTCGAAAATAAAAACAGAAAACGACCTCAAAACAGTAAATAGAACAGAGCCTAAAATTCTAGGTTTTGTTATGTAACAATGTATCAATTATAAATTGATTTATATATGTCTCTTTGGAAAAATGTTGCTAGCTGTCCATAAATATTAAATAACGATTTTATAACATTTTATTGATTCATTATTTTAAAAGTAAAAATGGTGAGGGGAAATTTTTATTAATCAAAATTATTGACTTTATATATATAGAATTTATATAGTGCCCCGGCACGTGCATCGGGCCCGCCTGACACCACACGTTAAGTAGCGGGTAGATACTTTTATGGGGCACCATAAAAGAATTGTGTGTGTGTGTGTGTGTGTGTGTGTAGATTTAATAAATTAACAAGTAACTCTTTATAAACAAAATTTATAAACAAAATTTTGCCAAACATAGAGTCGACTCTGTTTGTTAAAAGTTCGTTTTTAAAAATATTTTTTTATCTTTTTGATAAAAAATATATGGTTAAAAAGTAGAAAGAAAATGTTTGTAGATAAAAAATGATTTAATAAAATTGTGTTGTAAAAAATATGCTTTTAACGAGTTTGTCAAACAAAGGCTAATTTGTACAATGACGAAAGATAAGGATTTTTTTGCAACAATTATTGCAAAAGAAAAGGCCGCAATTGCCAAGCAGTCCATTTTCACCTACGACTACGACTACGACTACGTCTATCTCTATATCTTCTATATCACTCCCTCACCCCTCACCCCCAAAAAAAATCCGACCGTCCATTTTACGGTCTCTATCTCTTCCATATTCGGAGACCTTTTTAATTATCTTATTCTTCTTTCTGTTAATCTATTTCATTCAGGTAAAGATTATTTTTACTTGTTGTCCTAATTTATATTTTGCGTATTGATGTTAAGTTTCTTTTGATCTTTGATTTCTGGGTTCATTTGAGGCTAGTGGAAGGGTTTTCTGTTTTCTTCTCGTAACTGGACGGTTTTTGTTTTAAAAATCTGATCTTTAGCTTTACCGATTGAAGCTTGTAATGTTAAGTTAATTTTTCTCTATGAATTAATTTGTTATAAGTATGTTATTAATAACGGCTATGAAATTTAATGCAGGCTACTATCTGTTATTTATCTGTGGTTGACTTTAAATTAACGTGAGTGAATACTAATTGAAAGAGCTAATATCTGTTTTTCTGTGCATTTAACAACTCTCCAGCTTGTATGATTTGTTATTAGATTAACTATGCTTTAATTTGACTTGTTTTTCTGTTTTTTTTACCCCAAATATGTTCTTTTCTTGTTATCTGTGGGTGGTAAATGTCATAGGTTTATTTTCCTGTTAATGATGAGTTCTCTGATAATAATATGAGCTAAAGTGTTCTCTGAAATCATCTGTATTCTTTTTTGGTTATGGTGTACTCCATGTAACATAATTAACATTGATGTGCTTCTGTTCCAAGCTCCTCACACAAGAGGAACTTTTAGCAGATTATGCTTGCTATTATATCTTGCCATCACATATTTTGGAGCTTCAAGTAGAATTATTTAGTGCTCCTGCTCACAACTATATAAAGGCTTTTGATTTCAATCTTAGCTGGCCAATTGTCATTTCATAAATGCAGATCTTCTTAACGCAATCATGGCGAGGGCTTTACTTCAATCAACTAATAACCTTAATATAGTTTCCGGTGAAAGGAATGGACAGTTCAAGGGATCTGGGAGCACAAAAAGAATGGTTACAATGCTGTGTAGTTTACAAACAATGCCTCTAAGGATCAGGAATTTCTCAGGATTGCGAGGATCTAATGCCTTAGATATGATGCTGAGGCAAACTGGTCAGACACTCCAATCGAAGGTAGCTGGTGTCACCTCTGTCTCACGACGAAGAAAATGCCGAAGTGCACCACGAGCCATGTTTGAGCGCTTTACGGAGAAGGCAATAAAAGTTATTATGCTTGCACAAGAGGAGGCAAGACGGCTTGGTCATAATTTTGTCGGAACTGAGCAGATTCTGTTGGGACTTATTGGTGAGGGCACTGGCATTGCTGCTAAGGTTCTCAAATCTATGGGAATTAATTTAAAAGATGCCCGTGTGGAGGTGGAGAAAATAATTGGAAGGGGGAGTGGATTTGTTGCTGTGGAGATACCTTTTACTCCTCGTGCAAAGCGTGTTTTAGAACTATCGCTAGAGGAAGCTCGCCAGCTAGGTAACCTATCTATTGTTTCTTTTAGCGTGCTTGAATGTTGTCTCCCTGAGGCAACAGTTCCTGTTATACTTCATCAACTTCTAATACAACCTTTTGTTATTCGAATCTTATTTCACTCTACTTGGTAGCATATAAACCAATATCTATTTATTTTTTGGATTTACTTTTAACCTCAGGACTGAAGATTATTAGTGTGGTTTTGAGTATCAATTCTTATGATCTGTAATTTGATGTTAATTTATTTCCTTTTGATGTAGGTCATAATTACATTGGATCAGAGCACTTGCTGCTGGGATTGCTTCGCGAGGGTGAAGGTGTGGCAGCTCGTGTTCTTGAGAATTTAGGTGCTGACCCAAGTAATATTCGTACACAGGCAAGAATTGCTACTTCTCTTTGCTTTATGTCTACTAATTTTGTGATTCCCCTAAAACTGTTTGTATGTTGATCCCTTTGAGTGATTAGGTAATTAGAATGGTGGGTGAGAGTGCAGAAGCTGTTGGTGCTGGTGTTGGAGGTGGAAGCTCAGGAAACAAGATGCCTACACTGGAGGAGTATGGCACTAATTTAACTAAGCTAGCTGAGGAGGTAATTCCCTGTATTTCTCAACTCCTGCTATTAATTTTTTCGTAGAGAGCTAACAGGTGCTTGATATCTTGGTTTTTTAGGGTAAATTGGACCCTGTTGTTGGAAGGCAGCAGCAAATTGAACGTGTCACTCAAATTTTGGGGCGGCGTACAAAAAATAACCCCTGCCTTATTGGAGAACCTGGTGTTGGGAAGACAGCTATTGCGGAGGGCCTTGCTCAGAGAATTGCCAGTGGGGATGTTCCTGAGACAATTGAGGGGAAAAAGGTAAGCTACTACATGAAGGCTTTGAAGAGAAATAGGCAGATTGGATAGCTGGTATCCTAAGGTGTTCAGCACTCTGGATAAGATTGTAATAGGAATTTAATATAAAACTAGAATAGATAGTACTAGTTGGATGGTATTATGGTATTATGGAGGAATCAGGAGGATACTATATTTTGATTTTTTAAAAAAAAAGAAAGAAAATATCAATTAACTATATAACATAACGTGGATGGTGGAGTTGGGTTTAGGCTGGATAAGATAACATAATTAACATAATGTGAATTATATTCTTTTATCCACCTTAATCCAATATAATACCATTTGCTTGCTACTCTATTCTTATTTTATATACTGATTCTTTTATACTATCTAATCCGATAAACCAAATAAGAGTATGAGTTGGATGGCTTTTTCAACTGCCCCAATTTGGTAGCATTGGATGAATTTGAAGAGTTCAGTTCTTCTTTTCCCAGTTTGTAGTGGATCTTGGAGATCCACTAAGAATTTTGGTGAGGAATTTTAAAAAGAAGTTTCTAAACAACTCCCTACACATTCATTATTGCTAGTTTGTCCTTTGGTGTATTCCAGTTCTATGAGGGTTTGTTTGAATTTTATAATTTATTCGTGTAATCATTATTCAGACAAAATGTAGAGTATGTTAGCCAATTTGGTACCTTGATACTGATATCCACACTCCTTCCCTTTTTGAGCTTCAGTCTTTATCTTCCCTAACTATAATTTTTATGTTTAGTGGAATATGGCTAGTTACCATGTAATGCGTTTTATTATATACTGAGAACATACAATATTTATGCAACAATAATTAATGTCCCCTTTGCATCCTTTCAGGTTATAACCCTTGATATGGGTCTTCTTGTTGCTGGGACAAAGTATCGTGGTGAATTTGAAGAAAGGCTGAAGAAACTGATGGAGGAAATTAAACAAAGTGATGAAATTATACTTTTTATCGATGAAGTGCACACATTGATTGGAGCAGGAGCAGCAGAGGGGGCGATTGATGCTGCAAACATTTTGAAACCTGCACTCGCTAGGGGTGAATTACAGGTTAGCAGATCCCAAATTGAATCATCTCTTCCATAGATAGAGTACAAATGCAATTGAATCATCTCTTCCATAGATAGAGTACAGATGCATTTGATGTTGATCATCATTCATCACATTCTTATAAATATGAATTACTCTACCATGTGGACATTTTGAAAATGGGAACAATTTCTTTATTTTAATTTTTTTTTGGATCTCATCTTTCTTTGTGTTCCACACTTCACTGCCCTTCCCAGCTCAATGTTAAAAATATGCTTTGGTTTTGAAAAACCATCAGTGTTGAGTTTGATTATGATTTTACGATTTGATGTATACATTATTTTTACTTTGATCTTGAAGGGTCTAAATTATAGTTGCACTGTACTTTATCCCTCATTGAAAATTCAGTCTTCCCTAGTATACCATGGATGACTTATTTAGAGCAGATTGTCACGGTCTTGCAACTCTTCAAGCAACCGTGCGGCCTTAGCGTCTCAAACTCCCGCCTCCTTGTGGATCTATGCTAAGTCAGCCTTAAGTTTCCGTTTTGCACTGGGAACAACCTTAGACTAGAGTAGGAAAAACAAAGAACACGAGAGTTTAAAGAAAACTCTTTATTAATAAGAACAAGAAAACCTTTACAACACTTGAAGGCTATATCATTCTCTCCTTCTCTACAAATGTCTCTAACCGCCTATTTATAGGACAAGCTTTTACAAATGGATGGTCATGATTTACTTAATCCAATGACCAATATTTACAATTTAGAGAATTCTAGGAAAATGTATACAAATATTCCACTTTCTAGAATATTCTATACCATTACTTACCAACTTAGATTCTTCTAGAATCTTTCGGAGGGGTTGAGGCTTAGTTGAATCTAGAACCTTATGTACTCTTCTAGGACACTCCATCCCTTTCTAGAATGTTCCGTCCCATTCTAGAATATTCCACTCTTCTAGAACGTTCCGCACCTTTCTAGAACGTTCCTTCCCCACGCAACATGCTTGCATTTTATAGATTCTTTCAATAAGCGAGATACATCTTTCAAAGTTCGACCATGGATTTTTCCAGAAGTATTAGTGTAATCAAGTCTCGTAATCTTCTGGAATCCTCCATCTCCTTCGAGTACCTTCCCTCCTGGCTATTCTTGCATTGGTCTCTCGAAAATTTAGGCGCATCCCGCATGTGTCCTTAGCCTACGACCTTGCGCTTGCCATGCTCTACTCTGCATGCCTTCGTGTTCGGAGTTTCGGTCACGTGACACGCGGGGCGTGACAAGATGCTTAAGTTGTCTGTACACTAATACACTTTTCACTGAATTACTTTAATGATGTTTGAGATATGGGTAAATTTCACATATCGTCTTGAACGTTTGGCCACTTTTTTACTTCTGTTCTCAACTTTTTTCTTCTTGGCATTTAACTCTCCAGCCTTCTTAGTTAGTAGCAATTTACCATTTTTGGATAAAAATATCCATAATTGGCTGTTTTTCTTGGTTGGGTTATAGAAATGTCTCTCTTTATGTATTTACTTTCTGCAAAGGGTTGCTCGAGTGCATTCAGCCTTGACGTTAGTGGCTGACTGAATGACTTTTAGTGACTCAAATTTTGGCAGAGCCGGACTTGGGCCAAGGCAAACCAGGCCAATGCTTTGGGCCTCAACAAAATAAGGGCCCATATTTTTTTTTTTTTAGTTTAAAAGCCCCATCAAACCTTTTTTTTTTAATCTATAAAAGGCCAATTTTTTTTTTAAGATACACTGTTTGTTTTGGACCCTAATAATCACAGGTATGACTTTGAATTTTGGTGTACTTCCGATACTATCAAGTTTAATGGGAGTGCTGCATGTGTATTCCCATCTGTTATTAGTCTACATTTGTTTGATTTTTTATCATGCTGATAACTGCATCAATCAGTGTATTGGGGCTACTACACTGGACGAATACAGAAAGCACATCGAGAAGGACCCAGCATTAGAAAGACGGTTCCAGCCTGTTAAGGTCCCAGAACCTACTGTGGATGAAACCATACAGATTTTAAAAGGGCTACGTGAACGATATGAAATCCATCACAAGCTTCGTTACACTGATGAAGCTTTAGTTTCTGCAGCTCATCTGTCATACCAGTATATCAGGTAGTACTTTTTGGAGAAACAGAAACTTTCTTGCTATCATGCTGCATGTAATCTTAAATTATATGCACACGTTTCATGTCCAGTCACTGGTGTATTTGAATATTTGAAAAAAAAAAAATGTGACATTCATTAGTTGTCTAGAGGGATATACCATGACTAATGAAGAGATTTTCCAGTTTAGCATCTTCAAGATGTATGCTCATATCTTCATGTCAGCTTGTCTTCCAATCCTAGCAATAGTCACATATGTACCCCATCTTAGTCAGGCATTGCTGGTAAATAGCCAGCTTGTCTCTGAATATTCTCTTTGTATATTTCAGCGACCGCTTTCTGCCTGATAAAGCCATTGACTTGGTTGACGAAGCTGGTTCCCGGGTTCGACTTCGTCATGCTCAGGTATGGATTTTCTTGGTGCTAATTTCCTTATCTGAACCAATTAGTGATGCTTGTATCTTTTGTAGCTTCCCGAAGAAGCTAGGGAGGTAGAAAAAGAACTCAGGCAGATCACGAAGGAGAAGAATGAAGCAGTCAGAAGTCAAGATTTTGAAAAGGTGTAGTATAGCTTTGTAACACACACACGCCTTTTTGTTGTCCAACGAGTTTTCTTTCACGATTCAATTATGATGCTAATCTTAAGGTGTTTAGTTGCTGAGTGTAATGCTCAGCAGGATTTCCTAGCACCAGTTATATCAGATGAGAAAGCTTATGTTACTTCAATAAATGTACAGGCTGGGGAATTACGTGACAGGGAAATGGATCTTAAGGCACAGATATCTGCCCTTATAGACAAAAACAAAGAAATGACCAAGGCGGAGAGTGAGGCAGGCGATGGAGGTCCTGTTGTGACAGAAGTTGACATTCAGCATATTGTTTCTTCTTGGACGGGAATACCTGTTCAGAAAGTGTCTTCTGATGAATCTGATCGCCTCCTCAAGATGGAGGAGACACTCCACACACGGATCGTTGGCCAGGATGAAGCTGTAGAAGCCATCAGTCGTGCCATTCGTCGTGCCCGTGTTGGTCTAAAAAACCCCAACCGGCCTATTGCTAGCTTTATCTTTTCTGGGCCAACTGGAGTTGGAAAGTCGGAACTCGCTAAAGCACTAGCAGCCTACTACTTTGGTTCTGAAGAAGCCATGATCCGACTTGATATGAGTGAGTTCATGGAGAGACACACTGTTTCGAAACTCATCGGCTCACCTCCTGGTTATGTTGGTTACACTGAAGGTGGACAGCTAACCGAGGCCGTTCGACGCCGTCCTTATACCGTTGTACTTTTTGATGAAATCGAAAAGGCTCATCCGGACGTGTTCAATATGATGCTTCAAATTCTTGAAGATGGAAGGTTAACTGACAGCAAAGGTAGAACAGTGGACTTCAAGAACACCCTTTTAATCATGACATCAAATGTTGGAAGTAGCGTAATCGAGAAGGGAGGCCGTCGTATCGGTTTTATTCTAGACGATGATGAGAAGGATAGCAGTTACAACCGTATCAAGAGCCTGGTGACAGAGGAACTAAAACAATATTTCAGGCCGGAGTTTTTAAATAGATTGGATGAAATGATTGTATTCCGGCAGCTCACCAAGCTGGAGGTGAAGGAGATTGCTGGTATAATGTTAAAGGAGGTATTCGAGAGACTCAAAAGCAAAGATATCGAACTTCAGGTGACCGAGAGATTTAAGGACAGGGTCGTCGAGGAAGGGTTCAACCCAAGCTATGGAGCAAGACCACTTAGACGAGCTATTATGAGACTTTTGGAGGACTGCATGGCTGAGAAAATGCTTGCACGTGAAATCAAAGAAGGTGATTCAGTTATCGTTGACGCGGACTCTGATGGCAACGTGATTGTTCTTAATGGCAGCAGTGGTGCTCTTTCCGAGCCATCTCCCGAGCCTGTTGCTATCTAGACTGAGCTCTCGTTTGGCTGTAGCCTGTTCAGTGTTCATTGTTTGCACTGCTGCTTTTCATTTGAATTGGGCGAGAAATTATCAAGGCAAATCTGTTATCTGTAGACCGAGTCCCAGGTATTGAACGACTGTAGTTAAATCTATGCACGTCTCAGGTCACTAGAAATTAAGTTATGGATCTGAGAGATTTTATGATGAAAGGATATGTCGATTATGGTAAAGGTTCAGACTTTTTATTTGTTAATTTTATTAGGAGGAGTCGCTCAAGTCCTATGATTATTATTTCGCACTACATCTATGACTACCATTTTTATCATAACATTACATAATTATTTAGCTTTAAACGTATCAAAATTGAATCTCATGCTTGCTTATAGAAATGTTTTGCGATCACAATTCTCAAGTTCTATAGTTTTACATTTCTGGACGTCCAACATGAAATATTTATATTAATTGAAGAGAGTCATCTTCTTATTTAAAAGTTTAACGCGTTATAAGATCAAATTCTATTTATTTATAATTTGTATTTGCAATAAATATTTCATTACAGAATGGCACCACACACATTTCCATTTATTCAAAAATTACTTATTTAGCCACTATTCGGTAAAGTGGTTATAATTCGATTTATAATCGGTCCAATTTTCAATATAATTTTTTAACAACACATCTGTTTTCTCCCAAAATTTTAACCTTATACCCACCTCGAGATTTGTGCCAAAAAGTGATTATAATCACTTTCACCGCCTTCGAACATAGGCTTACTTACAAGTCAGTTTATGTTCTTTAATTTAATACGATAGCTGATGAGAATCAAGTGAGTCAAATAAGTCAATCCTCTTTAAGTGTGTTGGTGGGATTCATGACGAGATGCAAGGTCAAGGAAGTTCAATAATTAATGGCTGGACTTGTTCACAAAGTTTGAAGTGGAGTCCAAATGAAAGACATCATCAATTTCGACATCACGTGCATCGAGGCCGCTTGAATAAGAGACGCCATAGAGGTTAAGGTTTGAGGCTAAAGCGAAGTGACTAAGTTGAAAGAGGAGATAAGAATTAAGTCGGGATAAAAATCAAAATGATGCCAAACGGAAGCCCACGCGATTGCGGGAAAGAACAAGTGCGTGATTCCGAGCGAGAGAGGCAGAAGCTTTTGGCGATCTCCATGCGATCGCGTGACTTTCCGTAGCGCGATCGCACGATTGTGTGAAAGACAGGATTTCACGAGATATCACTTAAAATCCGAACCTTTTTATTTATTTCTTTTCTTGTACTATAAATAGACACTTTGAAACCCTAGGAGCTTAAATTATTAAGACTCTTAAGAGCATTTGGATAGGTAAACACCTTTTCTTATCTTGTAACTTTACTTGGAATTTCTTCAACTTCATTTTGAGAATATTATTCTTGTGTAGTTTTCACAAACATGTTGGAATTTGTTTCATTCTCTTCATTGAGTTAGAGTTTTTTCTCCTAGAATTTTGGTTGGGATAAACTTGGGTCAAGATTCATCAAACTTTCTTACCATTTTAACTTTCTTGGGTTGATACAAAATTGTTGTGAGAATTTTTGGTTCAAACATTAAAGGGATTCACGTCAATAGCATTTATAAATTAATTAATTTATGTTTTGGAGATAAAATGTGATTAAAAAATGGATAGAGAAAATGTATACGTAATTAAAAAGTAATTTAAAAAATTATGATATTTTTAAATTGATTTATAAATTATAATGATTTCGTTTAAAATTTGCCAAAGAGACCGAAAGAATTGCTTGTAAATTACAAACTTGAGGATTGCAAGAATCCACACAATTTCCACTTGTCAAAGTCAAAGTCAAAGTCAAAGGTTGAATATATTCATAAAATAATTTTGTTTGAATATTTGTTTATATCTCCCCGTCCTTTGAAATCACGTGCTCCATCTAATATATCTTCTATATTATATATAAAAGTAAAGTAGCCGTTATAAAAAATACACACACATTTTCCCGTCTAAAATTACTTACTAAATTTGAAAAGCTTAGCAAAAAAAAAAAAAAAAAAGACTCATTAAAGTGCAATAGAATTAGAACCATTTCAAAATGTAATGAATGAACAATCTAAGCTCCAAAGTGTAATAATTGAAAATTTGAATTATACTTTTGTGGTAGTTAATTTTTTTTTTAAAAAGAAAAGAATATGATGTTTTCGAGATAAAAATTAGTGGTTGAAAAATTGAGAGAAAAATATGTGTGAGTAAAAAGTAGTTTCAAAATCTGTTGTTTAAAAACATTTTGTCAAACAGAGATGCTTCGTTCCAATTCAAAAAAAAGGACAATTTGAAATTATTTTTTTTTGAAAAAAAAGAAATGTGTATTTAATTGTTAAACAGAGATGTTTCATTCTTCTTCTTCTTCTTTTTTGTGAAAAAAAGGTGAAAAATTTACATCAAAAACATTATAAATATAATTTAAAAAATAAATAGATAATTTCGATTATTATAAAAATGTATTCAAAATCCGTAATTTGGAAATTTTGTCAAATTTATAGAAAAAAATTATTAAAAAATATTCTGCTTAATCATAGTGTAATTGATTTGGTAAAGTAATATTAAATTGTTTCCAGAAATATAAAAAATTATATTATAAAATGTGTTGAAAAACATTTAAATAACACGAAAATATTTTAGTTTACAGAATGAAAAATATTTTATTTTAAAGAATTTAATAACATTCCTTATATCGCGTATTTTTTATAAGTTTCCAATTAAATTATATATATAAAACCTAAATGACTAATTCAGAGATTTTCTTCCAAATCAAATAATATCATAATTTATTGAATATTTTATATATATATATTTCGAAAAATACAGTGTTCATTATTATTATTATTATTATTATTATTATTATTATTATTATTATTATTTTGTACAATGACAATGTTTTAATTTGGAAAACACTGTTAAAAATTCTATAAAATTATAAAATTATATATAAGCAACACATTTAAAAATAAACTTCATCGAAAGTAAAAATATATTTTGTTTGGAATCAAATTAACTATTTTTTTTTTTTTTTGCATTATTATTAAAACTTAACTTTGATTGCGTCATATGTATTGAAAATTAACGAGAACTTTAATACAAGATAACAAGTGAGAATAAACTATAAATACTTTGTCCGTAAAAAGGTACAAAGATCAAATGTAAAAGTTTATTATATATTTTTTTACTTTTCATTAATATCTCATTCATTTTAAATTATATCATTTAAGTTATATAATACTCAGTATTCAGAAAACTTAAAATCGGTTCGATCCAAAAATGGCAACTTATCAAGGATCGAAGGTTGAACGGGGTCGAATCGATTTTAATTAAAAAATTAATAATTGTTTCAAAAATCACAAAATTTTCTAAAAAATTATTTTAGAAATAAAGCCACATTTACTCATCTATCTATATATAAAAATAAAGTAGTCGTCACCAAAAATACACATAAACTTTCCCACTTAAAATTACTTACTAAATTTGGAAAGTTCTTAGGAAAAAAAGAAAAGACTCATTAAAGTTTAATGGGAATTAGAATCATTTCAAAATGTAATGAATGAACAATCAAAACTCCAAAGTGTAATAATTGCAAATTTGAATTACACTTTTGTAGTAGTTAATTTTTTTTTTTTTTAAAAAAAACAAAGATTGTGATGTTTTCGAGATAAAAATTAGTGGTTGAAAAATTGAGAGAAAAATGTGTGATTAAAAAATAGTTTAAAAATGTGTTGTTTAAAAACATTTTGTCAAACATAGATGCTTCGTTACAATTCAAAAAAATGACATTTTGAAATTATTTTTTTATTTTTATTTTAAAAAAAATATATTTTAAATTGTTAAACCGAGATGTTTCATTATTCTTCTTTTTTTTTTTTTGTGAAAAAGGTGAAAAATTTACATCAAAAACATTATAAATCTAATTTAAAAAATAAATAGATAATTTCGATTGTTATAAAAATGTATTCAAAATCTGTAATTTAGAAATTTTATTAAATTTATAGAAACAAATTATTCAAAAATATTCTGCTTAATCATAGTGTAACTAATTTGGTAAAGTAATATTAAATTATTTCCAGAAAATATAGAAAATTATATTATAAAATGTGTTGAAAAATATTTAAATAACCCAAAAATATTTTAGTTTACAGAACGAAAAATGTTTTAGTTTAAAGAATTTAAGAACATTCCTTATATCGAGTATTTTTTATAAGTTTCCAATTATATATATATATATATATATATATATATATATATATATATATATATATATATATATATATATATAAACTAAATGACTAATTCAGAGATTCTCTTCCAAATCAAATAATCTCATACTTGATTGAATAATTTATATATATATATATATATATTGAAAAACAGTGTTCATTTATATTATTATTATTATTATTATGTGCAATGACAAGGTTTTAATTTGGAAAACACTGTTAAAAATTCTATAAAATTATATCTAAGTAATACATTAAAAAATAAACTTTATCAAAAGTTAAAATATATTTTGTTCGGAATCAAATTAACTAATTTTTTTTTGTTGTTGCATTATTATTAAAAATTTACTTTGATTGCGTCATATCTAATGAAAATTAACGAGAACTTTAATACAAAATAACAAGTGAGAATAAACTACAAATACTTTGTCCGTAAAAAGTCACAAAGATCAAATGTAAAAGTTTATTATATATTTTTTTACTTTTCATTAATATCTTATTCATTTTAAATTATATCATTTAAGTTATATAATACTCAATATTCAGAAAACTTAAAATCAGTTCGATCCGAAAAAGGCAACATATTAAGTATCGAAGGTTGAACGGGGTCGAATCGATTTTAATTAAAAAATTAATAATTGTTTCAAACATCACAAAATTTTCTAAAATATTATTTAGAAATAAAACAACATTTACTCATATATCTTCTATATATAAAAACAAAGTAGCTGTTACAAAAAATACACACACTTTCCCGCCTAAAATTACTTACTAAATTTGGAAAGTTCTTACAAAAAAAAAAAAAAAAAGACTCATTAAAGTGCAATGGAATTAGAACAATTTCAAAATGTAATGAATGAACAATCTAGGCTCCAAAGTGTAATAATTGAAATTTTGAATTATACTTTTGCGGTAGTTAATTAAAAAAAAAAAAAAAGAATATGATATTTTCGAGATAAAAATTAGTGGTTGAAAAATTGAAAGAAAAATATGTGTGACTAAAAAGTAGTTTCAAAATCTGTTGTTTAAAAACATTTTGTCAAACAGAAATTCTTTGTTCCAATTCAAAAAAATGACAATTTGAAATTATTTTTTTATTTTTTTTGAAAAAAAAGAAATGTGTTTTTAATTGTTAAACAGATATGTTTAATTTTTCTTCTTTTTTTTTTTTTTTTGTGTGTGTGAAAAAGGTGGAAAATTTACATCAAAAGCATTATAAATATAATTTAAAAAATAAATATATAATTTCGATTGTTATAAAAATGTATTCAAAATTCGTAATTTAGAAATTTAGTTAAATTTATAGAAAAAAAAGATTATTCAAAAATATTATGCTTAATCATAGTGTAACTAATTTGGTAAAGTAATATTAAATTGTTTCCAGAAATATAGAAAATTATATTATAAAATGTGTTGAGAAATATTTAATAACCCGAAAATATTTTAGTTTACAGAACGAAAAATATTTTAGTTTAAAGAATTTAATAACATTCCTTATATCGCGTATTTTTTATAAGTTTCCAATTAGATTATATATATATTAAACCTAAATGACTAATTCAGTGATTTTTTTTCCAAATCAAATAATCTCATACTTGATTGAATATAATTTTCTTTTAAATCGAATAATTTCATACTTAATTGAATATTTTATATATATATATTTTTTGAAATACGGTGTTCATTATTATTATTATTATTATTATTATTATTATTATTATTATTATTATTATTATTATTATTTTGTGCAATGACAATGTTTTAATTTGGAAAACACTATTAAAAATTCTATAAAATTATAAAATTATATCTAAGCAATACATCAAAAGTTAAAATATATTTTGTTCGTAATCAAATTAACTTTTTTTTTTTTTTGCATTATTATTAAAAATTTACTTTGATTGCGTCATATGTAATGAAAATTAACGAGAACTTTAATATAAGATAACAAGTGAGAATAAATTATAAATATTTTGTCCGTAAAAAATCACAAAGATCAAATATAAAAGTTTATTATATATATATTTTTTTACTTTTCATTAATAGCTCATTCATTTTAAATTATATCACTTAAGTTATATAATACTCAATATTCAGAAAACTTAAAATCGGTTCGAATCCGAAAAAGACAACATATCAAGTATTGAAGGTTGAACGGGGTTGAATCGATTTTAAAATTAATAATTGTTTTAAACATCACAAAATTTTCTAAAAAAGTTATTTTAGAAATAAAACAACATTTACTAATCTATCTTCTGTATATAAAAACAAAGTAGCCGTCACAAAAAATACACACACACTTTTCCGCCTAAAATTACTTACTAAATTTGAAAAGTTCTTGCAAAAAAAATAAAAATAAAAATAAATAAATAAATAAAAGACTCATTAAAGTGCAATGGAATTAGAACCACTTCAAAATGTAATGAATGAACAATATAGGCTCCAAAGTGTAATAATTGAAAATTTGAATTATACTTTTGTGGTAGTTAATTTTTTTTTTTCTTTTTAAAAAAAGAAAAAAATATGATTATTTCGAGATAAAAATTAGTGGTTGAAAAATTGAGAGAAAAATATGTGTGATTAAAAAGTCGTTTCAAAATCTGTTGTTTAAAAATATTTTGTCAAATAGAGATGCTTCGTTCTAATTCAAAAAAAGGACAATTTGAAATTATTTTTTTTATTTTTTTAAAAAAAGAAATGTGTTTTTAATTGTTAAACTGAGATGTTTCATTCTTCTTCTTTTTTTTTTATTAAAAAAGGTGAAAAATTTACATCAAAAGCATTATAAATATAATTTAAAAAATAAATAGATAATTTCGATTGTTATAAAAATGTATTCAAAATCCGTAATTTAGAAATGTTGTTAAATTTATAGAAGAAAAAGATTATTCAAAAATATTCTACTTAATCATAGTGCAACTAATTTGGTAAAGTAATATTAAATTTTCTCCAGAAATATAGAAAATTATATTATAAAATGTATGTATATATTTATCTATAATATTTATTTATTTCACTATTAAAGTAATTATAAAATAAAAATAAATATTGACTCATCAAGTCAGAATAAACGTCAAGATGTAGATGGAACACTCGATATTGTCAATTTTTTTCCAGTCATGTCAATTTAACATTGTAATTGACATTATGCATTGGAGAGATATTTTGAACGCATTTCATTAATTTGTTGACGTATCAAGTTATTTATCCCAATTAATTTTGTGCATTGGAGATGTTCTTAGGACCCTCAACATTTAGAAGACATCTACGAATTGAAGAAGAATCGTTAGCGGCTACAAGGAAAGGATAGTGCAACTACCTGATTTAAAATGATAATATATAAATATATTGGTTTTTCATCCTACTTTTAAATTCTTTGTAAGCTATTATGGCGATAAATTTATTTATTGATATTTATATTTCAGTTGTTACAAGAAAAGGCATGCTTATAAACTGGAAGTGGTTATACCTCACGGCGGAACCGGGCAGGCGAAAGGCAACACAGCGGCGTGTTAGGCTGACAGCAAATACAAGAAGGACACTTCTCTTTAAAATCAACTTCTGCGACATACAAAAATTAATAATTAGAAATTTCTAAAAATTTAAGCTTATAGAGCGAACAAATATTCTTTAATATATGTTTTAATGCATCCTTCGTACGTGTGGGGCTAAATTCATTTTCGAAAGGAAAAATCTAAATATACGACATTCTTTATGCTTTGATATGATATTGAATAATTACGTCTTGAAGTCGTTGAAGGAAAAGTCAACCCTGGAGGGGAGATGCTGACCCCTCCAATTTCATTAGTTGCACGGATATCGACCTCCCAGACATTGAATAATGAGTACATGTTCAATGAAATGGGCAGGAGTCGACCCCTCCAGTTTTGTTAGCTGCAGGGGTATTGATCCCCCCCGCCACCCGCACAGAGGCAAATCCAGCCCTTGGCTCGGGCGCTCGTGCGCTCGGGCTGAATCTGTCAAAAACTTTTTTTTTACCTTATAATTTTTGGTATTGAATTTTTTTTCTCATTACCCTGTTGTGTCGCTCATCCTAGAACAAATTCGCTCGTGCTGGATTGAATTCCTAGATTCGTCCTTGCGCCCGTAGGGGGTCGACCCTTACGGCAAAATATTTTTTCTTCTTTAAATATATTTCAAATGATAGGAAATAACTATTCAAAAATGATAACAACATATGCAAATGAATTACAGGTTCATATAAACAGAATATATGCAAAATTGGAGTAGGGTTAGCAAGGCATTCCCAAAAAGTGTTCTTGTGTAGTTGTCGTTTTTGGCAAATCACCTTTAAATGACTCCTTTAATTATGTGCGAGATTTGGCGTATTGAGTAATAAGAACCGTGCTCCTCAGCGCAAAACAACGACATCTGGTAGAGGTATGCCTTCTAGAAATGACTTGAATAAAACAAGTGATCTCTCTGGCTTTGAGAAAGGAGCTTCATGAGAAGCACCTCTAATGGTGGCAAATGACAGAATATTACCATAAACTTGAGTCCATCCACCAACCTGTACTCGTTAGATGAATTACAAGTTCATATATACAGACGAAGATTGCATGTAGTTTAACGGCCTGTTTGGTCCTATGCAATATTTTCAGCTTTTTCTCATGTTTATTTTCAACTACATATTTCTATGAGATCCACCACTTTTCACATTTTTCAATCACTTTTCAACCACATAGAGATGGCAAACGGGCCGAGCCGCTCGTCGGCTCGTTGGCTCGGCTCGTCAAATCACGAGCCACGAGCGGCTCGACTCGTCCAATTTATGGGCTCTTCCACGAGCCAAACAAGTAGATTCTAAAACGAGCCGAGCACGGCTCGGCTCGTTTTGCATGGCCGGCTCGTGAAACACGAGCCACGAGCCGAGCCCACGAGCTCGGCTCGTGGGCTCGTTTTTTTTAAAATAAAATATTTAAATTTAGTGAAAAAAATGAAAAACAAAAAAAAAAAATTTATGTACGAGCCGCGAGCCGAGCCGGCTCGGCTCGCGAGCCACGAGCTCAAGGGCCAAGCCGAGCTTGACCCTCGAGTAACGAGCCGAGCCGAAGCTCGGCTCGTCTAATACGAGCCACAAGCTCGGCTCGTTGCTAAGACGAGCCGAGCAACGAGCTTAATGAGCCGAGCCGGCTCGGCTCGACCCATTGCCATCACTAAACCACACATTTTTCCAAAACTCCAAAATTCCTCAAAATTTTGAAAAAACACATGGGACCAAACAGACTCTAATGCTGATAAGAACCAACTTTGAGTTTAAACTCGAAAAGTTTACCTGCTGGCCCTCGAACCAAACTCTATATGGTACAGTTGTGTTCAGTCCAAGTTCTTTAGCCAGTGCATGAACCAAGGCACGGCTTCCGGTCAATGGAATAACAGAATCTTGATCACCACTGTTGGCAAGATTTTACAATTGATTTGATATCAACAAGAACTAAGAAACTTACTCTTGAAGTTGATGAAATCACAAAATGTGAGTTTAAATGGGTAATTTACGTATATACCTGTAGATTAATACTTGGATTCCTTCCTTGACTAGTGATCCTACTATAGAGATTGTAGGAATCTCTAAGTTGAGCATATCATAGTCCAAAATGCTGCAATACAAGAAAAATGTTCGGCTTATCAAAAGTTCGTTAACTCTACATTGGACAAGGTTTCAACTTCTTTTAGTCATTAGAGTATCTCCGATGCTGCCTTCTATTTTGGGTGTCCAACTGACATGACAATGAGATGAAAGGGACAAAAATGATGCGACAGTATTATTTGTAGAAGGATGTCAAGCATGTTGTTATACTTTTACAATAAATACAATTAATTGTAGAGCATCTTCGATGTTGCTTTCTATTTTGGATGTCCAACTGATATGACAATGATGAAAGGGACAAACATGATGCCAAGATATTAATTATAGAAGGATGTCCAACATGTTGTTAGCCTTTTACAATAAATACAATTAATTGTAGAGCATCTTCAATAGGGGTGGGCGTCGGATGGTTCGGTTCTGGTATCTCAAGAACCGGAACCGAACTATACTTTTTGGTTCTTGTAAAATGGAACCATTCGGTTCCATTGTATCGCAAGAACCAAACCAGAACCAAACATTCGGTTTGGTTCGGTTTCGGTTTTAATTCTGTTCTACAATAATAATTATTTTTCGAGAGCCTTATCGAGAAGCATTAGGCCTCGAAAAGTGAGCCAATAACCTAAAATAAACTTCTACCTAATATACCAAGATCAAGGATTTCAAAAATCCTTTCACCCCAAAGAAAGTGTAGAATTTTCCATGAAATAGAAGATATTCATAAACAAAAATAGGAAATAAATGGCCTAGAAGGTTTTTCGAGCGTAGGGGTGGGCGTGGGTTGGGTTGGGTCGGTTTTTTGCCCAACCCGAACCCAACCCACTATGGTCGGGTTGATAAAAAATCAACCCAACCATGAGTTCAAACCCAATTGTTTTATTATTTTATATTTTATTTCATTACATTTCAATTGTTTATTATTATTTTATATTTTATTTCATTACATTTCAATTGTTTTCTCTTCCCGAAATATGGACTAACTTTTGGAGATACTTATTTATTATTATTTTATATTTTATTTCATTACATTTCAATTGTTTATTATTATTTTATATTTTATTTCATTACATTTCAATTGTTTTCTCTTCCCGAAACATGGACTAACTTTTGGAGATACTTGTTTATTATTATTTTATATTTTATTTCATTACATTTCAATTGTTTATTATTATTTTATATTTTATTTCATTACATTTCAATTGTTTTCTCTTCCCGGAACATGGACTAACTTTTGGAGATACTTGTTTATTATTATTTTATATTTTATTTCATTTGAATTCAATTGTTTATTATTATTTTATATTTTATTTCATTACATTTCAATTGTTTTCTCTTCCCGAAACATGGACTAACTTTTGGAGATACTTGTTTATTATTATTTTATATTTTATTTCATTACATTTCAATTGTTTTCTCTTCCCGAAATATGGACTAACTTTTGGAGATACTTGTTTATTATTATTTTATATTTTATTTCATTACATTTCAATTGTTTATTATTATTTTATATTTTATTTCATTACATTTCAATTGTTTTATCTTCCCGGAACATGGACTAACTTTTGGAGATACTTGTTTATTATTATTTTATATTTTATTTCATTTGAATTCAATTGTTTATTATTATTTTATATTTTATTTCATTACATTTCAATTGTTTATTATTATTTTATATTTTATTTCATTACATTTCAATTGTTTTCTCTTCCCGAAACATGGACTAACTTTTGGAGATACTTATTTATTATTATTTTATATTTTATTTCATTACATTTCAATTGTTTTCTCTTCTCGAAACATGGACTAACTTTTGGAGATACTTGTTTATTATTATTTTATATTTTATTTCATTACATTTCAATTGTTTATTATTATTTTATATTTTATTTCATTACATTTCAATTGTTTTCTCTTCTCGAAACATGGACTAACTTTTGGAGATACTTGTTTATTATTATTTTATATTTTGGGGGAAAAGTTGGGCTACTAAGCTCCTCTATAATAATAATAAATGAGTGGTGGAGTGGTTATGAGTTGCGTATCCTGAAAGATTTGTACAGATATTCCTTTTGAATTTTCTCATCTAAGACGTGACTTTTTTTTGGGGAAAATGCCAACTTTTCTATTTTTATTTTGACTCATGACTTTTGAAGATTTGTTAGGCGGGAGTTTTTGGGGGGAAGAATTTGCCCAACTATCCTTCTTTGTATATTATTATTTTATATTTTATTTCATTTAAATTAAATTGTTTATTATTATTTTATATTTTATTTCATTTGAATTCAATTGTTTATTATTATTTTATATTTTATTTCATTACATTTCAATTGTTTATTATTATTTTATATTTTATTTCATTACATTTCAATTGTTTATTATTATTTTATATTTTATTTCATTACATTTCAATTGTTTTCTCTTCCCGGAACATGGACTAACTTTTGGAGATACTTGTTTATTATTATTTTATATTTTGGGAGAAAAGTTGGGCTACTAAGCTCCTTTATAATAATAATAAAGGAGTGGTGGAGTGGCTATGAGTTGCGTATCCTGAAAGATTTGTACAGATATTCCTTTTGAATTTTTTCATCTAAGAAGTGACTTTTTTTTTGGGGAAAATGCCAACTTTTCTATTTTTATTTTGACTCATGACTTTTGAAGATTTGCTAGGCGGTTTTCTCTTCCCGAAACATGGACTAACTTTTGGAGATACTTGTTTATTATTATTTTATATTTTATTTCATTACATTTCAATTGTTTATTATTATTTTATATTTTATTTCATTACATTTCAATTGTTTTCTCTTCCCGGAACATGGACTAACTTTTGGAAATACTTGTTTATTATTATTTTATATTTTATTTCATTTGAATTCAATTGTTTATTATTATTTTATATTTTATTTCATTACATTTCAATTGTTTTCTCTTCCCGAAACATGGACTAACTTTTGGAGATACTTGTTTATTATTATTTTATATTTTATTTCATTACATTTCAATTGTTTATTATTATTTTATATTTTATTTCATTACATTTCAATTGTTTTCTCTTCCCGGAACATGGACTAACTTTTGGAGATACTTGTTTATTATTATTTTATATTTTATTTCATTTGAATTCAATTGTTTATTATTATTTTATATTTTATTTCATTACATTTCAATTGTTTATTATTATTTTATATTTTATTTCATTACATTTCAATTATTTTCTCTTCCCGAAACATGGACTAACTTTTGGAGATACTTGTTTATTATTATTTTATATTTTATTCCATTACATTTCAATTGTTTATTATTATTTTATATTTTATTTCATTACATTTCAATTGTTTTCTCTTCCCGAAACATGGACTAACTTTTGGAGATACTTGTTTATTATTATTTTATATTTTGGGAGAAAAGTTGGGCTAATAAGCTCCTTTATAATAATAATAAAGGAGTGGTGGAGTGGCTATGAGTTGCGTATCCTGAAAGATTTGTACAGATATTCCTTTTGAATTTTTTCATCTAAGACGTGACTTTTTTTTGGGAAAAATGCCAACTTTTCTATTTTTATTTTGACTCATGACTTTTGAAGATTTGTTAGGCGGGAGTTTTTGGGGGGAAGAATTGGCCCAACTATCCTTCTTTATAATAATAATAAGATTTATTATTATTTTATATTTTATTTCATTACATTTCAATTGTTTTCTCTTCCCGAAACATGGACTAACTTTTGGAGATTCTTGTTTATTATTATTTTATATTTTATTTCATTACATTTCAATTGTTTATTATTATTTTATATTTTATTTCATTACATTTCAATTGTTTTCTCTTCCCGGAACATGGACTAACTTTTGGAGATACTTGTTTATTATTATTTTATATTTTGGGAGAAAAGTTGGGCTACTAAGCTCCTTTATAATAATAATAAAGGAGTGGTGGAGTGGCTATGAGTTGCGTATCCTGAAAGATTTGTACAGATATTCCTTTTGAATTTTTTCATCTAAGAAGTGACTTTTTTTTTGGGGAAAATGCCAACTTTTCTATTTTTATTTTGACTCATGACTTTTGAAGATTTGCTAGGCGGTTTTCTCTTCCCGAAACATGGACTAACTTTTGGAGATACTTGTTTATTATTATTTTATATTTTATTTCATTACATTTCAATTGTTTATTATTATTTTATATTTTATTTCATTACATTTCAATTGTTTTCTCTTCCCGGAACATGGACTAACTTTTGGAAATACTTGTTTATTATTATTTTATATTTTATTTCATTTGAATTCAATTGTTTATTATTATTTTATATTTTATTTCATTACATTTCAATTGTTTTCTCTTCCCGAAACATGGACTAACTTTTGGAGATACTTGTTTATTATTATTTTATATTTTATTTCATTACATTTCAATTGTTTATTATTATTTTATATTTTATTTCATTACATTTCAATTGTTTTCTCTTCCCGGAACATGGACTAACTTTTGGAGATACTTGTTTATTATTATTTTATATTTTATTTCATTTGAATTCAATTGTTTATTATTATTTTATATTTTATTTCATTACATTTCAATTGTTTATTATTATTTTATATTTTATTTCATTACATTTCAATTATTTTCTCTTCCCGAAACATGGACTAACTTTTGGAGATACTTGTTTATTATTATTTTATATTTTATTCCATTACATTTCAATTGTTTATTATTATTTTATATTTTATTTCATTACATTTCAATTGTTTTCTCTTCCCGAAACATGGACTAACTTTTGGAGATACTTGTTTATTATTATTTTATATTTTGGGAGAAAAGTTGGGCTAATAAGCTCCTTTATAATAATAATAAAGGAGTGGTGGAGTGGCTATGAGTTGCGTATCCTGAAAGATTTGTACAGATATTCCTTTTGAATTTTTTCATCTAAGACGTGACTTTTTTTTGGGAAAAATGCCAACTTTTCTATTTTTATTTTGACTCATGACTTTTGAAGATTTGTTAGGCGGGAGTTTTTGGGGGGAAGAATTGGCCCAACTATCCTTCTTTATAATAATAATAAGATTTATTATTATTTTATATTTTATTTCATTACATTTCAATTGTTTTCTCTTCCCGAAACATGGACTAACTTTTGGAGATTCTTGTTTATTATTATTTTATATTTTATTTCATTACATTTCAATTGTTTATTATTATTTTATATTTTATTTCATTACATTTCAATTGTTTTCTCTTCCCGGAACATGGACTAACTTTTGGAGATACTTGTTTATTATTATTTTATATTTTGGGAGAAAAGTTGGGCTACTAAGCTCCTTTATAATAATAATAAAGGAGTGGTGGAGTGGCTATGAGTTGCGTATCCTGAAAGATTTGTACAGATATTCCTTTTGAATTTTTTCATCTAAGAAGTGACTTTTTTTTTGGGGAAAATGCCAACTTTTCTATTTTTATTTTGACTCATGACTTTTGAAGATTTGCTAGGCGGTTTTCTCTTCCCGAAACATGGACTAACTTTTGGAGATACTTGTTTATTATTATTTTATATTTTATTTCATTACATTTCAATTGTTTATTATTATTTTATATTTTATTTCATTACATTTCAATTGTTTTCTCTTCCTGGAACATGGACTAACTTTTGGAAATACTTGTTTATTATTATTTTATATTTTATTTCATTTGAATTCAATTGTTTATTATTATTTTATATTTTATTTCATTACATTTCAATTGTTTTCTCTTCCCGAAACATGGACTAACTTTTGGAGATACTTGTTTATTATTATTTTATATTTTATTTCATTACATTTCAATTGTTTATTATTATTTTATATTTTATTTCATTACATTTCAATTGTTTTCTCTTCCCGGAACATGGACTAACTTTTGGAGATACTTGTTTATTATTATTTTATATTTTATTTCATTTGAATTCAATTGTTTATTATTATTTTATATTTTATTTCATTACATTTCAATTGTTTATTATTATTTTATATTTTATTTCATTACATTTCAATTATTTTCTCTTCCCGAAACATGGACTAACTTTTGGAGATACTTGTTTATTATTATTTTATATTTTATTCCATTACATTTCAATTGTTTATTATTATTTTATATTTTATTTCATTACATTTCAATTGTTTTCTCTTCCCGAAACATGGACTAACTTTTGGAGATACTTGTTTATTATTATTTTATATTTTATTTCATTACATTTCAATTGTTTATTATTATTTTATATTTTATTTCATTACATTTCAATTGTTTTCTCTTCCCGGAACATGGACTAACTTTTGGAGATACTTGTTTATTATTATTTTATATTTTATTTCATTTGAATTCAATTGTTTATTATTATTTTATATTTTATTTCATTACATTTCAATTGTTTTCTCTTCCCGAAACATGGACTAACTTTTGGAGATACTTGTTTATTATTATTTTATATTTTATTTCATTACATTTCAATTGTTTATTATTATTTTATATTTTATTTCATTACATTTCAATTGTTTTCTCTTCCCGGAACATGGACTAACTTTTGGAGATACTTGTTTATTATTATTTTATATTTTGGGGGAAAAGTTGGGCTACTAAGCTCCTCTATAATAATAATAAAGGAGTGGTGGAGTGGCTATGAGTTGCGTATCCTGAAAGATTTGTACAGATATTCCTTTTGAATTTTTTCATCTAAGACGTGACTTTTTTTTGGGAAAAATGCCAACTTTTCTATTTTTATTTTGACTCATGACTTTTGAAGATTTGTTAGGCGGGAGTTTTTGGGGGGAAGAATTGGCCCAACTATCCTTCTTTATAATAATAATAAGATTTATTATTATTTTATATTTTATTTCATTACATTTCAATTGTTTTCTCTTCCCGAAACATGGACTAACTTTTGGAGATTCTTGTTTATTATTATTTTATATTTTATTTCATTACATTTCAATTGTTTTCTCTTCTCGAAACATGGACTAACTTTTGGAGATACTTGTTTATTATTATTTTATATTTTATTTCATTACATTTCAATTGTTTATTATTATTTTATATTTTATTTCATTACATTTCAATTGTTTTCTCTTCTCGAAACATGGACTAACTTTTGGAGATACTTGTTTATTATTATTTTATATTTTGGGGGAAAAGTTGGGCTACTAAGCTCCTCTATAATAATAATAAATGAGTGGTGGAGTGGTTATGAGTTGCGTATCCTGAAAGATTTGTACAGATATTCCTTTTGAATTTTCTCATCTAAGACGTGACTTTTTTTTGGGGAAAATGCCAACTTTTCTATTTTTATTTTGACTCATGACTTTTGAAGATTTGTTAGGCGGGAGTTTTTGGGGGGAAGAATTTGCCCAACTATCCTTCTTTGTATATTATTATTTTATATTTTATTTCATTTAAATTAAATTGTTTATTATTATTTTATATTTTATTTCATTTGAATTCAATTGTTTATTATTATTTTATATTTTATTTCATTACATTTCAATTGTTTATTATTATTTTATATTTTATTTCATTACATTTCAATTGTTTATTATTATTTTATATTTTATTTCATTACATTTCAATTGTTTTCTCTTCCCGGAACATGGACTAACTTTTGGAGATACTTGTTTATTATTATTTTATATTTTGGGAGAAAAGTTGGGCTACTAAGCTCCTTTATAATAATAATAAAGGAGTGGTGGAGTGGCTATGAGTTGCGTATCCTGAAAGATTTGTACAGATATTCCTTTTGAATTTTTTCATCTAAGAAGTGACTTTTTTTTTGGGGAAAATGCCAACTTTTCTATTTTTATTTTGACTCATGACTTTTGAAGATTTGCTAGGCGGTTTTCTCTTCCCGAAACATGGACTAACTTTTGGAGATACTTGTTTATTATTATTTTATATTTTATTTCATTACATTTCAATTGTTTATTATTATTTTATATTTTATTTCATTACATTTCAATTGTTTTCTCTTCCCGGAACATGGACTAACTTTTGGAAATACTTGTTTATTATTATTTTATATTTTATTTCATTTGAATTCAATTGTTTATTATTATTTTATATTTTATTTCATTACATTTCAATTGTTTTCTCTTCCCGAAACATGGACTAACTTTTGGAGATACTTGTTTATTATTATTTTATATTTTATTTCATTACATTTCAATTGTTTATTATTATTTTATATTTTATTTCATTACATTTCAATTGTTTTCTCTTCCCGGAACATTGACTAACTTTTGGAGATACTTGTTTATTATTATTTTATATTTTATTTCATTTGAATTCAATTGTTTATTATTATTTTATATTTTATTTCATTACATTTCAATTGTTTATTATTATTTTATATTTTATTTCATTACATTTCAATTATTTTCTCTTCCCGAAACATGGACTAACTTTTGGAGATACTTGTTTATTATTATTTTATATTTTATTCCATTACATTTCAATTGTTTATTATTATTTTATATTTTATTTCATTACATTTCAATTGTTTTCTCTTCCCGAAACATGGACTAACTTTTGGAGATACTTGTTTATTATTATTTTATATTTTGGGAGAAAAGTTGGGCTAATAAGCTCCTTTATAATAATAATAAAGGAGTGGTGGAGTGGCTATGAGTTGCGTATCCTGAAAGATTTGTACAGATATTCCTTTTGAATTTTTTCATCTAAGACGTGACTTTTTTTTGGGAAAAATGCCAACTTTTCTATTTTTATTTTGACTCATGACTTTTGAAGATTTGTTAGGCGGGAGTTTTTGGGGGGAAGAATTGGCCCAACTATCCTTCTTTATAATAATAATAAGATTTATTATTATTTTATATTTTATTTCATTACATTTCAATTGTTTTCTCTTCCCGAAACATGGACTAACTTTTGGAGATTCTTGTTTATTATTATTTTATATTTTATTTCATTACATTTCAATTGTTTATTATTATTTTATATTTTATTTCATTACATTTCAATTGTTTTCTCTTCCCGGAACATGGACTAACTTTTGGAGATACTTGTTTATTATTATTTTATATTTTGGGAGAAAAGTTGGGCTACTAAGCTCCTTTATAATAATAATAAAGGAGTGGTGGAGTGGCTATGAGTTGCGTATCCTGAAAGATTTGTACAGATATTCCTTTTGAATTTTTTCATCTAAGAAGTGACTTTTTTTTTGGGGAAAATGCCAACTTTTCTATTTTTATTTTGACTCATGACTTTTGAAGATTTGCTAGGCGGTTTTCTCTTCCCGAAACATGGACTAACTTTTGGAGATACTTGTTTATTATTATTTTATATTTTATTTCATTACATTTCAATTGTTTATTATTATTTTATATTTTATTTCATTACATTTCAATTGTTTTCTCTTCCCGGAACATGGACTAACTTTTGGAAATACTTGTTTATTATTATTTTATATTTTATTTCATTTGAATTCAATTGTTTATTATTATTTTATATTTTATTTCATTACATTTCAATTGTTTTCTCTTCCCGAAACATGGACTAACTTTTGGAGATACTTGTTTATTATTATTTTATATTTTATTTCATTACATTTCAATTGTTTATTATTATTTTATATTTTATTTCATTACATTTCAATTGTTTTCTCTTCCCGGAACATGGACTAACTTTTGGAGATACTTGTTTATTATTATTTTATATTTTATTTCATTTGAATTCAATTGTTTATTATTATTTTATATTTTATTTCATTACATTTCAATTGTTTATTATTATTTTATATTTTATTTCATTACATTTCAATTATTTTCTCTTCCCGAAACATGGACTAACTTTTGGAGATACTTGTTTATTATTATTTTATATTTTATTCCATTACATTTCAATTGTTTATTATTATTTTATATTTTATTTCATTACATTTCAATTGTTTTCTCTTCCCGAAACATGGACTAACTTTTGGAGATACTTGTTTATTATTATTTTATATTTTGGGAGAAAAGTTGGGCTAATAAGCTCCTTTATAATAATAATAAAGGAGTGGTGGAGTGGCTATGAGTTGCGTATCCTGAAAGATTTGTACAGATATTCCTTTTGAATTTTTTCATCTAAGACGTGACTTTTTTTTGGGAAAAATGCCAACTTTTCTATTTTTATTTTGACTCATGACTTTTGAAGATTTGTTAGGCGGGAGTTTTTGGGGGGAAGAATTGGCCCAACTATCCTTCTTTATAATAATAATAAGATTTATTATTATTTTATATTTTATTTCATTACATTTCAATTGTTTTCTCTTCCCGAAACATGGACTAACTTTTGGAGATTCTTGTTTATTATTATTTTATATTTTATTTCATTACATTTCAATTGTTTATTATTATTTTATATTTTATTTCATTACATTTCAATTGTTTTCTCTTCCCGGAACATGGACTAACTTTTGGAGATACTTGTTTATTATTATTTTATATTTTGGGAGAAAAGTTGGGCTACTAAGCTCCTTTATAATAATAATAAAGGAGTGGTGGAGTGGCTATGAGTTGCGTATCCTGAAAGATTTGTACAGATATTCCTTTTGAATTTTTTCATCTAAGAAGTGACTTTTTTTTTGGGGAAAATGCCAACTTTTCTATTTTTATTTTGACTCATGACTTTTGAAGATTTGCTAGGCGGTTTTCTCTTCCCGAAACATGGACTAACTTTTGGAGATACTTGTTTATTATTATTTTATATTTTATTTCATTACATTTCAATTGTTTATTATTATTTTATATTTTATTTCATTACATTTCAATTGTTTTCTCTTCCTGGAACATGGACTAACTTTTGGAAATACTTGTTTATTATTATTTTATATTTTATTTCATTTGAATTCAATTGTTTATTATTATTTTATATTTTATTTCATTACATTTCAATTGTTTTCTCTTCCCGAAACATGGACTAACTTTTGGAGATACTTGTTTATTATTATTTTATATTTTATTTCATTACATTTCAATTGTTTATTATTATTTTATATTTTATTTCATTACATTTCAATTGTTTTCTCTTCCCGGAACATGGACTAACTTTTGGAGATACTTGTTTATTATTATTTTATATTTTATTTCATTTGAATTCAATTGTTTATTATTATTTTATATTTTATTTCATTACATTTCAATTGTTTATTATTATTTTATATTTTATTTCATTACATTTCAATTATTTTCTCTTCCCGAAACATGGACTAACTTTTGGAGATACTTGTTTATTATTATTTTATATTTTATTCCATTACATTTCAATTGTTTATTATTATTTTATATTTTATTTCATTACATTTCAATTGTTTTCTCTTCCCGAAACATGGACTAACTTTTGGAGATACTTGTTTATTATTATTTTATATTTTATTTCATTACATTTCAATTGTTTATTATTATTTTATATTTTATTTCATTACATTTCAATTGTTTTCTCTTCCCGGAACATGGACTAACTTTTGGAGATACTTGTTTATTATTATTTTATATTTTATTTCATTTGAATTCAATTGTTTATTATTATTTTATATTTTATTTCATTACATTTCAATTGTTTTCTCTTCCCGAAACATGGACTAACTTTTGGAGATACTTGTTTATTATTATTTTATATTTTATTTCATTACATTTCAATTGTTTATTATTATTTTATATTTTATTTCATTACATTTCAATTGTTTTCTCTTCCCGGAACATGGACTAACTTTTGGAGATACTTGTTTATTATTATTTTATATTTTGGGGGAAAAGTTGGGCTACTAAGCTCCTCTATAATAATAATAAAGGAGTGGTGGAGTGGCTATGAGTTGCGTATCCTGAAAGATTTGTACAGATATTCCTTTTGAATTTTTTCATCTAAGACGTGACTTTTTTTTGGGAAAAATGCCAACTTTTCTATTTTTATTTTGACTCATGACTTTTGAAGATTTGTTAGGCGGGAGTTTTTGGGGGGAAGAATTGGCCCAACTATCCTTCTTTATAATAATAATAAGATTTATTATTATTTTATATTTTATTTCATTACATTTCAATTGTTTTCTCTTCCCGAAACATGGACTAACTTTTGGAGATTCTTGTTTATTATTATTTTATATTTTATTTCATTACATTTCAATTGTTTATTATTATTTTATATTTTATTTCATTACATTTCAATTGTTTTCTCTTCCCGGAACATGGACTAACTTTTGGAGATACTTGTTTATTATTATTTTATATTTTATTTCATTACATTTCAATTGTTTATTATTATTTTATATTTTATTTCATTACATTTCAATTGTTTTCTCTTCCCGGAACATGTACTGACTTTTGGAGATACTTGTTTATTATTATTTTATATTTTATTTCATTTGAATTCAATTGTTTATTATTATTTTATATTTTATTTCATTATGAGTAAAATCTATTATGGAATGCCTTTAGTGGAGCAGTTGGAACTGTTAGCCATTTGGTAAACCAAGACTTTTTTTTTTTTTTTTTTACTATTTAGCTAATTCATCAAAATTCTGTGAATAAATTTCTTTGATTGCTCATGCCAGAATATGTTGTTTACCCAAATATTTACTGGATGAAAAAAAAATTGCTAGGAACTTGAGGAAGACTAATAGGAAATGGAATTTTACTTTATAATATTTCAGACATCCAAGAGGCCTTACCTAGCTAAACCAGTAAAAGATAAGATTTAGTGCTATTCAGCTACGTGTGGCGATGGGTAGACTAAAAATACATCACTATCCATCTGTGATATATTTACAATCACAAAAAGATCAAGGAGGACCTGCTGGCTTAGCACCTGTATCTGATCAAAAGCGCGAAAAGATTTGTTGTGCTTGCCCCTGAAATGAATAGTCTAAGGGATGAATCAATTGTTGAACATGGCGAAGCTGCTTGTGCAAAATGGATCGATGCTCACTGCAAATGCCTACGCATAGAAGGCTTCAATGTTTAAAATTTCGGCTGAACTTTACTTGTGGAAACTTGAGAACAATGGAAGTTTTGTATAATTTCCTGTTTGATTTGACTTTATAGAGGTTAGTTTGTGCTAGCTTTTCGAAGCTAAGATTTGTACACTCTCGAATTAGGACTCATGACTGTCCTTATTGTTGATTTTCAGTATATTATACTTTGTCAATGGAATATGTCCGTGCATCACACAGGTGTGAATTTCCTCTATGGTAAAACTTATTTTTATAGAACACATGTGATGATACATTTGGGAAACATTGCATCTGTGAATCCATTGATTACAAGAGAAAATCTATCAAAGACATACATTCAAATAGTGATAGTTGATGGATATCAGTTTTGGTTTATTGGTTTTGTGAATTTAAAATAATTTGTCCTTTTTTAATTTATATTTCATAAATATGTACAAATATGTGAGAAATATTTCGTATTTTTCATTCTACTTCAAATATTTTGTAAAATATTTAACACTGTGCATCGCACGGGTGGTAGAACTAGTTTTATTATAAAGAAGCTTAGTAGCCCAACTTTTCTCCCCCAAAATCTCCCGCCTAGCAAATCTCCCCTCCAAAAAGAATCTGCCATGTTTGATGCGCATTAAAATACAATTTTTTTTCTCTTTCCTCATTCTGCTACAGTATTTTAATATATTAAAATCCTGCAAGTGTCAGTGCCTTTGTCAATGCTGTGCATCGGTCAGTGGATGTCGAGCCCTTCAATCTCGATTTTGCCCTCATTTGCCACTTGAAATTACCTATATTATTAATCCACCAGCCCGCCTAACCGAAGGGTAGAGCTGGGAGGAAAAAAAAATCTTACTTCATGGTAGTTCAAATTCTTATCAAAAGGAATTTTTTATTTTAATTTTGATCTTTACTTTTAGGGAATTGGTTTTTTTAGGGGTATTTTTAGGGGTGAAATAAAAAAATTTATTTCAACAGCATTTTGAGACTTCCAATAGAAGCAACTCGCTGTACCACCTAGAAGAGAGTGCTCAGTCTTTTGAATTAAATGGAGCAGATTTTATTTTATTTTATTTATATTTATAAGATTTAGCCACTGTTGGTAAAAAAAAAACACCAAAAGTAGTGTCAATTCTTGGTTCCTACGCCTGCAGCAGATGAATATTTTGGATTATTGGTACAAAGTGGGTCCCAATATTGACTATTCAAGAATTGCATGATTTGACACAAATAATATTTTAATTCAAAAGTGGTAAGAATGGGAAATGGGAAAGAGAAACAAGTGCGTGTGGGTGCTCCTCCCAATTCATATTTAAATTTATATTCAAATATATCATATTTCTGACCAATTCACCCCTCCCAAGAGTCTGAGCCAGTCTATGCTCGCCATTATACAATTTAAATTTACAAAGCTTTTTTGAAAAAGCTTTTTTCAAATATTATATTTGTGACAAAAACTGATTGACAGATCAGATATTTTACTCCCAAGAGAATGCGCCAGTCTGTGCACGCCGTTATATACAATTTAAATTTACACAGCTTTTTTGAAAAAACTTTTTTCAAATATTATATTTGTGACAAAAACTGATTGACAGATCAGATATTTTACTTCCTCAAGCACGTTATCTATGCTAATGACTATATAAGAAAGCAACCTTCATTTTACAATTTATTCTCTTCAAAATTGAAAAACTGCAGGAAGCATTTTTTATTCCCTCATATTTGAAGAAACGCAGCGAAGGTAAACAAATCTGTTGTTCCATTTTTCTTAAATATGAAGGTAAACAAATCTGTTGTTCCATTTTTTATTCCCTCATATTTGCACAATTTTTGCTCATCCTTTTTTATTTTGTTTGTGATAGCGAGATGGCACCCGTGATTAACATGCTTTCAGACATCGACCCAACCAAAACACAGTGGGCATTTAAGGTTCACGTTGTACGACTATGGAAGAACCCAAGTTTTGGAGACAATGCAGACATTTACAGCTTGGAGATGTTTTTAATTGACATGAAGGTTTGTAATCACTTTTCTGTTTTTTTGTCTAAACAATATATGCAGTTCTTTTCATATGCGTTACAGAAATTCTGTTTTTGCATTAAGATATGTCAATATGTCTTCTTTTTTTTTATTCAGTACAAAAATAAAAAGTTAGACAAATAAAAAACATGCAGCACTATAAAATATAAGCTCAATTGAAAACCTGTTTTTGTCTTAATGCATGTGGTTCTTTCCATTTTTTTTTTTTTTTTTTTATTCAGTGCAAAATAAAAAGCTAGGCAAATAACCATTTTGAGTTTGTGAAAAGTTAAAGTCTTCATGTTTGAAGGTATTGATAATTCACGTCTACTATGCAGAAAAAAATAACTCCCCTTCAAATCTGTGTACAAAACCAAATTATTAGAGACCAACTAAATCCGTGCATCGCACGGGTGGATGGACTAGTTATACAATATATTTCAGTAGTGACAACTATCAAACTACAATGAAAAGCAAAACCATAATTGCTTCTATAGCAAAAATGCATAACGAATCATACAAAACATAGATGATAATAGGTGAGTGCTAAAAAAGGACTTTTTACGATATTGTATACAACAAAGGGCTATATAACTTTCTTATATCAAAACAAGTAAATATCCAACAACAAAAATCATTTAGGCAATTAACTGCATGATCACGAGCAACTTCAGTTTAGCAAATAAATTATTTCAAACCAAGTTTGACCAGTCTGGTCATTTTAAGCTCTAAAAACACAGCAACCCTATAAATATTATCTCGAATAAAAGAATAATAACTAAGAAATCTTTTACTGACAATGAGGAATAAAATCATAAATGGTAAGAAATTCATAGGTTGAGAAACAAGCTTTGTAAATTGAAACTCAAAAGTTGTCGAGAGGAAGTTTAAGTTACAAGATTACATTGCTATTTAAAAACTAAGAAACCTCTATAATGTATATTAATAAGTAACTGACCACTAACCAAGAAATTCTTGGAGCTTTCAAACAATTATTTAATATAGCAAAATTCTTTACTTAATATTTCAACCTCAATAAATGTGAAATAACCAAGTTTAATGGTTATCCCAGAAACATTATAAACAAATTATATTTTCAAAACCAATCAAATATCAAATATCATCTTTATAACCCTTTAAACATATAAGATGAATACATAATTGAAACTTAAACACAGAGAAATGTTATTCATTCAATTTAAAGGAACAAAACCTTTAAGTAATCCAAAACTAAGATTTGAAAATAGTCTTATCATCACCAAATAAGAATATAACTGGTGATAACTCTGACAAAACTGCACCATTCTGCAATTCAAAAATAAGAAAAGTACCCAAAAATCTTTAACTTAACCATAAATATTAAAAATAGCAGAATAAATCATGAAACCAAGAAAATGATATCATACAGTCATTAGATGCATATGAGTATGTAAAAAAATTTGCAGCAGAGAAGTTGCAAGCATAATAGAAAAGAACATTTGCTTCTTATATATATCTGAATTGAAGTTCATATGACAATGAAATGAAATTCTAACAGAGTCACAAAACCAGCATTCGATGTAACTAAAACATGCACTACCAACTTACAATACCAAATAAAAGAATATGAGGAATTGAAATTACCTGCTCAAATTTGGTTTCCAATGAGAACTTAGACAACCTTTTCAAATGCTTTTTAAACAACCTAATCTTGAATTGTGCAAATTTGTTTCAACCTGCAATCAGATGAAAATAAAGTAAAAATTGAAATTAAAATAGCAGCAAGGTCAAATAAATTCACTTCAGCACACATCGTAATTAGTTGACCTCAATGCTTCTGTCTAAGCTAGAAAGCAAGTATTGTGTAACATAGCAACCAACCTCAATGAAACAAAAAGTGGTTCAAAACCAAACCTAAGCTCACCCACCTATGACCCACCTTGTGTTTCATCAAAAACATGTTATTAATATTTACATATACTGAAAGCATGAATCGGGTTAAGATTTTTTCATTACAATGTAAAACCAACAATGCCCCTACTTTACTCAACAAAAATTGGGATTCAAGATTATTTATTTATATTTTCTATAAAAATGACACATATATTTTGATTAATGGCATACCTCAACAAATACAAATTGAAGAACAACTCAAAATCTCTAAAGAAAATAATAAAGATCGAGAACAAAAAGTCCAGGCACGGTCATAGCGGGATATCGAAGAAGTGGGTAAACAAGCAGTACGAGTCTCAGTAAGGACCTCTTCAGTCGGATAAAACACAAGAGCCTCCTGAACATCAGGCCGACGAGCTTCTTCTGGACGCCATTTGCAATTACCTGTTCCAGATTGAAATACATCCACACAAAATAAAGAACTTTCAAACGAACACTTAAAGATGAAAGCAATTAGACCGAGATCAACAAAGAATTATCTCAAATTAATCGCATAATGGGAGTTTGGGAGACGAAACAAAGCAAAATCAGTATTGTACCAAAAAGTGTCAATTACGACAGCAAGATCCACGCAAGGAGCAAGCGAAACCAACCATTGAAGACACGAATCACACGATATGACCGACGAGGAGGAAGACAGAGGGACGGAAGTGGTTGCAGAAACCCTAGGACAGTGGAATCGCCTGGAAGCTCGGTAGTGATTTTCTCACAAATGAAAAATGAGAGAAGTCGTAGGTAGGGAATATGAAAAATGAGATGTGAAATAGCGTGATTCCTCTTTCTGAGATAAAGCGTGTTTTTTCGTCCTTAGCTACAGTGATGCTTCAACTCCCATTTATATATAGTAAAATGAAATAACTTTGAGCATATATAGTTACTCAAAACTTCAATGACTATACCACGCTTTATAGTTTATAATACAAATTTGCGATCGTTTTTACATATTCAGGAATTCATAAGAGTATTATTTTAACATTCATATTTGATCACTCAATTTAATAATATGAGTTAAGGAATGAAATTAATAACTATTTGATTTAAGATTTTACACTTTGTTACTGAAATACTGTTTACTACAACAAGATATGATTTTATTATGTTTTAATTTTATGTAGTTGAGATGGGAAAAAATAGTAACGTTACAAATAGCTGAATTTGTTTTGTTATCATTATCATTTTCTTTGATTTGTTACATATGTAGAATTCGAATTTTTTTCCTTTAATTATTTTAGGATAAAGTGAGTATTTTTAAGGAAGTTTATTATAGCGAGTCAGGTGAATTGTGCAGTGATTTCTCGTGTGAATTGCTGGTCGACTCTCGAGCCTAAAGTTGGAATGGAGTGGACAATGCTACAGGTACCGCGAATGTATCGCGCACTCACATATGGGGAGGGTGAAATGGTCATTACAGTGCCCATGTGTCTTTGCGGTACAACTCGTGGTACACTTTTTCGGTAATTTTAACATTTTCTAGTCGGAATTATCCTAACTTTGATTGTATTACAACTTCCGGTGGCTCGATATCTTAGTTTGCATTGGCAGTCTCCATTTTGCTCTTCATGCTCCAGCTTTCTTATCGACTAGTTTCTCAATCAAATCGGCCGCTTCTTGGAGCTCTCTTGTAGCGTCCCGAGTTCTAAATACCCGGTTCACCACGTCATCGTCTGATCTAACCTTTCAAATAATATTTTAGTGGAAGAAATAACTGAAATTCATTTTTGACAACATTAAATAAACTGTAATGGTCGATAAAATTTAAAACCTTTATGAAACAATTCGAAATAATAAGTCGAGCCATTAATATTGTAAAACAATTGACAATGTCATAATTTCTCAAATAATTGAAATTCTCAAAATTATCCAACATTTGGAAATACAGATCGTTAAAATAAGATTTTCAACCATTTAACGACTATTACTACAATCATCAATTACTTGCCACCATCTCCGAAATCTTCAGATATTGTTAAAATAGACATGAGTATTTCTACTCAGTAGACTCATCGCCAATTAATTAATCTACAATATAATTGAACACATAAATGCAGGCTCTTTAGAAACATAGGGTGTGGATAATCTCTTCTTGTGCAGTAAAGCACGTGGCTTCTCTTTGAAAAATCATAGGCTCTTTAAAATTATCGGGTGTGGGTAGTCTCGTCTCGTGCACTTAAGGCACGTAAGTTATGCATAACATCATTATTTATCTTGCAAGATATTCTCTTCTTTCTTTCTCATGCATAAAAGCATATAAGTTATTACAAGCATAACAACATAAATATTTCCGAAGAAATATATTCTAGTCTCTTTTCATAAAAATGACTTTCACATAAGTCACATAACATACAAATTCACATGCAATCATAATTTAAATCAATTAATAGGAGCGAGTCTACCTTAAATTTAACGAGTGTGGTTGAGCGGGAATTACTTCAGTCTTTCAAATCTCCGTACGCCTCGTCTAGCAAATTAGAAAATAAGTTAAATTAGTCTCTTGAAATTTATAGTTTAAAAATGATAAATTACAATTTGGGGACTGAAATTGATGATTTGAAAGTTGAAAGACTAAAATGAATACTTTGAAAGTTGAGGGACTAAAATGAATACTTTAAAAGTTGAGGAACTAAAATGAATACTTTTCAAACTTTGGGTT
The DNA here is from genome assembly GCA_963555705.1 of Ligustrum vulgare. Taxonomy (NCBI): domain Eukaryota; kingdom Viridiplantae; phylum Streptophyta; class Magnoliopsida; order Lamiales; family Oleaceae; genus Ligustrum; species Ligustrum vulgare. The sequence goes on from OY743179.1 coordinate 4,869,929, forward strand.
GAAGCTCAAAACGAACATTAAACTATAGGGCTGAAATAATTGATTTTTAAAAATGAAGTGGCTGATTAAAATCATTTAAAAACTTAAGGACTGAAATTGTAAGTTTTAAAACTAAAAGGCTGAAATAAACAACTTTAAAAACCAGAGGGACTAAGCTACAATTTCTGAAACTCAAAATTTTTAAAAAACAATTTCACTCTCTCTCTCTTTCCCATTTGGTCAGAATCGAAGAGAGAGAGAGGAGGGACGCGAGCGACGCCGGGCCACGAGCGGGGGTGCTCTGCCGGAGTAAAACGTCGGCGATCCCCGGCGGTATCACCGCCGCCTCGTGGCGGTGACAAGGGGGAGGCGTTGGTAGCAGAAAGGGCACGATTGGGTGCCGATTCGAGGTGAAACCATGGCTGAGTTCTCAATGAAACTCCGGTCGAAGAAGCGGCGGTCGAAGGTGAGTAGCTTGGGTAAGTTATTTTTGGGTTTTGGGTTTGATTTGGGGGTATTTCGAGGCTGTGTGTGCGGTGATGGTGATGATGGTGGAAATGGGTTGGGTTTGGAGTTGGGTTGGCTGCGATTGTGGTGGTGCTGGAGGTGGGTTGACTGGCTGTGATGGTGGTGTTGGGGCGGTTTGTTGGAGGTGGCGGTGCTGCAGGTAGTTGGGTGGTTCTCGTCAGTGGTGGTTTTGTATGGGGGTTGAGGTGGTGGTGATTCTGGCTGCAGCGACATTGTGTGGAGGTTGTGGTAGTAATGGTGAAATGGCCAGCTTGATGGTCGGCTGCATTTGGAGGTGGTTTGGATTGTGTAGTGATTAGTGGTTGCTATACAGCAGGGTGATGGTGGTGATGATGAAGGATGCGATGAAGGAGGTGGCGGTGGTGACGGTGGTAGAGGGGCAGGGGTGCTGGGTTTGGTAATTGGTTGGCTGCAGGCGGTGGAAGGGTCGTGGTGGTGGTGGTGATATGGTGTTGATGGGAACAGGTTATGCAGTGAACAAAATGGGTAGGGTGATGATGATGATGATGATGATGATGATGAATGGTGTTGAGAGGAGGTTGCTGCAATGGAGTTGAAATGAAGCTGGGAGGAGGCTGGATTGTGTCGAGAGGTGAGGAGAGGAGAGGCTGGGATCAGATTGGGTGGTGAGATGATGATGAGAGTTGGGTTTGGAGGGGTAGGTGATATAGAGCTAGGGTATGGGCTTGATGTGATAGATGGAGGTTGGTATTGTGAAAATCTAGACAAGCATTGCACGTAATTCGAGGAAAATCGTACGCGAATTCAACTGGATCGGAAGAATGAAACTGATAAAATGAGATTGACGTAATTTGGGATTTAAAATGATTTTGAAAATAATAATTAAAATAATAAAATTTTGAAAATTCGGAATTTAATTAAAATCGAATGGACTTTACATTTCTCGACTTGGCTAGACGAATACGTCGCGACGTTAACTTAAAAATGGGTGAGATCGCAGCGGCACAGTTTTCGTAGTTTTAAAATAATTATTTAAATGCTTGAATATTCTTGGTCGCTACATCTCTGCTTCCACCCTAATGTCAAACTCTTCCTCGAGCCCCATAACTATTTCCAGGGTCGGCCCTGAGTTTTCAAGTCCCAAGCAGGACTCCAAACTAAAACAAATTATTGAGGTTTGAGCTATAAATAAGTATAGCAAAAAATTGACTTTAAAAGATTTAAAATTTAAAAAATTAAAATTTGTTGACAGAAAGAATTGAACATGTAACCTAATCCTTTCAAGATAATTCTCTCTCCTCAACCAACTAAGTTAAAGTTAATTTATTATTCATTATTTCTTATTTAGAATTTATATATATTTAAACTTCTTGGATCAGGAACTTTTTTGCTCGGGATATGATCGGGGGCCCTATTTGGCCGCTTGCCCGCCTAATGTCAAGGCCGGCCTTGACTATTTCTACCTACGCCAACCATATGATAAAATCCATGAGTCAATCGATCAACGAAAATAGCAAAAACCAACTTAACCAAGTGCATTGTGATATGACATTAAAAAATTAAGAAACAAACCGTGTGACAAAAGCTGAATTCAAGTCTCGCTGCCATCTATTTACGAAAATTGAGTTGAGTCCTATGTAATAAACATGTCATTAGTACATATCACTCACGTTTCGGCTTAGTGTCAAGTGAATCAGCACCAAGTGCAGTAAATTTAGTATCAGGGGAAAGTTCTGTATCAGCAGACAATGACAATTACTTCCCACAATGTCACCAACTTTATGCACTGTTGCTCGTGGTTGGAAAGACACGGATATGCAACATGGACACGACAAGAAACAAACACGTCGACGCGTGATTTTTCAAAAAGTTAGGACACAATACGTTGGGAAGACACAAATTATTTTTATTTTTTAATTTATTCTTATTTTAGTCTAACATACCTAATATCAATTTGTATATTTTTTGCATTATAATGAGCATATCAAATAAGAACAAACTTGTAAGTCATTTTTTTTTTTTCAATTTTCGATGTTTCTCCCCTTTCCTTTTCATCTTTATACATAGGGTGTAGTTTCCAAACGTATCGGAGAGGTGAGTGTTGGTGTGTGACACCGACAAGCTGGCTCCGACAGAGTGTATTTGCAACCTAATGTTTCGAGTTTTGCCTGTCCATACATATAAATTTAGAGAATACTCGATACGAAATCTATTTTTATTTCCAAAAAACCATGAATGAGAGAAATCGTATAGGCAAATGGAGAAGTAATTTGTATTAATGCACAAGTGATTCGAGATCACGAGATTCGCAGATAAGGTGAACCAGCATTCCTCGCCCAACCCACTGAAATTAAACTTGCACTTATCCCTTTACTCTGCATATCCATAGGACTAACATGTTACATGTCTTCTTTAATATTGTACAACCACAACATCTTTTACTAAAGTCAAACATTTTTTTGGGGTCTAATTCGACATTCATTGAACCCTTTCATGACCTGTGTTATGTTGACAATTTTGCACGTATCCAGCCTTCAATTCACAACGAATCTACTACACGTGTGCATGGCGTGATGTCTCGCAAACACGGTGAACAAACTCGGCTAATAAATCTATACTATATATAAAAATGAAAAA